>CM057149.1:29796899-29965844 GCA_029964075.1 Patiria pectinifera | reverse complement strand
AATTGGAAATCTGCATTTGGGTCATTCTATAAATTTGGGGTCCACTTTCTTTCCTGTCCCTGTTACATCTGACATCTATGATTTTATCATTCTGATGCACTCCTTAATGCAGTCATCCTCAACCAGTGATTATGAATAGCCAACTACCTACCCAACAAGTAAAACATTATTTGAAGTCATTCTTAATGATACTTGAACGGCAAATTACAAAGTACCAAGGTAACGGGGACAGGAAAAATGTCACACTTTGGACCCTAAATTTATAGAATGACCCATTTTGCAATACAGTGTGCCTAATTCAAAATACAAAGGGATGGTCAAGTTTTGAATTAATTTTCTGGTGAACCTTAGTCTGCTTACTTACTTGCTTATGGTGACTCTGAAGGTCGGACTCCAGTGATAGCTCTCCAAACCACTCTATCCATCATACATGTCTGGATGTCTTGCCCACTGAAACCCGTAAGCTCTGCTAGGAGTTTGATGTCCTTAGGTGGCTGTCCTCTTGATCTATTTCCATGTATGGGTTGCCGTAGTGGAACCTTGGAGGCAGCTTCACCCTTTTTCCTATAATAGCACAGTGTCCTGCAAATCTCAGGCTTCTTATTCTCGGCCTCTCAGAAATTAGCCCTAGTTTCCCATACAAGTCCTTAATCTGCAAGTCGTGTTTTACCTTTCCAAATTTGTCAGATTCATTATTCATTATTCTATTTGTATTCTATTTCTTTTCTTTTTTTCATTTCAGAAGAACCAGTTGCTGGTAACTCACCAAAAGTAAGTTGTTTCTTTTTAACCTGGATGTAAAGTTTTTTTGAGTAATTCTTTATTTCATTTTTATCAACGCATTATTCTTCCTATTTTCAAAATGTGTATTATCCCTCAGAGCTACCGATGAGAAAAAATGAGAAAAACCTTGATGAAAGTTAAGATAGGGATGGTACCAAATACCCTGCGGAGTTATTCCGCCTGAAATGGTATCACTCAGAAGTAAACCATTGTTTTCTCAAAATGTATAGTAGCCACACACGTTGTGTGCTTGTGTGGACAGGGTGCGAAGTACCCACGATTATTTTTGTTCCGAAATGTGCACAAGACAGTGGCATCTTCGTGGGTGAGTGTCAGGCGTTGTTGGGAATTTATTCGAATGTTCCAGTGGTCTCCTTTTTGTAACCATTGAGGGGGAGCCCATAAAGTGTGGAAACGGTCCTGTGGAGCATTGAGCTCATTGTAGGTTTTAATATCAGGTAATAATCTTGAGAGATATCATATTTTCTTCTATTTTCCCCTAACATTTTTCCCCAGGCAAATGAGAGCATGACAAATGCCCTGGCCATGCCAGCACACATCAAGAGCAGTGACACCAGTCTATTGCAGAGGGACAGTTTTAGAGAGGGGCCCAAATCGCCTGTGACACCCACGGCTGACCCATACAGGTACACATTTCAGCCAGAGTGGGTTCCCATCCAAAGCAGGGCCGAATAGTTAACCATATTTTCAATATATTTTTTTTTTAGGGCATTTTGGGGCCTTTTTTGGTTTTGTGCTAAGGCCAAAAAAAATAATAGTTCTGCTTCCGGTTTCCCTACCTACCCTATTCTGACAGCCCCTACCCTAATTTTTTTATTGGAAAAATGAGAAAAAAAGCACCCAAAACCATCAATTTCTACCTTTTACCCTTGACTACACACAGACGCCTCCATATGATCGTACACAAAAAAATTGGCCAAAAAAAAAAAAGAAATTCCCTACCTACCTACCCAATTTTTGAATGCCATGTAATCGGAAGCAGAACTATTTTTTGGGGGGGCCTAATACAAATTTGCATACTTATAAGTTTTCTCACAAAAGTTTTCAGTGCGCAAATTTTAGATTCACAAATTAAACAAAAAAAACCCTAAACTGGACCAGTGTCTTCCTGAAATGACATCACAGCAACAGCGCCCTCATGTGTCAGGAAAAGCATGGGAAATTTTAAATGTTTAAAGAAATGCATTTTTCAATAAGATTAACCAACAAGAGATTTCAAATAGTGTTCATACCGTTAAGAGGAGAAGAAAGTTGCACAAAATATGTTTTAAAATAAAATTCATGTCAGTGTCCCTTTAAGCACCGATCCGTAGGGAACCAGTTATAAGCAATAAAAAAGTCATGGCATTTTGGCTGGTAAACCGGCTTTTGCTTAGCAAGTAAATTTGTGCGCTTGGTGGCTCCATGAAACTGAGCTGGGATTTTTAATTTTTTGTGTGGCTAGAATTAATTGGTCAATGTAAAATTGCTAGAGTGTATCCAACCTATTGGTGAAGACAATTTTCATGTTTGCATCAATATGTAGCTAAGGTGGTTTTGTTTTCATGATGTTTGGCTTAGCATTTTAAAAATCCAGACAGTTTTGGTAGTTTACCAGACTAAGCGATTTGAATTTCCTTGTTTGTTTTTGTAACCAAAGATTGACTATGTAATTTGTGCTAATCCTACCCAAAGTAACATGTTGTTTTCTCCTTTTGTTTCGTTCTTTTCATCAAGCCGACAACATGAGCCCCAGTACCCGACAGCCCCAAGGTGGCGCTCTCCGTCGGCACCAGTACGAGGGGACCACCAAGGGGACCACCGGGAACCGGCCTCCTCCTCAAGCCGAAGCACCCCGCAGCCAAGCTATGAACCCCGCAGCCCAGCATCCTACCACAACCCACAGCATAACCCCCAACACAACCCTCCACACAATCCCAAACACAACCCCAAACACAACCCCCAACACAATCCCCAACACAACCCCCAGCCCTACCAGCAGCAGCAGCCGTCTGTGCCTTACAGCGAGCCATCCAGGGACCCATACAGCAGGCCTGGCGACTACACAACCGAGCCCGCCTATCACCACCGTGATAGACCATCATCCCAGCCGTATCCGCAGTCTGTGGATTCCTACCACGCGCCACACCATTCCCATCCTCAGCAGCCTTCCTATCAGCAGTCCTACAGACGGCCTCAAGAACCTAACGCGCCCCCCAGTCATGGGGTAAGTCAGTTACAAGTGACAAAGTATACGTATATAACATAGTGTGAGGGTGGATAGTCGATATTGGCTCCCCGAGGTACTGCAAGTTGACGAATTAGTTCCCAAAACGAAGCTGAGGGAACTTGTTTGTCAACTTACAAGACAGAGGGGAGCTAATATTGACTCTCCATCTGAAAAAAAACTCTTGTTACATATGTTTTTACCAACCCTCTTACACTTTCACCAAAATTTTGTCAAGTAATGTACGCAACAGTTATCTCAGCAAAACGTTTCTGTGCGTATGCCTCATCTGTTCATGTAGTGCTAGCTAGGGCAATGTTAATAGCGCATGCGCACTACCCCCATACGCTAGTTTCAGACTTGTTTTGTAAAGCACATTCGTAGTAGACTAGTACACGGGTAAGCTAGTCTACTACGAATGCGTATTTACCCTGTGCTTGAATCCCCGCGTGCGTGCCTGGTAAACAGCTCAACTAGCGGCTGACACTTGATGGTGAATGCACCACTGAGAATTCCGGCTCTTGATCATGAATACGTATGAGGTATAGTTATATAGAATACCTGCCATTTACAAGCAGTGAACCATGTTAAAGTTGACTTTCGAGTAGACATTTCTCAAAGGTTGAACTCGATGCCGACTTTTGTTTGTAGATGTACGATGATCAGCCAGAGATAGAGCCAGGGGACTACTATGCAGTGGAGCTGGAGCGTGGAGCCATGGGCTTTGGGTTCAGTATACGCGGGGGACGGGAGTTCCAGAACACGCCGCTGTTTGTGCTACGCATGGCGGAGGAGGGCCCTGCTGCCCAGGGGGGCCTAGTCAGGGTAACCGGACAGATTCAAATTATCTAATGCTGTGACCTGTTCTGTCAAAAACAGACACCACTTTGTGATTTTTCCCCCTACTTTTAAGTTTTTGCAAATTTGGTTCTAACATATGTCTCGAATATACTTTATAAATTTGAGATCATAATAATTTGCTTGCAAACTGTGATTTTTGGATGATTTTATAGCTATATAAGTTAAAATGCATAACCAAAAACTAAACCACCCATTTTCTATGTTTTTCACCTTTGTGAACTTCATGAGAGCGTAATTTGCAACGGAAATCCTATTTGAAACCAAAAAAATAATTGTCATTCAGGTAAAAATCTGTCTTTGAAAAAAAAATAAAAAAATTTCGACCTGTTGCCAGAAGAGTCTGTATTTGACAAAACACATCACATTTGATTTGAAGTTGCGTGTGGTGGTGAAGAAAGATGTGCGCATGACAGCATGTGACTCACAGGAGAATAAATGCTCCTTTACAAACTGATGAACACACCCCTTTTTTTTTTTACTATACTTAGGAGAACCTTCTATTGTTTCCTTCTTTTGTTCTGATTTTTTGGACTTTCTAAAGTTTTTCTGGACATGTCCCATAAGATTTGTACACAAAAACCTACCGAGGACTTGACCTCAAATCCTTGGAGTTATTGCTATCAAAGGTAACCCATTGTCCCCTAAGGATGACAAGATCACACAGCAGCCTTATTTGTATGAGTACCTAATGAAAACACAGTGAAGCTGTTCTTAGTAAAGCAGTGAAGCAGTGATTAGGAATGCTCTTTGTTGCACTGCAGGTGGGGGATCAGATCATAGAAATCAACAGTCGCAGCACGGACGGGATGCTGCATTCAGAGGCCATTGAAGTCATCAGGCGAGGGGGTAAGAGGGTGCGTCTCTTACTACGAAGATCTGGCCCACCCCCTGCTTCAGGTTAGTAACTATGTTTTGACCATGTCCCTGTCCCCATTCCTGTTCCTGACCCAGTCCCTGTCGCTGCCCCTGTCCACGCCCCTGTCCCCACCCCTGTCCACGCCCCGTCTCCAACCCTGTCCCTGTCGCTGCCCCTGTCCCAGGCCCCACCCCTGTCCCTGCCCCTGTCCCTGTCCACGCCCCGTCTCCATCCCTGTCCCTGTCGCTGCCCCTGTCCCCGGCCCCGCCCCTGTCCCCACCCCTGTCCACACCCCGTCTCCAACCCTGTCGCTGTCTCAGCCCCTGTCCCCGCTCTATGTCTGTCTCAGATTACTTTGGAACTCACCAAATTATTCAGCGTCCTCTCTTCTTTCCAACCCTTCCCTTGCCATCCGCAAAAGAGCCTTTCAGCAGGAATGTGTCTTCTTTTTTCTTCAATTGCTTTATTTTTTACTTTCCTCTGATGCATTGCATTAGTGTAGAGCATGAATGATACTACATGATTTGAAATGGAACTTAACTTGCACACTTTTATACAAAAGCCCTTGTATTATTGTGGCTGCAAATTCATCTTTTTATGTGTTTTTTTTAAATGAAAGCAGGCAAAATGAAATAAAATCTTACCCTTAGGTCAAGTCACTTTCCCAGCTTTAAATAATCCACCGTTTATTTTTAAAAGACTTTTTAAGAGAGAGACTAAAGACACAAGTTAATTTCTTTCTTTGTTCACCTCTGGATACTGTGGACAGTTTTCCGACATGCTGCCAGGTGAGCAGTGACCCATAGATAATGAGCTCATTAAAGGTTACAATAGTACAAACCGGCGGGAACTGTCAGGAACCTGTAGGAACCTCTAGGAACCTCCGGGAACATCTAGGAACCTGTAGGACCCTCTAGGACCCTCTAGGAACATCCGGGAAACTCTTGATACCGCTAGAAACCTCCGGGAACCTCTAGGAACCTCTGGGAACCTTAGGGTAACCAGAGGTTAAAAAGATATACCCTCCCTAACTGCATTCAGATTTTGAAAAAGCAATCCTAGAAGTCAGTCTTCTGTATTGCAAATTTCTTCAGTGATGAAACCGAAAATCCTGGCAATGCTTCAACCCAGCGTTCTTTTCTTCCCTGCGGAATCTGTCTTATTTCCCATCCGTCACAAATTGTGCTCTTTCTTTTTTTGTTCCGTTTTGTGACTGAGGTAGTTTAACCTTGGGAACTTGTGTTGCAATGAGAGCGTAAGTTCTTTTCGTCCTCAAAAAAAAATTTGTGTAGCCTAGTTGTTGTTTCGATTGTGGGCTGCACTGCAGAAGAAAAGCAAAAGAAGTTGCCAAAAAACAAAGTTTTGCAGTTTGACGTTTTTGTCCAGTCATTTGATAGAAGATTGTGCTGTATTTGTCTTGTTATTGAGCAGCAATTTCATATTGCATTTTTTTTCCATGATTACCTATTTTATGCATGTTTGTATTGTGTGTGTCAAGAAAAAAAAGTTGAATAAGTTTTGTCTCGATTGAATGAGCATGCGTAGAAATTCTGCAAAACATCCTGCATACAATCCTGCATTTTTATCATTCTGGCTGTTAATTCCATTCCGTAGTGTGACCGATTTGTGTTTTCCATTTGTCTACACAGATTATATCAGGGTATACTTTGAATAATCAAATTGCAGATTGATTTCAATTTTTCAATTTTGTTAAATAGGAATAAAATGTGTATGAAAGTGGATGATGTGACAATTCTGTAATACAAATATATCAGAACTGTTCTAGAAGGGGTGAGAGGGCAATAAGCAGCCAAACTATTTAAATTCACCAAGATCAGCCAAAAGATTTTTTTTTTTCCTGAAAATGTTTAAATTGTTGAGAAGTTAAAAAACTTTCAGTATTTTCTTTAAAAGTGAAATGTGAGCACCAGTAATCCCAATTGTACACATCAGGAGGGTTTTAACAAAAAATAGCAACAGGTTTCATCATTGTGTGGAGATGTGGAACCAACCCTGTTCAACCTGTTACATATGTACCTAAGCCGTGCCTACCCATCTCCATTCCTGATCAACACCCCACCCCTTCGACCCCAACCACCCCACCCCTCCAACTCCGATCACCCCACCCCTCCAACCAAATCGCCATATCTCCTTGACCTCCTCTTACTTTGACCCAGTCCTTCCACCATGATCCCTATCGCCCACCCACTATTCCCACCACCTTGATCCCAGTCGCCCCCACTACCCTTGCTCTCCAATCCCCACCCTGACCCCCATCGCCGCCTTCCTTACCCCCGTCATTACCTAATGCCCTACCCAAACCCAGTCCTTCACCTACCCATCTCCTACCCACTTCCCCCATCTCTTCCACCACCTTGATTTCCATCTTCCCCACCACCCTTGCTCTCCAACCCCAACCCTGACCCCATCTCTGGCCTCCTGAACCCCCTTCCTGACCCCCTTTCTTACCTAATCTCCTACCCAGACTGAGTCCTTCTGTCATGATACCCTACCGGTATCCCCCCATCTTGACCCCGATTCCCCCCTTTGACCCCCTCTTCCTCCCCTTAGGACCCCATCTCTCCCACCACTATGGAATCCCCCCTCCACCATTCCCTACACCATCGTCATCATCATCTCATTGTCTTTGCCTTGGTGTCATTTCTTTCTCCTGGACACTTTAGACATTCAGTCCTGATCGTCAAAAAAGTTTTTAGCAGCAGTTCATGGTAAGAAAAAGGTAGACGCCCATTCCCACTCAAGCTGCAACACGGCCATCGCTCACCAATGCTTACACCTGCAATAATAAAAAATTCACATGACTAACTTCAAAGCAGTACTAGTATCAAATAATCCATAAAGTAAACTAAAGTAAAGTCTGTCACGAGCCAATGTGGCCCATCAGGCTGGCGTATATCTCCTGTTTCAGTAGCATGAAACAAAAGAATATTTCTATTCCTCCTGGATGGGATGCTAGTCCATCGCAGGTTACTCTCAAGCTAATGCTGGTACCCATTTATACTCCTGGGTGGAGAGAGGCAAGTGGGGGTAAAGTGGCTTGCCAAAGGACACAACATATGGCCAGTAGCTAGATTCGAACCCATGACCCTCTGATCATGAGTCACGAACCCTAACCACTAGGCCACACTCCCCCCCCCCCAAAAAAAAACACACCAAAGCCATAAAACTGGAACAAAGAACACAGCAACCCAGAGGTCAGAAGTTCCAATCCAACTTTGGTCAATTTTCTAAGAGTTCACACTTTGAGGCTTAATATGTACCATGTAATACATATAACTATTATACTAGTGTACTTCAAGATATAAGCATGATCACAAGAGAAAACGGTGGAAATACATGTACCACAGAAGCTCCACGTTTCTCTCTCCCATAGAAGCAACTAACCGTCTTTCTGCATAATACACATAAAGGCCGGTTCGTACTCACGCGAAAACGGACGCGAACGCAAATTTGTGACATCAGGGGGAGTTTTCGCGTTGCGAATTTGCACAAGTTGAACACGTATCAACTCCGGCGAATTTCGCAGCAAATGCTTCGTGACGTCAAATTCGCATCGCATTTGCATTCTCATAAAGTGTGAACCGGCCTTACGATGTGTTAACTGTAGAAATATTAACTAACACTGTAATTGATGCACATGTGTTAGTAGAAATAGTTCAGACGAGCGAGTGTAGAATGCACACTTCTGTGAATGGCTACTCCTTCGTTCCAGCTTTTGTTTTCCATGTACAACTCTCTCCAGCCAGTTATCTTGTCCGCAAGACAAAATAGTCAAAAGCTGTGGTTAGCAAAGTATTGTGAGCTTAAAATGTAGCTACACAGGACTGAAGATGATCTCATTGGGTAATCATATGGTGTCAAAGGTCAGGCTTGCAACCAATCAGCTACCACATATTTGATCATCAACAGAACATAGAATAGTTTCTTTTTTTAATCAATTTTTTTTTTTTTTTTTAATGTGAGCGGTCTCGATGAGATGATGGGAATATATTTAAGTTGTGTTGTTTATTATTTGTCACACTTTTGTTGGGCATGATTGTAGAGCTCCTATGAGGAATATTAGTTCAAAGTTCTTCTTTTAAAATCGTTCAAATATCAGCCACTGCTACCTGCTCTCTGTATCATTTTAACAAGCTCCTTGTCAATATTTGACATGCACTGTGCACGCAAATCCTGATTGGCCGCCAGATTGGACTGGCGCATGTTCAACTTGATTAGTGTATATTGAAATCTAATATTCAAGTATTCGATGAAGTCCAAGTTGGAATAATCAAAAAACTAAATGATTCGCAAATGCACAGCTGTACTTTTTAAACAAATCCCATACATGGAAAGAGCAATATCTTTCCCGCTTAACCTAAACATATTCTTTGTTAAAATTGCTTCGCATAAAAGAGTGCCTTACGTTTGTCAAATTGCTTGTGTGTAAATATGAAGCTAAGTTTTGATGTTCGAGATGTTGTTTATCTCTTCAAAAAAAAAAATTAATAAATAAATAATCCAATAACAGATGCTGTAAGAAATGAGAGCAAATTTTTCCAAAAGTACCCAGGAAACGCTAAGATAAATTTGAGGTCACACCTGACCTAAACAGCAGAAACAATGGGACTGATCATTTCCTGTTGTTGAATTAGCTTGGTGTGAACTCTATTAAAGAGGTTGTGGAATGCTCGAAGACATTTCCGTCATTTTTCGGATATATGTAGCCTAAAGTGTGATGAAATAAAAACGACTATTGTTTCTGTCTTAAAATGAGTACAAAAGGTACTTTTGAGAGCTATTTTTCAGGTCCTGTTTTGACCCGAACGTGCAATTTGTGTAAAAGTCATCGTTGCGGGCAGCAAACAAAACACAGTAAATCGTGACGTAATAAACAGTACTCCCGATGCAGAGTAGCATAAACGAGTCCTGTTTATTACGTCACGATTTACTGTGTTTTGTTTGCTGCCTGCAGCGACGACTTTCACACAAATTGCACGTTCGGGTCGAAACAGGACCTGAAAAATAGCTCTCAAAAGTACCCTTTGTACTCATTTCATGACAGAAACAATAGTCGTTTTTATTTCATCACACCTTAGGCTACATATACCCAAAAAATGACGGAAATGTCTTCGAGCATTCCACAACCTCTTTAACGTTCACATTGGTGGAACAATGTACATGTATGTAAGCCATTTCTTTATGGCAACTTATGCCATTGCTGCCATGTAACAGTACTCTTTTGCAAAGATGTGAAATTAGTTGTACACACTTTATGTTTTTCACCACAAAGCACCATGTATTATTTTCTGCTCATGGGCTCCGTGCACGAACGAGAGAGGGCAGTATTTGACCAGTTTGGAGAGCTCAGTGGACGGGCCACCGCATGCGCATACTGGTTTGCTTGCGTATAACGCACAGTACGCACAACTGATCTTATTTTCTGAATGTGCACAAAGCCATAGCGTCTTCGCGCGAACATCAGGCGTCGTCGGCAATGCGTTGGATGCCTCTCCCAGTGGTCTCCCCAAGAGTTGAGTGGGTACCGGGTACTTGTGCACGGAGCCCATGGACCATAGACTGTGAACCAGTTGACCCAGCGAGCATAATGTGATTACAGTAGTGTAGCCAGTCTTAAAAGCTTTGTTTTCACTCACTTTGTAGTAAGCACTGTTAGCAGAGTTGTTGCATAGTTTAGATATCTAACAACTTTGGAGCTTTGTCTTTGCATAGACACAGATGGTGTGTTAATCGGCTAGTTACGAATTGCAACTGAGTACGAGAGTCAAATATAGCAGGTTATAGGTCGTTCGGGATAATCACTGATTATTAACGATTAGTGACTGTGGGATATGAAGTTTTTAACATCCTCTGGGCGCATAGCACCCGAGGGGAAACGCGCATTGTACATGAGGTTAGCCATTGTACGAGTGTTTTTATACCCTAAACACTTGACCGTTCTTAACCAATGAAATTTCAGTATCCAAGCACACGATATAACAATCACCGATATCAAACGATATCGAACTATGTGTAGCCGGACATAGAAGTTCTTCCGTTTCTCCAAAACAGGAGAGCTGTATCCTTCACTCATCCAACTACCAACTTATTTATTCCCCGGCCCATCTGATTCCCCCCAGTCCTTCACCTCGAAAATGGAGAATAAAAATCAAGAGAAAAAAGGATTAAAAATGGATGCATTGAAAGTTATGTCATGTCATTGCATGCTGTCATTCATGATAATGCTAATAAGGCGTGGCTTAAAGGTACAGTCCATCGTTTGTAATTTGTGCATTTTGTTCGTTTGAAGCAACAAGAGTGCTCAAAATCTAAGAAGGGTGCTGAACAACTAACCTGATGAAGTTGCAGCTCAGCTTAAGCTGTATATTTTGAGAAAAACAACATTCTAGGATCTCAATTTCAAATCAAAAGTTGCTGAATCCTGTTTTGAAATGGGCCTGAATTCAGCATCCGATACACATTCTCACTGAGCCGATTGCAGCTATGCGATGTCGCGCACTGATCCGACGAATTATAGCAACCATGTGCGCGTGTGCGTCTACCAATGCTTGCGCGCACTTCGCCATATAACAAAACGAACTACTAATTTAAATTTCCTACGGTGGGTCTTAAAAAGCACCGTTGGAAAGGCCTTCTTTTGTTGATTTCTCCAAAATGACAGCTTGCCAGAAAGAATAATTTCACAGGGAGTTTATTCCCTTTGCTATCTTTCAACCAAGAATGTTTTTCAACAATAATTACGCCAGTTACTTTTCTGATGGCTGCAAATGATGGACTGTAGCTTTTATTAAACCAACTTTCTCATCCGACAACCAAAGTGCTGTTATTTATAGTAGACAAAACAAAATTGTTTTCAAATTCAGCCTCTACATGTAGATTGCATACTCGCTGTTGCCCATCTTAATACAAATAAATCCTGTGTCACGGCATGCTCCTCACAACTTCACTTGCATCGTTGTGAAAAAGTGTTCACATAAGCTTTGTAAAAAAAAAACCAAAACATGAAAATGAATACAACTGCTGCAAACTGCCTTCTGACTGGATTGACCTGAAAAATCAGGGGTGTGAAATCTCACCTTTAAAGCTGATTTCAGCTTTTTTGTTTTGGATTTCAGCTTTTTTACCTCAATTGCTGTGTACAAAAGTATAGGAGATTTCCAAAGTTTAGCTTTTTTACACCTTTTTCAGCTGTTTTCAGCTATTTTTATCAGTGGTCACTCACACCCCTAAATATACAAATCTAAAAAATTAAGACGGCCTGACGTTGCGATCTTCACAAGATCCTCATCATAGGAAAAATTACTTAACAAAAAAAAAATCTACATTGAAGTTACTTTGCATGTTCAGTTGTCTAACTCCCGAGAACTGAAATATCAATATTTTGTGTAGATCAAGTTAAATGCATGTATGGTTTGTACATAAGTGTCGTTGAATGTTAAGTTGCATTTAAATTACCCCCTCCCCTTCAATAAAAAAAAACCCAACTCACTGTTATTTCTCAAACAGCATGCTTTATAAAGAAAAATTTAAACAACCATTATGAATTGAAATATATTTGCTTTGAAAGTTCCTGAGGCAAAATGTGTTTAACAACCTCACTTATTGCTGCAAAAGTTTTTGTGTTTTTTTCCCTTAGTGTTTCAGAGAAAATGGCCAAAAAAAGTAGAAATCATTACAGGATCCCAATTGCACACTCTTTCATGAGGTAGCCAAGGCTTGAGGATCGTGAATCCTGCAAAATCTCCAGATTTTCATTGGGCAAGAAGTTCAACAAAATAGTGACTGGGCTTTTTGTCCTTCAAGATCTCACCAATACCCCTCTGGTGGTATTGAAAAAGCTCCAAGAGTTTAAATGGTTTAGGCACTTTTGTTCCTTTAAATTTTGTCTATCATTGGCGTGTTTTTAACCCTTGTCGTTATTTAGATGACGGCAGAGGGGGGATGCTCAAGACGGTTTCCAACACCTCACTCCAGAGCGCTGACCAGGCCCTCCATCAGCATCACTACCCAAATCATCACCCTCATCGGCCTGGCCATCGGAAGGAGGCCTTCGACACCTGGTCCTATCGTAGCCTACCCAGGGGGATGAGGTACTAAGCCTGCCCCTACCCAGGTGGATGAGGTACTAAGCCTGCCCCTACCCAGGGGGATGAGGTACTAAGCCTGCCCCTACCCAGGGGGATGGGGGTACTAAGCCTGCCCGCTCGACAGAATTTGCAGTGTCTGAGTGAAGAATATGTGATTTTTTTTTTTAGTGTGTTCTGTTCTTCGTCAGCATGTCAGTTCATACTTCATGCTAGAAAGTCATGAATACCCACAGCAAGAAACATGTGTTTGGCAAAAAAAGGGTGGGGGTAGGGAGGGAGGACTTAAGTTTCCATTTTGGAGGAAGTTTGCCCTCACAGGGATGTTTGAGGGTGTTTTTAGTGTATTTGTTGCACCCCAGGAATTGGACCTGTCCCTGTCTTCTGAACCCAGATATTTTGATTCAATTTCAAGACTTTTTTTTTTTTTTACAAAGATATGACACATACGTATTCAGAGGCGAAGTTCTTCTCATGCGATATAATTTTTTGGAATTGAATAGTTTGAAATATGATGGTAGAAAACAGTAAATCAGCTTTTCATTGGACCGTTGCGCCATTAATATATTTTTTTAAATAACTGTCTTAAAATTCTGTTTGGATTCAAGAATTTGTGGATTATTTTTTTTGTATTTTTAACAAACTTTTTCTCATGGTTTTTGGGGCCAATAGGAATTTTATAGTCCTGGTCAAATAAATCACTTTTTTTAATGTACATTTTTGTGCATTCATTGTATTACGAATGAGAATGTTGTACTCTTATGCCCAGGGCTAATAGGTTTTGTTGTAATTTGCATTTTTAAAGATGAAATCCACAAGTTTAATTAATTTTTTTCTTTTATTTTAATGAAATAGGGAAAATCAAGTATTACCTGTTTTCAGGTGGTATTTCGAGGGTTATTTTTAAGACCTGGCTCTCACGGTTTTATTGTTATATGCGTGTGCTTTGATGTCTTACTACATGGCTTGCTTTCACATTGTAGAATATTACCACTGAGACTCTGAGGTTATGCATAGCAATCGCTTCGTGCCAGAACTATAGAGGGCGGTGTTTGACTTATGATTATCATAGTTCTATGGTGTACAATGTGCTTCATTGCGGACTGTTAAACCTACAACCTTGGTGTAAATGGTAGGCCAAACTTCTGTGCTAGAACACACACAAGTGAACACCCAGGTTTGTTAATGGTGTAGATCGAGGATATTCTATTCCTCATCCTTGATCTTTCTCATCCTTATCCTCATTTTCTAATCGAGGACGTCCTCGATTTGACTTCTGTCCTCAATTACTCGATGATGCTTCACATGTGCGTCCTCGGTTTACACCATAAACATGTACACTGTCGACAAAACACCTGTCCCTCAACAGTAAAACGAAAAGCACTTTTTTACTGTGATTGCCAACTTTCATCAATATCTTGAAGAATTTAATGACAACTTGCTTTATTGTCTATTGTCAGTGGTAGTACTTTGCATCAGTTTTGCGAACCTATGTGGTGACATCAAACACACACACCTGTCATTTTTAAAACAATAGCAAGCTGGAACTTGCTTCTCCAGGAAAACACAGCAGTTAGACCTTTTTGTGGATGGAAATCTTTTTAGAAAACTGGTTTAACTTTCCTGCGTTTTTAGAAAGATAACATTCTGCTTCTCATGATGCATTAGGTGTTGAGACAAGATGTCTATTCCGAATTATTTTTTTATGCCAGGGCAGAAACTTACAGACTTTTTGCCTGAGTTCTGCATCTGTTTCATTCTTTGTACGAAAAAAAAAGTTTCCCGATTGTGGTCGGGGGAGATAAATGTACAATCAAGCCTCATGTTTAAAAACGATTGCGAGTTTTTTAATTAGTGTTTATTTGCAAAATGTAATTACTGTACATAATTGGACCATTAAGTACTTTTGTTTACCAGTGTGTAATCGTTGCATTGTATTCAATAGCAATATTTTGGGCAGTTCTTTAAAAACACAATTTTTAAACGTGTAAATTTAGTTGAGTATCAGTTATTTAATTTTTTTTTATAAGATTGTTGCCAGTCAATCACTGTTTAGTGGAATGGAATCTGGGGTTGGAGCCAAATCTGAAAATCGGTAAAATGTCAAACTTTCAGAACAAGGGGGGCTAGTTTTGAGAAGCTGCTTTAGCTTGAGACATTGCTGAACGACGGTACAGGGGCCGTATCATAGGTCTGACGCCTCGTAAGTCTGAAATTTGGGACTTACGAGGCATAATGAGGATGTATGAGGCATAAATTCTGCCTCATAGGTCCGACGCCTCATAAGTCCGACAATGGACAAACGCTGTTTTGGACTTTGGGGCGTCGGACCTATGAGGCGGAATAAATAAATTGTATGCTTCATAAGTCCAACGCTGCATAAGTCCGACGCCTCATAAGTCCGAAATTTCGGAGGCGTCGGACCTATGAGGGGTCAGACTTATGAGCGGACCCCAGTGTACATGTATGCACACAGCGCCAGTGTATTAGTTTCTCCATTGACACAGTGGTTTATTTTTGTCTGTGCATATGGGCATATGCACTGTTTTAGGAATCATTTTAGAATTTTTTTTTTTTAACAATAGTTCATTTAGTTCATCATTATGAGTGATTTCGTGGAGTAGAAATTTGAATTTTTTTATTTCCTAGTTTAATGTGCATGAGTGTTTTGTTTTCTTCAATAGTTTTTTTTATTCCTATCATTTTGATGTTCAGTTACGCTTTTCATATGTCCTGTGTCACGCATCTGAGGTGTTGACATTACATGTATCTCCCTTAAAATTCTTGCCAGTTTTGAGAAATCCATACACAGCAAACTACTGACCATTTTTTATTGAAGGAATCTCAAGAGCCTGCAAGTTAAAGTTTCATTGGAAATTGGATGCCTTTACTAGTTTTGTTTAAACATTTCAAGCAAGCTTGTTAAATTTGGATCATTTTTATGTATTCACGTACATGTAAGTTTTAACGGGGGTAAGAAATTGTTTAAAGGTTTTTTCAATTACCTTTTGTGGGTTGACAAAAGTTCCTGAATTGAACATGATTAATTAAAAAAGGGGTTTGTTTTCTCACTGTAAAGACCAAATATGTAAATGATAAAACCTCAAGCTAATGAAAAATGGATTTTCCTGAGTGAAATTGCGAAGTGATTAAAAATATAAACCAAAAAAAAATAGGTCTAAATCTTCTTTTTTTTAAGCAGAAAGATACCAAGTCACAAGAGAAATTTGTCATGTTCTCTCTGTTTTGAGGGCCTGCCATATTGCAGTTAAAGGCAGGTACATCATTTCAAAGTCTGTTTCAGAGCGGAAGCTTCTGTCCGTTAACCGACTGTTGTAGTAAAACCATTTACATTTATACCATGAAATATTATTTTGCCTTCACAATCACCTGTATGACCACTTCTCTCAAAATGTCATTTTTGCCTGATCATTCCAAAAACAGGGCTGCAAACTATTGTGTGTCACCACAGACTTTACATACTATTATGACTTGTGTCGCAACTACAAACTATTGTATGTGATGTTATACAAATAACGAATGTTTATGAGTGCAATGGTAAGAATAATTTCAAGAGGTGACAGATGAGGCGAAGCCGAGTGGAATGGAAGATTCCATCCGTCACTGAATGAAATAATTCTTACCATTGCACTCACAAACATTCATTATTTGTTTTATACAACACGTGAATAAATCTTGACTGTAACCTGATTGGGCAGAGCTGCCAAAAATGTGACGGTGCATTGAATTTGACCCACCAATCAGATGACAGGGATTTATTCAGGCGTTGTATAATTTTGAATGTCTGCGCTTGTCTTGTCCATTGTAAATACGAATTGCCAAATCATTCGAGTTTTAGAGTTCCATACTTGGCATAGTCCAGAGTGTATTTTTGAAGTGGTTTTGCAGTTGCTGCTGAAGAAAGCTTGTTTTGTTTTTAACTCCCAATTACACATTCGTGTTTTTAGTCTTGACCATTCCTCTCTTTGAAGCTTGCTGAATTTGATCCCATTGTAAAAAATGTGTAATTTGAAGCGGGAATTTTATACTAGTTTAAAAGTTGTATCATAAAAATAAAGTTGCAGTCGTAAATGGAGGTCCTGCAGCAGTTTTAATGGCATTGTTTTCATAAATTAATTTCATTGTTCGCCTTTTCAAAGTAATGTACAGAGTAAACATTGTTCTAATAGTTTCTTAACAAAACAAAAGAAATCATTCTTGTTGTAAAAGGTTACATTTCTTGATAAGGTACAGTCACATTACAAGATGACATCTGTTAAAAATTTGTAGATATTGTAATTAAATAAAATATACAAGCATTTTGTTGGGTGGGTTAGTTGGCAAGAAGTAGTTTTTATATCACTTTTTTTGCTTCATTGTATAGGCATACATACAATCATATATTTAATAAAACATCAGTATGTATTTGTCTAAAGAAAAAAAGTGTTCTGTGGTTTCTTTCGGACATTTTACGAAGAACTTGACCCAACCTCCCCCCCAAAAATGATCTAAACACTTGATGAAACAATGTACAAAACATAGGTGACTTTCTTATCAACTAAACGCCACTTTGAAAGGATACACTTCTGACATTACTTTCTTTTTCACAAGAAGATAAATTCTCTCATTTACATTAACAAAAATGTACAGTTAGTCCGTAGGTGTTTTGTGTAGCACCAAGATTGCTGTTCTATCAACAAAATTCTCTTCATCATTGTTTATAACTATATAAACTTATATATCTCTGACTCAAAATCGTACAAAAATATTCATCTGATCATCGATCATTTGTTAATGCAATAAATAATCACTATAGTACAGGGGAGACCCCCTTATGGTAATTTGGTAGTTCAGTCAATATATAAATAATTATTGTTTATGATTGCAATGGTAAGAATGATTTCATGAGGTGACCGGTGGCATGTTCCATTCCATGCGGGGGAACGTTCAAGTGGAATGGAACGTTCCATCTGTCACTGAATGTAAATATTCTTGCCATTGCACTTATAAACATTCATTACTTGTACATTACACCTGAACAAATCCTTGTCATCTGACTCGTATCCGCTCCGTTCACAAGTACCCCCTCACCGGCAAAGCAAGTACAGTTGGGGGTGACCGACCGACGCCATCTTGCCTGACTGCAATTCATTGCCGCGAAGCGCGGCCACTGCGTGTGCATAGTACAAATCCCCTGGTGTACGTGCGTCACACACAAGGAACGGTGCGCGTCAACCAGCGAAATGTCCCGCCCATGGGACGTTGTTGCTAGGTAAAAGGGCGCCCTCTTTTGTCGGCGCACGGAGCCCATAGTGTGACAATCCTCATATAGTGTGACCGTGCAATGGAACTTAAGGGAATGAACTTCTATTTTTGCTGCGCCGCCAGGCTGCAAACTATTTTTTTTTTCCAAACAAGATCCGACAATATCAAAAGATGGGCACTCTCTCTCAGTGTTATGCATATTCATGATGTCCAAGGCTTAAGAGAATATATAATAAGGAATAATAGTGTTCCAATCACCGACGATTGGAAGCTGATTCGTGGACTAGACGAAGTAGTCCTGACTTCTTATCAGGTGATCCGAATTGGAACCCCTGCACTAAAAGGCTGCAGTGAGCATTTTTCACTTCTTCTCATTTTACCTTTGAAACAAGTAATTGAGTAAGGAACATTTCTCACAAGACATAAAGCCTATCTTGGGTTTTGGTTGTGGAGAACAAGGCATTAGATAAGTAAGTAATAAAATGGGAAATGATGTCGTTTGGGGGAAAAAAATTATTCGTGGCCGGGCCATGGGTGGGGACGAATAATTTAATGACACGTAATCAACGGCTCACCAATCAGATGACGGATTTATCCAGTCGTATAATTGGTTATAACAATTTCATACTATCACTGTGTGGCATACTCGCAAGACTGAAGTGCAGCGCATGCACACAAATCCCTACAAGATGTACCATACTTGCAACTGAAATTTTCTGGCCAACCTGTGAAATATTCTCATTATTATCACTGAACTTTCTGCAATATGAAGTTCAGGCTCAATGCTTATTGTAATAAGGGCCATAGAACTAGCCTCTCTTCACATTCGAATTGTTTCCCATTTTGATAAAAAAAAAAACGGCCATAATGGGCATGGCGCTCATATCAATAGACATCAGGGGCCAATTTCACGGC
The DNA here is from genome assembly GCA_029964075.1 of Patiria pectinifera. Lineage (NCBI taxonomy): Eukaryota > Metazoa > Echinodermata > Asteroidea > Valvatida > Asterinidae > Patiria > Patiria pectinifera. The sequence goes on along the minus strand of CM057149.1, from coordinate 29,946,832 downwards.
GCTGCTAAGCACAAAAATTTGCTTAGCACAAAATAGTCTGGCTTATAAAAGCAGGTTACCAGCCAAAACTCCATGTGATGTATATTGCTCTTGATTTAGTATTGAGCTGTTGTTTGCTATAGCATGAAAATCATATGTCGTTTTGGCTGGTAAACTGCTTTTATACAGGCCAGACTCATAACAGACTAATAAGCCAGGATTTTTTTTTGCTTGGCAGCGCCATGAAATTGGGCCCTGCCCATAGAGCTAGTAAGCGGGAAAATCTAGCTTACTACAAATCAGCTGAATAAAACTGTGAGCAGCATACAAATACATGAACATTTAGCTGGTTACCTGATGTCACTAAAGCAAAAGTTACTCTGCATTGTGCACCATCGTAAACAAAAATAAGCAAAAGTTATTTTTAGCGTTGCCTGATTGCGGGCGGTGATATTTCATAGAATCTTTTCAGCATCGAGTCCCTCACGCTCTCGGTCAGATCTGGTACATCGTCCGCGGTCAGGCCTTTAGTGGGAACACTTGGCAGTACGTCCACTTTCATATCCACTGTTGAAAAACAGAGAGTACTTAGTCACCTTTTACTTCTTCCCCTCGCCCACTGATGACCCTCATGCGTCCACTACCTCGCTGGGACAGAATACAGATTCAGATGTAGGTCAAACTAAGCTATAACCCAACAGTTTGAGGAAATCACTGTCTTTTGCATTTTATCATCCAACCTCTGCCACATTAATGGTCAATGTTTAATTTTGGGCTTGAATTGACGGATCGCTTTTTGAAAGTTGCCTGTCAGACACATTAGTAAAAAAACCCAAAAACAAACAAACAGATGTTTAAGGCCAAAAAAAAAAGTCTTCGGTTTCTGGTATGGAGCTTGCCCCAAAAGTGGTGCGGCGATGCAGATTTTTTAAAACTTTTTTTATCTTCAAATGTCAGCTGATGACTGCAAATGGGGCCCGACGAAATTTAGTGCAAAATGTATGGGAGCCGAGAGAGGCCACATAAAGCTTATACCCGATCGTAACCCCATCTAAAAACACGTTAAAATTGTGCAGCAGCAGGATTCCAGTCAAACCAGTGAGTTTGGTGGTTTTGGGACATCACAATAATAATAATAATAACAGGTTCTTATATAGCGCTTTTAACTAAGATCAAAGCGCTTTACATTACTATTACCCCTAATCATTGGGCCAATTAAACATTCCATATACCATCTCAGCTCCCTGGGGAGTATACAGCTCGATGCAGCCTGTTAGGCGCAAGGAAGCTAATTCAGTCACAATAACTATCTCTGCCCTCATAGGTAACCATTTACTCCTGGGTGGAGAGAAGCAATGAGTGACAAAGTGCCTTGCCCAAGGGCACACGCACCATGACCCCGCCAGGACTCGAACCCACAACCTGCAGCTTTACCCACAGACCACGAATCAGTGCCCTTAACCACAAGGCCACAGAACTCCACATCATCGTGCAATGAAATGTTTTTTTTTTATTTTGCCGACGTGCATGGCTACGGCGATGCGCGCACAGACCAGACACCGGTGCCTTCTTTTGTTTGGCCTAATACATTCATAATAAGAACTGAATTGAAATTTCTGCTGTGTGTCTTCATGTTTTGATGTGTATCTGCTCTTTTTACTTAAAATTTGTCAAAACACCTGAAATATCAAGTCATTTTGGCGGTCAAGCAAACAGAATTTTACTATCCCATTCTAAATGTTAAGTAGACTAACCACACACCAAGAAAGAAAATGATTGGATGAAAATGTTGAAATAAATGTTAATTATAAATATTTTGTGACATGTTTTTTGGTTTGTTATTTTCTAGCCCGGATGGAAAAACTGTAACACTGTACCTCGGTCAAACTTCTTGTCTTTGGAGCTGTACATGTTTTTATATCTGGAAACCACGATGGGTACGATGGGAACCTAAGAAAGGAAAAGGGGGGAGGAAGAAATCTTGAAATATACAAATATTCAAATTTAGGATCATTTAGGACCGAAAGGAAATTTGAACCATGAAAAAAAAGGATTTGTATCTTCATCATTAATATTCTTGAAGAAGCTAGCTTGTGTCCAAAAACTACAATGCACAATGCTCCAAAATCTTGTATGAAATGCTATAAACAGAAAAACAGACAAACAAACTCAATTTCACAATTAAGGCAATTAACAGAAGTAAATGAGATGGTACAAATTGGAAATAAACAAAATCAGTTTTTCTAGAAGAGTACAACTTCTAAAGCCCAGCATCCAAGGCCGCATCCAATTCTCTTGTCTGAACTAGGTCTTCGCCCATTACAACTACATGAGCACATGCTGACAATAGATGTTACAATCGGGCGCCATCTTTCTTTGGCGACCATACCGGTACCGTGATCCACAAACTGTGCATGCAATGCATGCGTGAACCAGCCGAATGCATGTCCAACCAAAGAAGGCACTTGTTGCTTGGCAAAATGCACCCTCTCTTGGTCACACACGGAGCTTGTAGCTCGAGAAGCCCGTTTCAGACATAGCCTATAGTGATTGACTCTTTTTATGAGTGAAAATTAACTAAAAAGCAAGATTTAGCTACAAAAACCGCCATTTTCTTGCTGAGAGCTGTTTGAGAAAGATGCAACAATTTACCTGGGCCTGGACAGCGATATGGAAAGCCCCTTTCTTGAAGGGAAGCATGTCTGTATCGGCTTCCTTGGACCGCGTGCCCTCGGGATAGATCCATAATTTACCCTGAAAACAAAATATCTTTTTTTTAATGTTTTTGATTTGTTGTTTTAAACACAATCAGTTTGCAGCAGCTTTTGTTTTATTATCGTATCATTGACCAATTAAAAGCTCTTTTCCAGAGCCAGGTTTTCCTCCGAGTCAGAACTATTCACTTTTTTTTCATAGCAAGATTGTGGATGGAAACAGCGCAGGGGGAGAACAGGATAAAACTGCAGACAAATTCATATAATAAGCACAAATTCCAACTGCTATTTCATGTCTGTGTGAAAGCCTTGGAAAGAATGTTGCATCCTGACCGCCACTTCAGCAGTTGTGTACAAAGTCTATGGAGAGTCAAGCAAATTTTGTAGGTATTTTCTAACAAAACTGGAAATGTTTCTCAGTCTCAGATTCATGTCTTTTCAATATTCTTGCAATGACTGACCTTAACTGAGATTGTTTATGAAGAAAAAAGTGGCGTCGGGTTGCAACATTCTTTCCTAACTCCTGAAATTCACAATCACATTGTGTCATCTTCGATAGCTTAGGTCACGCAGCTCCGTGCGTCAAGATACATTGATCACCAGTGGCGTGATTTTATCACAATGGGGGTCAAGGTCTATCACTCCTATCGCACGTGGGCCCCATTCAGGTGGTATCCTAGGGTTTTGTGTATCCTAAGGTTTTGTGTCCCTACAATAGAAACGTGATGTTGCAATTTCCAGGCACCAATATGTACAAGTTTGCAACTTATTGGCCAATGAATAGAATTTTTGTTAGCTCATCCTAGGCCTCAGCTGCATACCTGGTAATTTATGATGATCATTTACTTTGTATATATTTCATGACGTGATTGTTGCGAACACTTTTGTAATGTTTAACCATAGCTTATAGGAATTGGTTATGCATCAATAAAAAAAGCACACTTGTTTTTTTTTTTTTTGGTTTGTTTTTTTACATTTTTTTTTCCATATCAACACCCCTTCCTTTCCCCCCAAAAAAATTGGGGAAAAAATCTAGATGAATCGTTTTCTGTGAGGTGTTTTGCGTTTGTGTAGTACAGTTTAAATTTTCAGTTGTATTATAAGATTCAGGATGAAATCTGTTGCAAAAATCTTTTGACCATTAGGCCGAGTAAAACAAATAGTATAGTAGGTTCTCGTATGGCCTTTTTAATAAAAGAATGGGTGCATTTTTTTGACAACCAAGATGGCGGATTTTCCAAGATGGCGGATGATACAAAATTACAGGAGCCATAACCCTTTCTACATAGCTACAATTTTGTTGGAAACAAATAAAAAGACAATAAATATGTGCAAAATATATTGCAAATGCATGAATAAAAAAAAAGTAACAAAAGGAAGCGGCCGGGAAAAAAGGAAGCGGCCGGGAAAAAAGGAAGCAGGCGAGGACAAGAAAATGGTTAATTTTTTCCATGGCCTTAGCCAACTTACCCTCTCATCCTTGAGAAATTTGACACAGCGTTTGCTCGTTTCCCTGGCCTGAGACGTGTTTTTCCGGTCTACAAAGATGACGCCGGTGGCCAGGCAACCCAGCCCGTATGTCAGGGTGTACTTGAGGGATTTCTTGGCAAGGATGGAAACGCGACCGGGTGCCCAACACTTCAGAAAGGCTAAAAAAAAAAAATTGAGGAAAAACGTTGCCAATTTCTTATGAAGCTGTTTGAATAAAAATTGGATTCATGTTTTTTGTGTTTACTCCAGTCAATAAGGACTTTGCAACAGTTTCCTAATGAAACAACCAATGAGGGGAATTATTTACATATTTTTTTAGATTCTGTTTACAATGAACGAATTCAATTCCCAGACTTTAATTTCAAACTTTTCATGATAAAATAGCACGTCTGTAATATTTCTAGTTGGAGGCAGGGGTGGATCCAGGGGGTGAAGGGGGGGGGGGCCCTGGGGGCGTACACCCCACCCCCCCCCCTTTTCCCTCATAAAAAAAGGGGGGGGGTGATATCATATTGTTTGTCCCCCACAATTTTTTCATCCCCGAATAGATATTTTAGCCTACAAAAGTACAGTTTGATTTTGTAGCTCAGGATAGCTGATTCAATGACTCCAAACTCGAAAATGATGTTTAAATGATGATCTTTTGCTCAATAAAAATTGGTTAAAGTGGTCCGATATATTGCCTAAGATCGCACCACAGAGCATCTAGAATCCAAAATTTTTCAAACCCTACACAGTTAGGGCTGTCACGCCCCAACTATCGCATCAGTCCCAACTATAGTTGGGACTGTCCCAACTATAGTGCGGCAGTTGGGTCGGCCCAACTATAGTTGGGACCGTCCCAACTATAGTGCGATAGTTGGGTTGGCCCAACTATAGCTTGGACTGGAGTTCCATGGTCATGATGGTGCATGCTGGCACCATGTATTCGTCGTGTATGTCACTGTGTGTTACTCCTAGAACTATGTGGAGCCTCATAGTTCTAGGAGTAACTGTGTGTTGCATACAGGGCACTGATCTCTATATAAAGACTGGATAGCGGATATGCATACAACATTCACACAGAAGACTTTGCATATTGACCAATTCGCCCCCGGTCTCACGAAGATGGCCGCGTATAATACGAACGTTCTACGCGTAAATACGCGCGCGTTGTATCAACAGTTGACGCGCATTTTGGTCGCGTACACATATTATGATGTTCTAAAAGGGACACATTTCCGTAGTGATTATCATTGCAAAACGCCGAAAAAGTGATATTTGCGGTATTTTAGTAACCACGACGTTAAAAAAATTGTAGTTAACCTTAGTCAGTGGTGGTGGTCAAAATATAAGTCAAGTGAACCGCGACGTTACAAAAGAAATCATGCTGTCTATAAAAACGGCAACTTGTCCTTTGTAGATCACCAGCCGGTCTCACCAATATTAGTCCGTGGGACGAGAGCCCGAAAACGCTTTAGTTTTCGAGATAGGCGATCTGGTTCACCGAATTTTATAAAACTTGCCAGATATGTAGATTATGGTGTACCATATCAGAAAAACGTTGTTCCCCGGTCCACGAATTGTTTGGGAATGAGAAATTCTACGACAAAAACACGCACGAATTGTGCATGAGAAAAAAGAAAGAAATAGCGCCCTCTTTTGACACAGCAAATATACATTTTACACGCAATGCATGCGCGCGCGAGGCGGGTTCGCCCGTCGTGCTGGACATTTGTTTAATGTTAGATTCTAGCATTTTTATTTGTAACTATTTCTAAAGCAAGATGCTTTAACCAGGGAGTTCCTTATATTATAAAATATCTTGTAAATGACAAGCCTTTATGAAAGAATAATGTGTAAAACCCATAAGCCCCAGAACTTGCAAGTTGCTTCGTTATATCCCACAAAAACTGTAAATCAGTCAATCTTCTCTAAATGGCTGCTAGTTAGCTGAAACGCATGATCATCATTAATATGGGGCAGGTGTCATACTTATATTGATTTAAATTTAGATTAAATTTGATAAGAGCGATTTGAAACAATAAATAACAAATACGATCCAAATACTGTTTCTATAACTTTTTTATTCCAACTTTGATGTGCTGTACATGACATACTGCATTCAGCCAAAAGAAATACACAGATGGAAAAATCTTCATCAGTTAGTGTTTTTTCTTGAATGAACAATTTGAGTGAGATGAGTTCATGTATTCCAAATTAAATGACAAAGATCCTCCCCAGAAGAAAGAGCCCCAAAAGAACAGCTTCCAGTAGCAGATAACTTTACAAAAGTTGTTTAAGGTGTGCAGGCATTCCACTTTAAGTAAAAACTTGGATTCAAAACCATCTAGTATACATTTGTTTCTTGAACTTCTGTTTTAAACGACGATACAACCAATTATTTCCTTTTTGGCCCTATCCATTTCCCAAATCCCAATATACACCACATCAAACATTCATAAGGGTTTAATACAACTTCAAACACACCTTATGCAGTGTTACATGTATCTGTTTGCCAATTTGGTTAACAGCCTTCATGAAAAAGAAATTAAAACAAAAATAAGTTTTCTAAATGCCAGTTTGTAAACAAACACAAATGTGTTTTCACAGATATCAATTATTCTGACCACACCAATGCAATGGTACTTCCTCAGTTGAATTTCTGCAATTACAGTACATGTATAAGTGTCAAATACAAGAAACAATAAGAGCAATTACACAAATGCACCGATTCTGAGCACATCCATTTTGGATTTGACAATGTGCATAAGAAGTTCTTCATTGTTGTTGTCTTCCGCCGCCTGTAGCAATCTTTCAGCCTGTAGGGTAGTACATGTGACCAGGGGTTCTTGCCTCCTCTTCCTTGTGACTCGGCAGGTCACACACTTCTCCTTCCTGCAAAGGATGCACTGTTTGGGGAAAACATGTTGTGATCTTGCTGCAGTCTTGGAAACCGTTTGCGTGGCTGAACGGAGTCTTCTCTTTTTCACAGGGGGGTGGGGAACCTTTTTGGCTGTTTCAGTTTCTAGAATACAGTAGAGAAACAGAAAATACAATCTTATTCAACTGTTTACATGTAATTAACATTTATTTGGTTGTATTTATTGAAATAAGGCCATTTTTCAATGAAAATGTGGTGTTGCTCTCAAGTAAACAAAATCAGGAGGGTATATGTCATGTTTCTTCCTTAAATTTGTGAGATTATCTTTTTGGGGGGGGGGTGTCGGATGGGGAGGGTAAACAACAGTATACATTAAAACCTTCCCCTTCTTCCAAATTACAAATAAATGGAAAGAAAGTTATCAGTTCTTGGGCCTAATACTGGTATACACATGTGCATGTACATGGCCATGTATATATTTGTGGATGGTACACTAGCCCAGGTGGACTCCCTTTCCTCCCTACGTTACACGTACATTGCGTTTTATAGCTAAAAGTAAAAGTTTCAAAAGATACATTAAACTCTTTGGACTGTCTTTTCATAAACAAAATACATTTCACATGGACACTGGGTGAACTGAACTATATGACAACAGTTTTCCAGTGTAACTTAGTTACAGACATCAGATAAATACTGGGGGGAGGGAGATGGGGGTCAGACAAGTCGACCGTTGAGACAACTCGACTCGGGACAGGTCGACCGTTGAGACAATTCGACCGTTGAGACAACTGGACCAACTGTGCGATAAATGGAAAGACAAGTCGACCGTTGAGACAAGTCGCCTCGCAAGTTTTGGGCCTAGTTTCGGGGATAGTACCGGGGATTTTGACAGCGGCTGATCGCCGTTTTGGAGTGACGACACATGAGGTGTTTTTTTTGCATATAACAGAGCTGATATAGCACAGCGTGATTGTCCGTGCACATCGTTCGTTTTTCTCAAGGCCACGTGCGCGCATCCCCAGTCAACGTGGCCGTACCGTGCACGGTGGCATCGTTTTTGCCGGGCCTGTACGCCCATTTGCCGCGCCGGTCGACGTGCCCGCGTGCCGGGCCCGGTCCTCGCGGGCGGGCGGGGCGCACTGGCCCGACGCGACGCCCTCTGTACATCGAGTATGCCTGCGCCCCATCCGTGATAGGTCTTGCAGAAGATTTGTGCAACTTTTTCTGTTCCACGTGTATTCATTTCCATTAAGTCGAGCAGTCTCAACGGTCGAGTTGTCCCGAGTCGAGTTGTCTCAACGGTCGACTAGTCTCGAGTCGAGTTGTCTCAACGGTCGACTTTTCCGACATTCAGGAGATTATCAACAGCACCTCACAAATATACTTGTATAAGTTTATCACACCATCATCTCCCTGCAGTTTTTTTTTTCATGAAGGTTACCCAATTTGTTAATGAATAGAAATGGAAGCAACAGTTTCTATACAAATAAAATGTACCTGCAATTTTAGACTTCTCTTTTTGCAGGGCTTGAACTGCTCTCTTCACCTTGGACTTGTCAGTGTACAGACTGTAGCATGACCTATACAGAAAAAAAATGTGGAGGTTTACATTTACATAGTACCAACATGACCAATAGGCCTACCATGACTACACAATTGCAAGGCACTAACATCAGAACATGTTGACTAACGTTTATACACAATCATTGACTGCATTTAACAGTTTAAGTAGTTTTAGGAAGGCATACAAATCTACATGTACTGCATTCAGGCCCCCTATGCCATGAATTTTCAGAGCCCCTCCCGTTAATGCCCTTGCCCTTATTTTATCTCGATCATCATGATCATAAAATAGTCAAGTCATCATGGTCATCTGGTCATGGACATGATGGTAGGTTACTAGATATTGCACAATCTCGAAGTGAAGGGAAGTGTATGATTTGTATCTCACCGATGATGACCGGCATTCTCTAGGATCGTGAGATTGCAACCGCATACTGACGGGTTGATCATGCTGATCCGTAGCAACACTTGCGCCGGCTGACGTAGCGCATGTTTTGGCGATGAACTGCCTTGGCCCTGGCCCTTGCTATCTCGGCTTGCGGTCCTTTTGTGACATGTGTGAAGGCCTTCCAGACGTCGGTATACTCAAGGAAACGTGACCAGCTGTGCCCCGTAAATAACTGCACTTCACCCTTTCCAGTCGGAAAGTGCATGAGACACTGAACTGATGATTTTGGAGCATTTTCTTCACCTGTCTCCGCTGCGGTCTCGGACTCGGTACTTCCTTCCGACGACATGGACGACGCCATGTTGGACTCGCCTCTTGTCGACGTATATAGAACGTGCAATTTGATTGGTTCTTTGGCGACACAACACAAACCTTGCACGTTATTGGTTGATTTTTATCCTCTCTCGGGCGTTATTTTGTCTAACGATTTTTTGGCTGTAACCTCGAATTTGATGTTAATTAAAATTCATTTGTGAAGTCCCAAACCACCCACGAATGCGGGAACGTGGTTTGTTAGCGATTTCTATTTTTGATCAATGGAATGAGAAATATTACAAAAAATTCGGAAAACCAGATCGCGTAACGAGCGAAAAAAAGGCCTCGTCCCACGGACTATATGGAGTCAAATTCGTACATTGTGCGGCTCTTTATTAGCTATCCAGTCTTTATATAGAGATCAGTGATACAGGGCCGGCCTGCCACGTGGCACTGCCTAATTGGATGAGTTGTCCAGCTGGTTTATTTTAGTCCAGCAACATTTTGCAAAATTCAAAGATTGGCGTGGCCGGCCAACTATAGGGCCCCACCCATACTAGCTAATGTCAAAGCGGTCCCAAGTAAAGTCGGACATGTTGTAACAGAGCTGTAGGGAATGTTTTATATTCGTACATCAATGTAAACTATAGTTGGGACCGCAAAATAAAAATATTGCAGTGGCCCAACTATAGATGGTCCCCACCCATAGATAATTTCATTGGTCCCAAGTCAAGTCAGATGTGTATAAGAGTTCAATAGGGAATGTTTTATAATCGTACAACAACGTACACTATAGGCCGCAAAATAAAAAGACTGGGGTGGCCCAACTATAGATTAGCCCCGTCAATAGCTAATTTCAGTGGTCCCCAGTACAGTCAGACGTGTATCAGAGCTGTAGGGAACGTTTTATAGTTGTACATCAATGTAAACTACAGTTGGGACACCGCAAAATAAAAACATTGGAGTGGCCCAACTATAGATGGGCCCCCTTGATGACTCCCAACTATAGTTGGGCCCCCTTGATGACTCCCAACTATAGTTGGGCCAGCCCAACTATGGAACTACAGTTGGGACCGTCCCAACTATAGTTGGGACAGGCCCAACTATAGTTGGGACAGGCCCAACTATAGTTGGGACCGATACCATAGTTGGGGCGTGACAACGCTTCACACTACGTGCTTGCATTACTTTTAATCACATTATGGTCCCCCCCCTCCCTTGGCCATCGAAATAGGCGCCACAACTTGCCTTCAACATTTGCTGCTTGTGAAATTCCCCCCCCCCAGAAAATCCTGGATCCGCCCCTGGGAGGGCGAAAGGGTAGGCTAGAGATATGCCGATTAAGTGAGTGTAAGGTTAGACGTTGTTAATTTGATGTTTTACCATTTCTTCAAGTCTTACTTAAAAAACAAAAATGTTAAATATTTGAGACCGATTCAATGCACAGTTCAACTTACGAAGCTGATCCAGCGATGTTTGGTGGTTGATGACAAAAACGCAGGGTTCGTTCACTCCAAGTCGGTCCAGTGTATTCAACATCTGGATTTTGACACCGAATAAGAGTTCGGTGCTGAGGTAATAGGCAAAGAAGTTCCACCACCTATGGAGGAGAGGAGAGATTTATGACAGAAATTGGATCATTCAATCATCGGCTTCAATATCCTTGCCACTTGCAACCAATCTTCATCTCGGATTATCAACGCAATCAAATTAATCCTTATCATCATCATCAATTGATAGATCTCTTAGGCTAAGTAAAAAAGTCTCGTCAGGTTTTTCTAAAAACTTGAGGAGGAACAGGGCTGAGGAAGCCCATTTTTTTCCCAAGACGGCAGATTTTCAAAGATGAATTCTTCCATTTTCTCAACTCTTTTATTTTGACAATATTAAAAGAATCTGGATATGGGGTCTTAAAAGGCTCAAGCCTATAATTTATAGTCCCATCAATCTTAAGTGTATTATATTCAGTAAGTGAGTCTTTTTGAGAAAAAATGTTGCAACCTGACGCCACTTCCATGATTGTGTATAAGATCTATGGAAGAGTCAAGAAAATAATCTAAGTATTTCGGAAAGTGTTTCTCAGTCCCAGATTCATGTCTTATCATCATTTTTGCAATGAATGACCTTCATGGAGACGATATATGAAGAAAAATGTGGCGTCAGGTTGCAACATGTTTTCCCTTCTCTTGATCTTTATAATTTGGTAACCGCATTATGTCATCACCATCATCGAGAACGTCACCATCTTAATTTGTCACCACATCCAACACCTTGCATGATCACCATATCAAATCACCCTTGTCATCCCCAATACACCATCCCACCACACAATTTATTATCACCATCACATCATCACACAATCTCTGCCCCCCCCCTTGTCCCCATCTTCTCCTCACCCTGGAGGAATAAAACAATAAGAATATTTAATTTCTCCATGCCTCACCCAACACAGGAGAACGACATGGCTCCCAAAAATCATCAACATTCTTCATCAAATGATATATACCCACCACATGTTAGCTGTATCGCCAAAGCTGAAAGTCATCAAGCTGGCAATGGTGACCAGTATTCCAAGAACGAGGTGCCATATCATGAACATGGTGTACTTGATGTAGAACTGAGCCACCGGACTCAGTCTGCACAGGGCGTACGACCCGGCCGAGCAAAACACGAAACACGTCAAGAGATTCATTTTAATTTCAGAGGAATATGGGTTTTTTTTCACACTGTAGGCCTATTTATTAAGACGAGCTGCAGAGGCTGCATTGTTTGCAGGCACTGCCGTTATGTCGCAACTACTGTACTGTACTGGGCTTGCGCTTTTGATTAACGGAAAACAGTTAAATGCTACAGCACTGCCACTGGCATATCACGCCACATCACGCCAGACCACCGGTACGGTTCGTTGCACTTGTCAGTGTTTATGTCAACATAAACCGCAAGGCCCTGAGATTAACATCTTTTATTGTCAACATAAATTATGCACCACATACACAGGTGGACTGGATGTGCGTGCACCAGTGCGCGCAGGTCGGTCGCGCGGTATCAGGTCTTTGAAATCATATTCTTCCATAAAAGAGTCGACTGTATGCATATTTCGACGACCTTCGATGTAAATATAATTATCTACTCAAAATATAACGAACAACAGATTTTTTTTTTCTGATTAAATGACCAGCTGGTAACTTGGGTTAAACTTCTGGGGGTGCACCCATTTTTCCAAGGGGGCACTGAAGGCAACTGATAATATATTGTTTTTGTGCATTTCAAGATTTTAAAAGGCGAGGAAGCCGGGGGCAGCCAGGGGGGCATGGACCTTTTCTCTCTCTCCCTCTCCCTCCTCCTGATGTTGTACGTACCATGGTCAATATAATAACATAATAATTTGGTTCACCCTCTGTTTAGATACCAACTAAAATCCCACAGAATTGTTTTCTTTCCTTTTCTTTTTCTTCTTTTGTATCATTTATTTTCTCAGTTTTCAAAATACAACCAACAAATTTACATAGTTTTACATGTAATATTACTTCAGTATAAAATGAAACAATCAATTTAAACCAAATAACTTCCGTTAAATACTTGATTTATAAAAATCTAAACTACGTCCTGTGCAAATATGAAAGTCAAATTCAAACAAAATAACAAACATTAAGCATTATTTGGCTTTGATTATATCCTTACTTTTGTTTCTGGGGAGTACAGAATGGGAAAGTGTATAATTTGTTTTCTGCTATAAAACAATTTTGAAAATGTTAAGTGGCTAGCAAGAGGTATTGTTCAGAGAGGGGAAATTGGCTAGACAGCCGTGAAACAGGGTGTGAGAAACCACACACAAATGGGCAGTGTGTGAAAGGCCTTAAAGATGCGACCAATTCTGAAAGGCATATAGGAACATTGGCAAATTATCCGGAAACCTTATGTATCCTCCTTATGGTTTTGAGCAATTTTGTTGATTCAAATTAAAAAAGCACAAAAAGCAAATGTTCCCTTTACCTTTAAGCTGGGAATGAACTTTTAGCATCTCTTCCATAAGAGGAAAGTGAGCATTTTGAGCATGATGAAAAAAGGGATGAATTGTTCTTCATAAAAGGTAGTTCTACACACTGTTACAAAATATGGGTATACATGTACATAGTATTATAGTTCATTCATAAATACCTGGGACAGCTTACCCATTCCTATTGGTCGAGAGCCCTTCAAGTGGGCGGTTTTAAACCACTGATTATACACTGGCTGGTATTCTAAGTCACATAGCGCAGTACAGACCGGGTAGATGCCAATCTCCATAAAAGGAGATTTTTTTTAGCTCTACATGCACGAGGCACATACCATAGACATGGCCAGATGGGTATTTAACAAAACAGGAGTTAAAGCTGTTGAACAAACTAAATCTTTGGAAGATTGGGAACTTTTGACTTGATGTGACTTTTGAAAGATAGGTATTTAGGAATGGGAATAAATATATTGTAATTTATAAAAAAAAAAATTGGCAGGTATTAAAAAATAATGTTTAAAGCCGAACACGGGCCTAGACGCGGATAATGACATTTGCCTTCGGCCCAGGTCATTATCGGCGACCTTGCCCCTAGCAGGTTATAAACATACTTGTTTAAAAAAAGGCCAAGCACATAATTATTAAGGGAATAAATGTGTGCTTTGGAGGTTTTAATCACTCTGCTTGGAGTCTGGGGGCTGATAATTACCCAAGCCGAAAGCACATATTTATTCCCATTCATAAATACCTTTACTGCCAACAAAAATTCAAAACTTTTTTGGTCAAAAACCCGAATTTGTTCAACAAGTTCACCTCATATTTAATAGTGTCCAGCTCGCGAATAAGATGTAAACAACTCCTGTTATGGAGATTGGCGCGCGCAGAATGCACCTGGGGCATTGCGTTGTGAATTTAGGACTACAAAATACTGACTCACTGGTAGTATTGCGCATGCCTACGTGAGGATTGTGAACTTTCAACCAATAAAACGGTGAGAGGCACTGGATTTGTAGGAGTCCAAATTTCATGTGACACTCAAGTGTTTAAGACCAGCTAGCCATGTCTTTATCATCCGTTTAAGACCGGCCACGTGACAGGCTCTCGACCAATAGGAATGGGTAAACTGTCTTAGGTATTTATGAATCCCTAATTTATCCCCTGACGAATACATAAAAACCATCACATGCTAAGGCGCTAAGGCAGTAATTGGCGGTTCAGGGAGTAACATGCGGGGCCGTTCAAGGCAGTACAGAACTAATGGGCCGATATGTCACTTGACCTGCTGCTATTTCAGCAAGCAACATTAGACTTGTTGCTATGTTCCTCCTCACAACAGTTCGCAGGATTTAGACAGTTTTTAGTCATTTAGTCAGTCTGCTAAGACAGTTTTTGGGAGGTACAGGGAGTAACATGTTGTCAAGTCTGGACGGTGTGATTGGTCGTTTTTCCTTTTTCCTTCTATGAGGTCAGACTCCCTGCTACGTCTTGCCGTTTGTCTTGAGGGCTTGCTGCGACTCAGCTATGAGCGCACACGCTTGCTTGTGTTTGGACCAGTGCTGTACCTGACACTCTCTGGTAGAGACAAAAAAAACAAGAAGAAATTGTTCAAGTAAGGCCAAAAAAAAAAAGTCTCCAGTTTCTGGTATGCGCGCGCGTCGTCAAAATGGAAAAGTTTTTTTTTCAATGAAAGATGATGTCTCAAAACCGCCAAACTCACTGGTTTGCCTGGAATCCTGCTGCTGCACAATTTTAACGTGTTTTTAGATTGGGTTATGGTCGAGAATAAGCTTTATGTGGCCTCTCTGGACTCCCATATATTTGCACTAAGTTTAGTCGGGCACCATTTGCAGTCATCAGCCGACATTTGAAGCAAAAAAATCAGGTAAAAAAAAAAAAAGCCGTGTCGCCGCACCACTTTTTGGGCAAGCTCCATACCAGAAACCGGAGACTTTTTTTTTTTGGCCTAATGGAATATTCTACTGGTAAAATCTTTTACAGCATTACAAAATAATGTGAACGACATTGAAATGTATTCACAAAATAATACATATATTGGTAAGAAGTTGAGCACAATTTTCAGAATTTTCAACAGAATAAATCCATCATCTAGTAATGGTCAAGGAGATTACCGACTAGGAGTTTTGGATCATATCGCTGAATCGTTAATTAGATACCATGGTTAAGTGGCTCTGTCAGGGACATTACACTGCCTTCCACAATGCTGAAATCGTCCCTCTCAAAACCCTAAGCTCCCAACGAATATCGGGTCATGTCTTCCCAACTCCCTTTATATCATTCTTCATTTGTATTATATTCTTGAAGCACTTGCTGCTGAAGACTTAGCATATTTTTTGCTTTGCTTACTACTTAAACTCTCTTGGAAAAAGTTTTTTAGTAGTTTAAAAAATAATGGAGTGGATGAATGAATTTAAGTTTGTCAACTTTCCACGGCCACTGGCTAGTTGGCTGATAGAGGCATGGCAACTGAAATCAGTACTCAATCTGATCATGTGACAGCTATGTGAAATCTTTGTGATGATCAAGTGATGATCATGTGATGATCATGTGATGATCATGTGCTGATCATGTGCTGATCATGTGCTAGCCATGCATCATCTTACCTTCTGCAGTACCATTCATTCTGGCAGCGTGAGCAGCGTTTGGTGGCAGGCTGTCCGCACACTGCACACTTGGGAGGCTCTGTGATGAGAGTCTCCAGTGCGTCCAGACGGTAAGTCTCAGCAAACCTGAACAATTTATCAGGAAAAAAAGGACAAGAATAATTATAGTGTTCTGCATTTTCAATTAACTGGTTTATGTTTTTCTTAATTGGCCTAATCACCCAATGTGTAGGGTGATAAGGCCCATTGAGCAGGGGAATAATGATGTAGCGCCTTGAGCACCAATACTGGTGGATACGTTCGCTATTATTATTATTATTATTATTAGACTGTTCAAGCATGGAACATGCTGGGAAAACTTCATCTCCCATTGGGACATTCTCTATTCTCATATTTTTAAAAACAAACTCTAACCTTATTCATAAGATGGAATGTTTGCGTCGGGGTGATGTAAATCAATATTAGATTTTGCCCTTCACCGATGTATAAACACTGTATACTCAGTGTGTTACCTCCCGAGTGAAAGTTCGAAAAAAATCACTCGGGTGGGACTCTAAGCCACGGCTTCCTGCTTTCTAGTGCAGTCGTCTTACCACTCGAGCACCGAGCTTAAGGGATCGGTTGGCTGGTTCGAATCTGATGCACATAGCAGCGGGTACTGCATTAGCTATTCATCAAATGGAATTTTTTTGCGTCGGGGTGATGTAAATCATTAGGTTTTGCCCTTCACTGATGTAAAAAACTCTAACCTTCTGGCCTGTTCCCGCATAGCTGCTGCCGAAGGATTGAAGACGGTCTTGACTTGGTGCTTGGCGATGGCAGACCATTTGCCCTCGTTGGCTCTCAGGATACCGTCTCGTATCTCAGGGACCTGTTCCAGAACCAGCCCCGTCTTGGAGGAAGGCGGGTCCATCATGGAGAGGTGGCTCAGGTAGCGCTGGAGGTCGCACAGGCTCGGGATCTGGTCCAAGATGACCTCGGAGAGATGCGCTCTTAACTGCACATTTTTGGAGAAGTCCAAGAAAAGGTTCCCTTTTTAATCCGAACATACCACCACGTTTTCAACTTTTGTTATGTATGGGACACAATGTGTGCGAATAGTTGGACTTCCCCGAAGAAAGTAATAAATACAATTATATGCAGAGCGTTTATAAAGCAGTGTGTTACCATGTAGTAGGTTTATCACTTGTACTCATTCAAAATTACTTTTTTACCCCAACTCTCAAGGAAATTTTCCAAGGAACCTTTCTAAATCCACTGAATGTTGTTACTTGAACAATCCACTTATTTTGTTCTTTAACTTTCCAGTATTAGTAATTGTGGGCGGACTGTACTTTCTCAAATCCTGCAAAACCTTTCTAACCCTCCTGTTGCATTTGAAAGATCTTCGTGTGTAGAAGAGAGCTGGGGTTAAGGCAAAATTTTTATTTATTTTGAAAAAAAGAAGAATCTTGTTACCTTGTTACCTATTGTGTGATAGATTCTTATTTGTTAAATCAATTGAAAAGTGAAATTCAGGAGTGTCTTGGGGATACCACATGTTATTTAATCAGATATAGCAATTTAAAATTCACTCCATAAAGAACCCTCTGGGTGAGCCGAACCAGGGTCAGCAGATGCTGACGTGAAGGGTGAGAAAAGAACCAACGTGCCTACCCCTCTTGTTTCAACTGAGTGATCCCTGTTTGCCATTTCCCAGGTTTGCAGCATTGCTAATAATGATATTGCTAGCATCCCTGATCCCTGGCTTTATGGCATATGCAGGTTTGTGGTTTCTGACTTACGCCCCTTAAACAAAGACATTGACAAACAAATTGGGAACCAACAACATAGGGCTGGAAAGCTCAGTTGGTAGAGCACCGGAATGGCAATCCGTAGCTCACAGGTTCACATCCCGCTCCAGTAAAAAAAAAACTCTGCTAAGATTCTGCAAAGATTAGAGACTGCACCTTGAGTATCTGTGCTTTGTTGTGGCTGTTAAACTCGTACTTCTCCTGGCAAGACGGTCCTAGCAGGAGGTTGAAGAGAGCGATCCAGACCTGACCCTCAAGCTTGGTTAGTCTCATCCTATCGCTGGGCGGTACCGTGTGCCACTTGCCGTCGATGAACTTCTTCAGCACCCCTGTTGTCATTCAGTAGATAAGAACTGATTTTATAGACAGAGTTTCGTGATGTCCCATTTTGAATTGCATTTGGCTCATGCCTGAGCATTAAAGTATAGTCCATAATTTGTAATTCGTGCATTTTGTTTGTTTGAAGCAATAAAAGTGCTCAAAATCTAAAGGGTACTGAACAACTAACCTGATGAAGTTTCAGCTCAGCTTCAGCTGTATATTTCGAGAAAAACAGCATTTAAGGATCTCAATTTCAAATCAAAAGTTGCTGAATCATGTTTTGAATTGGGCCTGAATTCAGCGTCCGAGACACGTTCTCACTGAGCCAATTGCAGCTACGCGATGTCGCGCACTGATCCGATGAATTATAGCAACCGCGCGTGCGTGTGCGTCGTGCCAATGCTTGCACGTGCTTCGCCGAATAACAAAACGAACTACTAATTTAAATTTCCTACGGTGCGTCTTAAGAGGCACCGTTGGAAAGGCCTTCTTTCGTTGATTACTTTAAAATGACAGCTTGTCAGAAAGAGTAATATCATAATTTCATGAATTTAGTCCCTTACTATCTTTCACCCAAGTATGTTTTTCAACAATAATTACGCCAGTTACTTTTCGGATAGCTGCAAATGATGGACTATATCTTTAAATCTATGTTACTGCACTGCCATAGAATGCAGTGATCAAGATGTCATGCAAAGATCATAGGTGCATGTCATGTTTACTTAAAGGCAAATAAGATCGTTTGCTTTTCATGCATTGTGTTCGTTAATAATAACGCCACTCAAAATCCAAGGACGAATGTTCAAAACCTTACCTGTAGAAATTTCAGTTTGGTGAACATTACACTTTTTGAGAAAAATGATCTCTGCCTACTACAATGGGGATGCTGACTTTTTGGTACCCAGATTTAGGCCGGGTCAGATTGGTCCATAGGAGCCCTCTATATTTTGTCAACATGGGTTAATAAAAATATCTCCAACTGGGTTCCCAACTTAGAACTTCACCTCGCAAACACTTTACCTACCATTTCTGTATTTTGTCCACGGAGGATTTTCCATGAGTTGTACCAGCAAACTGGGGAAGTCACTGGTGTTGAGGATTCTGCTTGTGACACTCAGTGACATGCTGAAAATGAAAAACACAATCAGCAACTCATCCATTAGATAATGATTAGAGTGAAAGGTTAGGAAAAGGAGATTTGAAATACAGTAAACTCTAGCTAAACCGGCACTCTCGGGACCCGAGAATTGGTGACGACTTACGCGAATGCCGATATATGCTATAAATCGTCATTTTGCCAACTTACATGAATGGTCCTTTGCGCACATGATTCATTGCACTAATTGGCTTTGATTTACCCTGGATTATCTCCTTAATGCATGAGTTGAATCCAGCAAATTAATCCTCGAATTGTATCATCATGTTTGGGGTATTGGTAGTGGAGACCACGATACATATGTACGTGCACAGTAATGAATTAAATGCGTGCGTGGTCCGGTATATACCACGCACACATTGACTGCAGCACTAGTCATTCAATAAAACGACCCCCAAAATGGACAGAGTGCATGCGTACAGACAATCGCGACTTGAGCGATTTGACGACTTGTACGATGTCGGTTTAGCCGGAGTATACTGTAAATTAATTTTCAGAAATATTTGGGATTTTTTTCAATAGATGGATGCAGAGGCCTTGAAAAACTTATAAGCTCTAGCTAGGACTCCACTGTTGCATCCTTCATGCGCTTCACAGCTTCCAGCCCACTATATAACACCCCTTCACCGTTGGAATCCTCAGTCTCCTGACAACGGGCAGAGCATACTGCCCGAAACGTTGAGTTTCTGGTTCTTTTCATCAGAACCTCACAAACTCATAGAGAGATTTGTCACATGGGTGCTACCGTAAATCTTTATCTCATAACTTATAAGCTGTCATGTTCAGGTTTAATGTTTGAGAAATTACTTAAAAAGCAATGATACTTTGAAGTTAAAACAGGCTTTTTTTCCAGAAGTGAATATAATTTCAAAAAGAGCATTCCTTCAAGGATGCCGTTCATATTTTTACCCTACTCACTCTGCAATGTGATCAGTGATGAATCTGAGAATGGACACTGCCTTGATGCTAACATCAAACTGTAACTTTCTCTCCTGTTTCTTCAACTCCTGTTGATAAAAAAAAATATTGATAATAATTTTACATGAATCTTAATGAATGTGCACCAATTTCAGCATTTGCCAATACCCTGCAAAAGTGCGACATCACCTCCTCCCTTACTTCTTGGACAACAGTTCATGCACATTTCACAGCGAAGCCTTCTATACATGTACATTTAAAGGGAAAATACAACATTTGCAAACATTAAAAAATAAAACTACCAAATCATTTTGAAATACCTTGCTGGACTGTCAGTGAATGACAGTGTAAAGCATCCTGTAAAATCATGGCACCTGGTATACTGTCATTTTCAAGAAAAGTGCTATTTTTGTATCAATTCCCAATGCTGATCGGCCGATCAGCGTTGGAAAAAACTGGCTTTTTTTCAAATACTGGCCCCAATTGACCATCGCACTTGTTTGCAATCGATTACACACCTATGAACGGGTACAAGCCAGCTAGACTGGTTCCCTGACCTTACAATTCCCCAAAGTATGTAAACTGCTCTGTTTCTTCTTATATGGAGTCAGGGAACCAGACTACAGGAAAAGGATTGTTTTCTTGGTTTTTATAGCATTTTCGAACCCCAAACCTCAAAAAAGTCAGTGTAACTATATTTGCTATATATTTCCAATCCCCCAATTCCATCCATTTCTGAAAATTACAGCAAAAGCAAATGATGTATATTCCCTTTAACACACAAATTCACAAACATTACTTGTAAATTCATTTTTAGATAAGTACTTTGCAGTACTTCTGTGGAGCGCTGTGGTCAAGTGGTTACGGTTCTCGACTAACTTGTCGTGGTACGTGAGTTCGAGCCTGACAGGGAACACGGTGCTTGTGTTCTTGGGCAAGACACTTTACTATAATTGCCTCTCTCCATCCTGCTGTATGAGTGGGTACCTGCGAAGGTAGAGACCAGAATGCGCTGATCTCAAGCTGCTGCAAAAACCGGTCTCATATCGGGAGAGTTAATGAATCAGGGCGCACTCATGTCAAAGCGCCCTCTATGGTATCAGCAAACTCCTTAATTCACACACACACCTCCATTCCTCGTCCCTCTTCAAGGCTTGATGCCTTGGTGGGCGTGGCCTCCTCATCCTCATCTTCAACTTCTCCAGATTCCTGTCTACAAAGGCAAAATAAAAAGGAGAAATAAAAGGGAGAAATGTGACACTAGTGAGGAAACGTGTCAATTCATCTCTATCGGTTTATTATTGAAGAGGGACTTTGTCATTCTTGAAAGATCTGATGTTCACTTGCAACAGCCATGATACATTCAAGATTGCTCAAATTTGTGAGGTATGGAATTCACCCTCTGCAGTAAAAAAAAAGACTTTTTTTTGCATTTTGAAAGATTTGTCATTGTTTTTGTCACCATAACGTCGCGTCAGTGCAACAAGTTTGTAACTCTATTCTACAACAAAGTCGTATCTCGCGCGAATACGCTCCGTGCAACAAGGTGGTATCTCGACGTCCATTGACTTCCCGTGTACACCCGGGTTATTTTAAGCGAGATAAAACCTTTTGACATTCTGAAACTTGCGTTTTGCATTCATGCTATTTTAGGAGATATGACCTTGTTGCATTGACGCGACGGTATGTTCTCGCTTAGGTACATTCTCTTCCAAGTTGCTACATGATTGTACGTTTTCAGCTGACAATAAGTTGCATGCACTCAACACCACACATATGCATAACCAATGTACATAAATATTTGATCTTAATTTCTCTTTAGTGTAGGCAAGACAAAAAGACTAATGCAGAAGTAAACAATAAAAAAGTAAAATAAGGAAACAAGAAATAATAAAAAAAAATCTTGATCAGAAGAAGAATGACAAGAATATCAGTGCAGTAAAGACACAATTAAGACCACAAGACAATTCACACAAGTAGACTAGCAAACAGGACAGAATGTAGAAACAAAGTGATGGGCACACAGACAAGAATGCTGTTATTGTTTTGCCCTAACTATAGCAATGGCCCCAACTACAGCTGGAGCAGTTGCTATCCCAACCATAATTGGGAACTACCATAAGTATAGTTGGGACTCCCCCAACTATCCGCTCCGTTCACAAGTACCCCCTCACCGGCAAAGAGAGTACAGCTGGGGGTGACCGACCGACGCCATCTTGCCTGACAGCAATTCATTTGCCGCGAAGTGCGGCCACTGCGTGTACATAGTACAAATCCCCCGGTGTACGTGCGTCACACACAAGGAACGGTGCGCGTCAACCAGCGAAATGTCCGGCCCATGGGACGTTGTTGCTAGGTAAAAGGGCGCCCTCTTTCTTCGGCGCACAGAGCCCATATTTGGGGTAGTTCGAACTATATTTGGGACAATTCAAACGGTGTTGACTGTCCCAACTATAGTTGGGACGCTACTACAGTTGGGGCATAACATTATCAAGAGAGTTGTATAAGGACGAGTGATATGGATGTAATGACACAGAAGATGTATCCAAGGTAAGAGTCAGGTTGGCATAGCGGTACTTGCCTCGCCTTCCACCGCTGTGACCCGGGTTCGATTCCTGCCTGGGAAAATATGTGGATTGGGTTTCAGGCCTTACCTGATTCCGTGGGTTATCCTCAGAAAAGTCTTCTCTGGGGTCTTCCTCCCACCTTTAAAAACTGTAATTTCATCAAATGTTTTGCCCTTTACTTGGCCCCATGGGAGACCAGTGGATTCCACTGAATTGGCTACCCAGTCAAAATAAGAAATAAATAATTAAATGAATAAATAAAAATGAAGATTAAGTTACCTTGCAATAAGGTAGGTGATCTTCCTGTAGCAGTAATCAACGATGTCTAAGATACAGTCTCCAGCTGCCTCACACGGCTCCTGATAATTATTACAAACCACAATATAAACAACCATTAGCAATTGAATCAAGGACGACACAATTCTGTTGCCATTTCCTATACCCTGGCTTCATCAGTGATCTTTACCTTCCTCCACACTCCTTTGTTCCTTCCCCTGCCCCATCCCCTCTCTTCATCCCCTTTGATCTTCACCCACCACCACACTCCTGTTGTCTTTAACCCTAGCCTGTCCCAATCCCTAGCAGGGGCAATCAAGCTGCCGCCGGTGGTAGAGGCAACTATCCAAAAGATGAATCATATCCAGTCTTCGGAAGTATGACACTGGACTTGAGAAGTTCCGAGCGCACCTCACGCACTCTACTTTCAGGCAACTGTGCGTGTTTGGGGTATGCTAGGAATGTCTTGGGTCCCAGTGCCAAAGTTCCCAAGACGGTGCCCTCTACCATTGCAGGGGGGCTTGTCAGGGACCGACTGTAAAAGCTTTATCTCTGTTATGTAGTTTTGTCCAAACCTAATGGATATTCAAATTCGTTTAGTCTTGTGATGAATTCGGTGGATTTTTATATATATTCATTGATGGATCTACAGGGTTTTTTAGGGGTCTACCAGCCTCCCCGTTGCCAAAAATAGGACAATCATACAGTACAAAGCAGCACATGGCTGCTACCCCCTCACCCCCCACCCTGGCAGCTGACCCGTCCCCCCTTCAGCTAAAGCTTGATCTGTCCTAACTTGGAATACCCAGCTCTAGGCTCATGACATGGGCGATTCACCAGTAGAGCTGGAACGACTTGTATGACGTAGGTGACAGGCTTTCACTTTGAAGGCCGATATTTCCCGTTTTAGTGAACGTATCAAGTAAACACTCACCAAACTAAAGAGCAATCATTAATACACTGTGTACAGCTAAGGATCCACTCAAAATGAGAATACAATCAACTTGAACCAGATAATCTACTGACAAATCTCCCATGTCATGAGGCTATACAGCCTGTCTCAAAAAAATGGTACAATTGAAAACGATTTTTTTATCAATATTAAATCTCAACATAAGTAAGTCGTTTTGAGCATCACATTAAAGAAAAAAGACCAGGCTTTCCAATACTTTTTGTTTCATCTCATTTGCTTTTGTCAATCCAGAGATAACTCCAGTTTACTGCGGAACACAAAAATCGAGTTTGTTTCTTTTGCCAAGTTGCAATCTTTTGTGAGCTTCAAGACAGCATGGCACAGTACTCGAAACAACTCTGCCCATGCATAAAAGTGGCACAAAATCGATTTTGGTGTATCGCACTAAATTGATTATATCTCTGAATTGACAAAAGCAAATAAGATCAAACAAACACTATTGGAAAGCCCAGTCTTTGTTCTTTAATATTATACCAAGTAAGAATGACTTATTTTGAAATTTCACATTTAACCAATTTTTTTTCTGATTGTACAATTTTTTTTGAGACAGGCTGTATAGAGCTGGGTAATCCAAACTAGATCCGCCCCTGGTATTTCAGATACCTTGTGATAGAGTATCGTCTCCAGCAGGTTGACCAGCGTGGCTTCATGGTACAGACTCATGTAGAGCGGGACGGTGGTGCGGGGCTCAAAGTCCATTCTCTTGATGATGGAGAAGACCTTCTGTCGCCACACCTCAGTGCACATCAGATCACTGATCAGAACAGGGATCTAAGAACAAGGGAGGAAAAAGGAGAGAAGATTTTGGGTGATATGGTCCAATGGTTACGGTGTTCGACTCGTGTCCCCTGGTACACGGGTTCGAATCCTGGCCGTGGGAACATGGTGCTTGTGCTCTTGAGCAAGGCACTTTACCACTATTGCTTCATCCTTCGGATGGAACGTAAAGCCGTAGGTCCTGTGTGTTGTGTAATACACGTTAAAGAACCCAGTAACACTTGTCGCTAAGAGAAGAGGTTCGCCCCGGTGTTTCTGGCAGTGGCCACAGGACCTTGTAAACCCTGGTGCCACACCTCCAGTTTAAATTCTCTAGATGGAATATTTCGGAGGACTACCAACCAAGTACCAAGTACCAAGTACCAAGAAGATGCAGGCCAGGTATCCGAACACCTGTTTTTGGCAGTTGCATACAAGGTCTATGGGGAGGAGGTGTGTCAATTTTGCTGAAAGTGTTTGTAAGTCCCAAATTCAGGGTATTTTGTAAACACATTTGCAAATTGGCAATCCATCACTGAGGCTTTACATCGCAAGCAAAAAGGCGCCAGGATACTTCGTTCTACCCAACGATGTATTGGGAAAGATAAGGAAGGCATTTCTGGAGATTATTCTTGTGAAACCTCATGGACCATTAGGCCTGCAGCTATTCGTTATTTACCTTGTCATGTTGAATCAGCAACTCTTTGATGTATTCATCTTCATTGGCCGCGGCGTGAAGCACTGCCTGCATATTGAGCTTCTCAACATACTCATGTTGTTTTGTCCATCTGTGTCAAAAATGGTGGTTCAAAGCATGTTAAGTCAGCTCCCACATTTTTTTTGTCTTTTCTTGATACCATGACCACAAAAAAAATGTATCGTAAACATTTATCAACAGTTTGCATCTACGCTCTAGCCATGTTTTTTCTTTTAAAGGGAGAATTTTGTTGGTATTCCATTTCGGTATTTTCCGGTATTTCTCGTTATCAAAAAATATTATTGAAATCCGAGTAGCTATTGTTACGTGTTACGGCAGCCGTAATGTGATTTTCAACTGCTATCGTTACAGCATGGCAGTCAACTGTCTGGTTCCCTGACATAATACATGTAGTATTCAAGGTCAGGATCTTTGGCTGTTGGAACCAGACTATCAACTGAATGGTTCTCAGACTTTATTTCCCTTTTAGAAAATATCCTCTAAAGCCACTGATTTAAACTTAGAAGAATACTATTTGGCTAAGTTAAAAGAAAGAAAAAATGAAAAGTTGTGCAGTGCAGATTCGATCCCGGAGCCTCCGGCATAACAGCTGAACATTTAACCGATTGAGTTATTGAAGTGATCCGGTCAAACAGGCAGATCATATAGATTCGCAATGGTGTTTTCCAATGCCATAACGATAGCATTTGAAAATTGCGTTACAGCTGCCTTAAGTTTAACAATAGCCACACTACGTGTTGAAATACCGTTCAACTCCAATCCTAGGCCAAGTTCGCGCAAGGACTATAGTTGACCAATGGTTAACTATAGTTCGACTAATGCTTGCCCGAACTCTGTCTAGTCGACGATTACTCCTAGAACTATGAGGCTCCACTACGTGGAGCCTCATAGTTCTAGGAGTAGTCGACGATGGTTGACTACGCTAGTCGACTATTTGGAACCAACCTACTGGGGTTGGTTGCATCGCTGGTAGGCCTAACCAATAGCTGCGCGCATTCATAACACTAGCAGAGAGCCAAGATCCAGAAGTTTTGCGATGACATTTTGACCATGACCAGCGTCTGACTATCAGACTATAGACTCTGACGTTCGCACATTGCTATCAAGTGCACAGGCGTAAGGTACGTCACAAATCAACCACTAGTCGACTAATGGTCCTTGCCCGAACTTGGCCTTAATTGCTACTGTCAGATATACACAACCAAAAGATCATTAAGTACAGTCGTTTTCCTAGTTCCGGATTTTTCCTAGTTCCGGATCGCTTCAAATAAAAACCTACCTCTTTTGGATTAGTCTCCAATAAAACAAATTCTGACGGAGTGCATTTTGAAAAGGAATATGTAAGCTTCTTGATACCCAAAGATCGTTTTCGATAAAATCCTTAGAAAAGGAATTTTGGCCAGATTTCCGACTCGCACTTCGACATGTTTGGACGGTTTAAAGAAAATCACGGCAGCTGCGAATCGACGATAAATTTTCTCCTCGGTATATCTCTCGTACCGTGTGGTTTCGAATATTTTTTTCATTCACTACAATCGTATAAACTCTTCCATCGAATGTTTGTTCAATCAAAATAAGTTGTAGCGTCTCTAATATTTGAAAATTTGCAAACGAATGACCGTATGCTTTTGCCTAGTTCCGGATCGCGCGTGCACTTACGACCCAACTACACGCGCGTTAATCGATTTTGTGTGACGTATTCTGTGCCGTGTGCAAGGTTTTCGGTCCGTGCGTGAGTTCGTGCCGTTGCGCTGCAGACAAAAGTTTCAACATTATTTACGTTAATTCTCTTTTGAAAATTTGCTGGAATTCTCTTGAATTAACTATTTTTGGAAAATTAAATAATACTTTATCAGAAAATGTGCTTGATTTGGGGTGGTTCTGGCTGAAAACTTGATTTTCTCGCGTGATTTTTTTTTCGCGCGAATCAGTTTTTGATCGATTCGGAACTGATTGAACCGATCCGGAACTAGGAAAAGCGGCATCGGTACGTTTGACGTCGTAAAGTCACAATGAAAAGAGCTTAAATTTTGAAAATTATTTTGTAGTATCTCCATCACTCAAGGTAAACTTTTAAACCAATGTCACTTGAATTCGTGGAGTAGTTGAGCCGAAAGCAGCCTGAATGATGTTTGCTATCCGGAACTAGGAAAATGACTGTATAAACAAGCATTCAACCCCCAATAACAAACCGTTCAACGATTTACAAACACGACCAAAAATCTGGAAAAAATACAATTTTCATACCGTGGACTGCCTATATCTTTAATTGGAATGACTTCTAGTGATTCTACATATGCCTCAGCCTCAGATGACAACAAAATGGAGGCTCCATCGGAAGCCATTTCTGGAACACATGAATCAAAACTTTCCGCAGAAGAAAAAAGTGCAGTAGCTGGCCTACCGACGCGTGATCATGGAGACGAGATGTTCATAATCCATCGAGTACAGGTAAATTGTTCGTTCCCCTCTGGTCTTGCTCCCAGAACCATAGTCAGCACACAGCATGTATTTAGTTGTGTCAGTATATAGTAGCAGACTAAGTAATACGTGAGCCGCCCGCGAGGATTGGGTATTTTGTGGCTATGGCTTCAGATTTTCCCACTGTATGTCCGTCCATAGTGCATCCGCAGCCGTAGACAACAATGTTCGTACATTAAGCTACAGAATACATCGGTTTTAGTATAAAAATGGCAGCCCCCGCGGAAGTGGAGGGTGCGAAATCCAAGCGCTCTAAAAACGACGATTTTCTCGACCAGGACTCCGAACAATCAGCTAAAAAACGAAAGATAGATACAATCGGAAGTGGGGATGGTGTATCTAAACCGCTAGGGAGTTTTGAAGGTTTCGAAATATCAAAAATCCTCTCCCAAAATGTCAAAAATAAATCAGCGATTCTCTGTGGGAAGTTTCAAGGAAGCACCGACAGTGCGGTTGTGTTATTGGAGAAAACACCGTTTCCCGAGCCGGCCCTTCCTTCGCTTTTATCTGCCGATTTAACATTGAACCTGAACCTGCAGAACGATATTTACAGTGTGTATGATGGACTTCCAAAGCAGGAACTGGGTTTCAATGGTAAGATTTTTCCCCAAACCTTTTGTCATGTGTTACTAGGATGACAGTGATTGCTGGATGGTTTTGCAGGATTGAGGCAGTGGTCTACCCTCCAACTCCAAGGACCACATTTACGAAATAACAGATTACGAAATAACAGAGGATTGAGGCTGTACTATTTTTACATGGAGGCAGTTGGAGGATTTTGCAGTAATTAATGTCTATTGAACCAATAATTATCTTTTTTTGTAGGATTAACCATCTATTTAATACCAAAACTAAATTGTGAAATTCGTCAGCTGTTAGTTGTTTCAAGTTAACAGATTCAGAAGAACAAAAATGAAAACCCTGAGTAAAGGTCACATTTGGCAAACACAGTTCTCTCTTCATTTGTGAATTGTTATTCAATTGTAATTTTCGGGCTCAGTATTACATCGGACTGTGATCTAACTTTTTGCTAACTGTTCGTTGAACAGGAATAAAAACAACAGTCATATACCCAGCAACTGATCGTCACATAGAGAAGTACACCGATCAGGATATCGCCTTATTGGAAGAAACGTGGGAGGACTACTGCAACGTCACACTGCCATATCTTGAGCAGCAGGCTTTCAAAATTCAGGTATTGGAAAAAAAAAAAATTTGCACTTTAAAAATGTGTGACAGCTAGTTTAAAACAACAAAAACTATTGCGTATCCAGCAAGGTTTTTTTTTTTTCTTTAAACTTTTTTTTGGGTGTGACATGAATGACAAATAAATAAAACCAAGCCCCAAAAACATTGCAAGCACATCAAAATGTCAACAACAGAAAATGACAGCACATAGATTTTAAGATTTTAACACACCCCCCCCCCAACATCAAATGATGAATAACCCACTGACTAACACTTTTGATTTTGCCCCCCTCCCCCTCCAGACATCAAAAGCTAGATACACTGCTGGATTTTTTGTTAAAATTGTCCTCACAACTTAAAATTCAGATACTTGCAATACATTGTTTTGTCACTGTAGGCAAATCTGCACAACCATCTTTGAGAAAATGATAGTTATGACAATAAGTTATTCCTTCACGTTACTACACATGTAGGTTTATTATCAATCGTGGAATTTTACATTTATTTCTTTCATGAATTATAGCCAGTAATTTTCCTATCCTGTCGTTCTCAGTGGGTGTACAATATTCTGGAGAAGAAAGCTGAGGAGGTTGAGCGCATCGTCTTTGAGGATCCCGACCCTCAGGATGGCTTTGTCTTGCTCCCTGACATGAAGTGGGACCGGAAACAGATGCAGAACCTTTACTTGGTCGCTATCTGCCACAGGAGGGGCATCAAAAGCCTGCGAGACCTCAACGATACTCATCTGCCATTGCTGAGGAACATCAGAGACAAGTGCCAGGTTGGTCCTCACTGTCAATATGCAGATTTACTAGGATTTCAATCAATAGAATAACTAAATTTATGACATACATAACTGAGTAGATATAAAATTTGGGCATTGCTGAAATGAACTGTTCTCCCATGGTTTCTGGGGCCCTGTTCTTTAATGCTACAGGGTGAACTAACTTTCAAAGTTACTGGAAGGGATAACATACTCTATTAAAGGGTTTAAGATCAAATTCTGATAAAACAAAAAGGGCATCCAACATTTTAGAAGATGAACAACAAACTGAAATGTGCTCCTATAGAAATAGTGCCACCGATATCTTTATTTTGCTGGAGCCAGTTCTGAAGAATTATAATTAAATAACCAATTTTAGTCCTTTTTTTAACATAATTTTATAAAAGAATCTAACAGTGAAATTTGTTTTAAAATCAAAAGCATCATTTCTGTGAGATACCCATTTGCTTTTCCCCAGGTTTGACAAAATAGGGTCGGATAGCTAAGTTGATAGATCACTGGAACGGCACTCTGAAAGTCACGGGTTCAAACCCTACTCCTGGCCATTCAATTATCAGCTGAAAAAAATTGAATAAATAAGTAAATGATTCTTGTAATATTTCATTGTTTTGCAGGAAGCAGTTCTGGAGAAGTACTCCCTACCGCCGGACCAACTGAGAATGTACCTCCACTACCAGCCCTCATACTACCACCTCCACGTCCACGTGACTCATCTGAAGTTCGACGCACCGGGGTCAGGGGTCACCAAGGCCCACCTCCTGTCTGACGTCATCCAGAATATAGAGCTCATACCCGATTACTATCAGAGGAAGACCCTGAGCTTTGTTCTTAGGGAGAAAGACGGACTTCTGGCGAGGTTCAGGGAAGTGAGAGGGGAAAAGAAATAGGACTTTCTTGCCAAGTTCTTGTACCCATGAGTTGCACTTTGAGTGCCATGTGTTTTGTCTGACTCAAGTAAATCCTAAGACACATATCAAGTCTGAGATGCAGGTCACACAACTGACATGAGCCTTAAAGGGAATATACATCATTGGCTTTTGCTGTAATTTTCTGAAATGAACTATTTGAAGGGTTAGTATAATAGATCAAATATTGTTACACTGACATGTTTGAAGTTTTGTGTTCGAAAATGCTGGGAAACCAAGAAAAACAAAACTGTTCAAGTAGTCTGGTTCCCTGACTCCACCAAATATAAAATGGATCAGTTTACAGATGCCAGAAAATTGTAAGGTAAGGGTACCAGTCTAGCTGGCCTGCACCCGTTCATGAACTTGTAACCAATAGCAAACAAAATTTGGACTGAATTAATGGTAAATTTGGAGCAGTAGTTGAAAAATAGTTAGGTTTTTCCAACGGTGGTCGGCCAACCACCGCTGGAAATCGTAACGAAAATACCATTTTCTAGAAAATTACTTCACACCAGGTGCCATAATTTTACAGGATGCTTTTGACTGTCATTTACCAACATCCTAGTAAGGTATTTCATAAAAACTTGGTAGTTTTATTTTTCGATGTTTGCAAATGTTGTATATTCCCTTTAAGAGACATTCAAAAGAAGATTCTTCAGGCAGTTGCCAGTAAATTTGAAAAAAACATACCACTCTTTTTGTGGGATTTGCATTTTTCATCCATAGGCTGATATTTCTTCCCGTTTAGTGTACTTTCTGATCATTGAAATGAGCTGATAATTTTCCAACATTTTTAATAAGTGGAGTGCTATCCATGCATTGCCCATGGGCATGTAGAAAATTAAGTTAAAAGTTTGCTATAAAAACAAATTATTTTGCCGTACCTGTATACATATATTCTGGACAAAGCCATAGACAGGGTTTAAAGACAGATTGGGAGGGTTGGGAAAAAAGTCTGGCTGGCCTACTCTCAAGCGCCTCCATGAGCTTCAATATTTGAATATTTATTTATATCCCCAAATTAGGCCTCTTCATGTGGCATTTTGCCATGTTTTGGTTGCTGGGGCCAAGTAAAAAATAAACCAGTTTCGTTCTCATCCCCGCCCGCTTCCTTTTTTTCTAGCTGCCTCTTTTTTTTGTTAAATTATACATTTGCAATAAATGTTGCACATATAGTGTCAATACTTTGTCATTTTTAATTTTTTTCCCAACAAAATTGTAAGCAATGTAGAAAAAGTTTATGACAGAATTTTGTATCAACAAAATAGTTGAGAAAAGTGAAGAATCCATTCTTAAAAAATCAGCCATCTTGGGGACAAAAGAAACGCCCGCCTCCTTCATTATTTTCAAAAAGGCGGGACATGAAACTACTTTTTTTCTGCCTTATAAGGAGATCAGGAGTGTAATAAAAATATGTAAACTTTTAAAATATGGTCGGAACACTAGTTTTAAAATAGTATATACATTTAAAACAAAAGCAGTATTAATGAGTTTATTGGAAGTAGACTGATTTAATGATTTGAAATAAACTATACTTATTGCTTTTTAATTACACTGTTTGCAACGTTTCACATTCGCTATGACATTTCTCACTGTTACTTTAAATTTATTGGTTGTAATTTTAAGGGCGTCATAAATTTGTGACATTTACTTTAAACTGGTTAAGAGCATTCTGGTTAAAAAAAAAAAATCATTTTCTTCTTGTTGACATCAATATTCTTTTTTATTCCTTTCGCTATAAGAACAAATAATAACGACATCAAAATAATTATTAAATGCCGAAAGCGACTGTCAACATTTATTTCCATCCGAGGTTAGGCCCCCCCCCCCCCAAAGTCTCCGGTTTCTGGTATGGAGCTTGCCCAAAAAGTGGTGCGGCGACGCGGCTTTTTTTTCCCCCTGATTTTTTTGCTTCAAATGTCGGCTGATGACTGCAAATGGTGCCCGACTAAACTTAGTGCAAATATATGGGAGTCCAGAGAGGCCACATAAAGCTTATTCTCGACCATAACCCAATCTAAAAACCCTTTAAAATTGTGCAGCAGCAGGATTCCAGTCAAACCAGAGAGTTTGGCGGTTTTGAGACATCATCTTTCATTGAAAAAAAACTTTTTCATTTTGCCGACGCGCATGGCTACGGCGACGCGCGCACATACCAGAAACCGGAGACTTTTTTTGCTTGCCTTACCGTCACGTTTCAAGATGCGCCTATCCATTATATAATCCACACCTTACGGTTTTCTTAGATAATACTGAAACCATGAAAACTTATTTTGTTTGGTGATCAAAAAGTAATTTACTTTCAATTACATGTAGGTGATATTGTTCTTAAAATCATTTGCGCTGAATCCCTTTAAGTTACTCCGGGTCAGGTCTTGGAATTTGTGGGTTGGGTTATTTACGTTGACAACCTTGTTATGTTCCCCGAGGCCGGGAGGTCCGATAACCGTCTGAATTGATGGTCTGAAATCGCCGGTGTCGGAAGGTCGAAAACAAGCCTGAGAAATGTGCTGATACGTTGGGGTGTCTATCTAGAAAACTGTGCAAGAAAAGAAAATGAGTTTCACCACAGACCAAGTATTCACCGGCTGTTGTTTGTTTAAATTGTCTTGATTTCTGATGTTGAATGTATTTATGGAAGTATATTCGGGTTCAGTTCGTCGTTCCTGGTCTGGATTCACAGCAAAGTTACGTACATGTATCCCGCGGGTGAGTTATTTCAGTCAATACAATACATTTACTTGGAATGGAATTTTAGATTTTCTATTGCACCTAGCCTAGCTAGCAAGCACGCACCATGGGTCACGGCCGCTGTTCATGTTGTTGATCATGATGAGCCCACGGAGGAAGGAAACGTTGTGTTCCTTCCTCCACGATGAGCCATATGTATACATTGTGGTCTAAAACTTTCGTGTTCCCCCCCCCCCCCCCAAGGCCAATAGGCCAAAGGAAACTGCTTTTAGGTAATCTTAATTGTCTGAAACTCAAACCGTAAAAAGGCTTGCCAATTATTGCGTGCTTTCAGGGAGGGAGGGGGGGAGCTATGTAGACTAATCCACGTATTCCGTAAAGACTAATGTATAGAGCTGCGATTTATTAAAATTGACTGAATTATCTTAACATTTGAATCCTACAATACCAGGACGATATATGTATTAAATTTTGTGAACCCACACCCTTAACAGCCTTCAAAATCTTGTTTAGCGGATCCTCTTGAATCCAACAAAAAAACCACAATATTTATACCCCTATTCAGTCAAGCGTCCCTATACCCATAGAAACGCTCAATGGAGGCTTTGGGCGAGCATGGGTGAGTAAGCACAATCTTTTTGTCAAGCGACGGAGGTCGGACTACCGTGCCGGTTCCTATGGGTTATCACAATAAATCCTGGCGACCCTTACACTTTCTGGTTTCTCAGTGGTAACACATACACATGCACATGTACCTGTATAAAATTCTAGTCAAATTTTAGTGCAGTTAGCAGCTTTTTGGAGTATGTCTTGATCATAGACTAGGAATTTGTTAGGCATTATTATGTGACACTTCAAACAACAGTGGACATCATGTAGGTGAATCGGGGGAACACTGAGGGAACTTCTGATGATTCTGATGATAAGCGGTGTTGATGGCTCTGTGTCTGGTTCACAAATTTCTAAATGGATAAATCCTTGTTAGGATTCTCTTTTATC
Organism: Patiria pectinifera; assembly: GCA_029964075.1. Classification (NCBI taxonomy): domain Eukaryota; kingdom Metazoa; phylum Echinodermata; class Asteroidea; order Valvatida; family Asterinidae; genus Patiria; species Patiria pectinifera. Next base: position 29,912,375 of record CM057149.1, on the reverse strand, counting down.
AACTTGTCGTTGCGATGTGAGGTAAGTTTTTTTTTGTAATTGTTTGTCGGAAAATACCCAAGTGAAGTTATGACATTTAAAACGAAGACAAACCCATAATCGTTTGTTTGTATTTTTCTCAACTGTTCCATACTGGTTAATAGGCCTAGTGGCTAATTTTCTCGAAAATAAAGTATTAAACCTACACATTAATAACACTTTCTCATTGATGTACGCACAAAATGGTGTCACGCATGAAACGTGCATATTTGTTTCCCCTGTGCTATTCATATCTTTATTTTCTGAAAGCTCTAATGAATCATAATAATTTCTAAGTACAAATTGTTTTTTCCATGCTTTGAGATAAATAAAGTAAACTAAAAATGGAAAACAAAATGAAAATTAAAACTATAGGTTAACGACAGTTAGTGCGACAAGCAGACATTAATAATTGTCAGGCTTTTAAAACTGTTCCTTGCAGTTAGTTATACAGATATCGTCGGTGATTATTGTGTGCAAAGGAACAATTTTTAAAGCAAAATAAACAGCTTGAGATTTATATCAATAGACGTGGGTTTTGAGTATGGCTTCAGCGCAGTTGTCAGCTAATTCAGGGGGACAAAATATGAAAAGAAAAGTGGCCAAAACTTGAAGATAGTTTATTTTCACCAACATTTGGCAATAGCAATCGCCGATTTTCCTTCAAAGACGCAGAGTTGCTGACTCGAGTCATGTGACTTGGACTCGAGTCGGACTCGAGTCGCTATTTTTGTGACTTGTGACTTGACTTGTAAATACCAGCTTTGACTTGTGACTTGACTTGGACTTGCAAACAATGACTTGTGACTTGACTTGGGATTGCAAAAAATGACTTGTTACCAACCCAAGTCAGACGCTACTCGAGCGACCCAATACACTTTAATTAAGCTATTACACTTTTAATTAGCTTTTTCATTCCAGAAAATAGACCTCAGTGACTGAATCCAGTAAAATAAATAGTTCCCACTAGTTTAAAAAGTGTTCAATAAGACTGTCACAACAAACTACCGTTTTCAATGACCAATTGTCTCTTGCTTAATGTATTGGTTGAACAAACTTTGAAAGGAACCTTTCATGAAAAGAAAGCAGGCCTTTGTCAATTGCTTGTAAAATAACGGACAGCCTTACCCATTGGTAGGCGTTTAGTATACATGAAAATTGAACAATAAAGTGTTAGTATACTACGTGTAATCGAGTGAGGAAGTCTTTTTTTCACGGTCATCTCAACATTTATTTCTACAATGTAAAGTAAATTTATTAAAGTATACAAAGGGCTAATATCCGACAGATATGTGATAAACTACAAGAATAGTAATTGCAACACATTGAAAAAGGGGAATTAAGGAGGCATGTTCAAAATAACTCGTAAGTTCACGCCAGGTTAATTCTTTTAGCTTATTACAGCTGGACAAAATGATGTGTAACTTGACGTGTTCTTGGACAAAGATACTTGTGACTTGACTTGTTTTTAGACCAAATGACTTGTGACTTGACTTTTGACTGGACCTAATGACTTGTGACTTGACTTGTGACTGGACCTAATGACTTGTGACTTGACTTGGACTTGCAAACAATGACTTGTGACTTGACTTGGACTTGCAAAAAATGACTTGCTGCCACCTCTGCAAAGACGTAGACTGACGATGGGATCTATGGTTAAGTAAACCTACCGCATTGAGAAAATGTTGACGTAGGCCTATGGGACTTTTTAGATATAAGGTTTTTGATATTAAATTCAAAAGATTATTCAATTTATGGAAGGTAAACCCATGTTTATTAGTATTAACGTTGGCACCAGTCTCAGCCATTGGCCACAACAAAAATAGCACACTTTTCCCAATTGAGTTGCTACGTCAGTGGTGCAAGACACATAGTCGGACTCAATTATAATCGATATCTCGAACACTTTTCTTCATTGTGTGAAATGATCGATGAATCGATGAAGACATTCACTGAGATGACATCGTAGGGAGAGATGTTCCGTTGGAGGTTATGTCTGCGCTGTTATCGACGTGTTCTAAGGATTGCTGATTGATCTGTTATTGTGAAGGAGAGAGTACATGTACAGCTAGGAAAGAAATAATAATTTTAACATGGCAACTTGTGCTGAAATGGGCAAACTGACGTTATGGATAAATTAGGCCTATACTCCAAGTTGAAGATGGATTACATGGTATATCGAGACGTTGATAGAATGAGGTTTTAGATGGCACCGTATAACTGTCAATATCTCCTGTGAAGAAGCCTGGTTCAACGAAGCGGTTGTGAAAGGCGTTTTCTAAACTTTTCGGAAAGTCTGCTCTGTCTGTTCTCAGAGTATATTGTCGAGATTGACGATTGGCAGAATAATCATTTCGAGTGGCCCTTGTGATTGGTAAGCCTAAAATAAAATAATTTTGATGAAGATGCCGCATCTGTCTGCCTGAGGATTTTAGACACTTCTTCGCACTGTAAGTACAAAATGTACATCCATTTTTAGAAGATGGAACCTTGTCTGTAAAAAAAAAAATCCCAGCAGTGTTAATGACTGTTGTGTTTTGTTTGCATCTAAAGGTTTGGAGTCACAACCATCACGTCGAAGTTGGATCAGCTACATCTAGCCCATATGGCTACTTAACTTTTAATGATATATATTTTTTGGAAATGTAGTCGTAAGTTGATTGGAGAAGTTCCTTTTTGAAGAGAAATTATTGCCATGGGAGAAGTGGCAGAGACACGCGAGAGCGCTGGGCGCCCTCTGGCGCCGCTGATTCGCGCCCCCAAGATGACCATCACCACATCGCCACGCCCACCCATCAAGGCGTCATCATCATCACCCCTCGTCGGCGGTGCCTCCTCCGATCTGGGGCGCCTCAAGAGACAGGAGAAGCTGAGGACGGTACTTGCCATGATGGACCGTGGGAGCAAGAAGAAGACCCATAATAAGCGGTCAACACGAGACAGGGGGGAAGCCAAGGGGCGGGCGTGGTCGCTGCTCGCCGCAGACGTGAGAGGCAGTCTTGACGGGGAAGGCCTGCCGTTGATGATGCGTGGCCAGCAGCGGCGTGGGGCTATCGTGGACGGGAGGTTACCCACCAGGAGCCCCCGCATTGATGCCGAGAGGAGAGATGACCCGCCCGAGCCTCCTGTTAGGGTAAGTATGTTGTTTGTTTGTTTGTTGGGTTGTTGGTGCCCGGGTGTGTGTTTGTTTGTTTGTCGGGGTGTTTGTCTGCATGTTTGTGCTTTGAAATTCTGTTCCACATTTTAGATTGATCTAAGGGTTGTGAAATTTAAACTGAAAAACTTGAGAAATAACTAGGCACAACGCAGTCAAAATTCAAAACTAAGGGCAAGATAATTTAGCCTATGTTCAGATCTGCCGTTATCATGTCTGCAAATATTAATTTATGAACGAATTGCGAAAAAAGTGGCCAATTTTGTACAATTACCTCATGTTCATGATTCTACGAATTGTACGTATAGGTCTATAGGTTTAAAAGGCCTACATCGTAATATTTTGCAGTCGGGCTAAGGTTTCCTTCGTGTAATATCCCTTAGTAAACTCTGCATGATGAGACATATCAACAGTTATTATTATTAATATTTTAATCCCTGCACAGCTGAGGAAATTTGGAAAACTGCGCACCATCGCCAAAACCATTGTTCTTCTGATGCGCATGTGCAGGACATACATTTTGACGTAAGTTTTCCAATATACATGAACGTTTATAACAATAATATCAAATTGCGAAATAGGTTGTTTCCAAGCATTTGACTGTAAATGACTGCCCGATTTCCTCTCTTTCCGAAGGGGGTGAATAATGCTTCCGCTTTTATTTCTTTTTAAAAGTCAATCGATCAATACAATTTACAGAAACTTTTGTTCATAGCTTCGTCCTCTTTTTTTTCCATCCGTGTCAATACTTGAATTATTAAACTGTGTATGGAGAACATTATTGTGATGTTTTTGACAGCTCTTCTTCATGCAAACTAAGATCCTTCTACAATCTGAAGATAATTTCGGATCTAAAATATGATTGATGATTGAAGATGTAGTTATTGTTGCTGGTTATTTTTGTAAAAACGTTAAAACAAATTATCCCCATTTTTATCCAGGGAGAACGATGCTAAGATGGTGAAGCTATTTAGCGCAATAGACGCTGCACAGGCCGGAGATAAGTACAAAATCAGAGGGGATCTGCTATTCGATGTGACAATGTTTACAGCAAAGAAACAGGTGTTTTGCCCGTCAATGTTTTAATAATTAATTGATTGGTGAATACCAAATGTATCGTCAGACCCCCTAAAGCTATACGCGGTCCTTTTTCTACGCATTCGCTTTCAATTTGTGTGTGATAACGCGCGCGCGTTGCAAGCGCTACCTGCAGATTGTGGAGGGTCGAGGATATATCTTTCGCTATCTTTTCATTAATTGTTTTCCATTTCATTCGAAACTCCAAGGTGTTAGGCATCATTAAAATATCCTCTTTGAATACCATCAAGATTTTGCCAAAACCTTCCTTTTTGGGTATTAAATTAAAATGTCTTTTTTTACCTTTTGCCTGCGCATAAGAATAAATAATTCACTGAGATTTTTTTTATTAGCATTGAATCTTTGTAAAAATGTTTGTACACTTTCCAATTTGCATGTTCTTTTTTTTCAACAGAACAACATTTCTAGTGAAACCAAGCGTGTATTGGAAACTCCGTCGCCTGCACGCACAGAAAAAGACATTCACCACGTAAGTGTATAGGCCGAAAATTTAAATCCACACATAATAGACTCACATCATTCGGTATATATATACGTATTACCTATGGATGTTTTGCCCCTTCATACTATTTCACTTTTGAAGTAATATCGCTCATAGACTTCGAAATAGGCAAATTTAAATTTGCAACAAATTTCAGAACGACTTAGGACACGATCAAGAGTAAGGATATTTTGAACGCTTCGTTTGAGATTTACCAAACTTACTCGTCGCGTTCAAAATTATAGAACCAAATGCTTCTCCGATTCTTTGCATTTGTCAAATTAGTTTTCATCTCATTTTCAGCACCATTTTTTTGTTTGAAGGTCAGTTTTATTAGAATGTTAGCTTTAATTTGAAAAACAAAGCAGTTCTATTTTTTTCCGTGACTGAATGCCCTGATGTCCAGGGGCGGATCTAGCTTTCAAGAAGAGGAGGGGGGGGGGGGGGGTTGGGTGAAAGCGGGTCCAGGTCCATCATAAGCGGGTCGAGGCCCATTTAACTAGTTTCATATATAATTAGAGAACCCCCCCCCCTCCGTCACTGATATTTGAATGTTGTATATGATTCTATTTATCACACATCCTGCAGCTTAAGTCACGTATTTTTCCATATTATCTAAAACGAAAAAGTTCCTTCTACTTTTCAGGTTCAAGTTGAGCTTCAGCAGATGGAGTTTATCACCAAGTACCCGGTACACATGCAGCGCAGCCTGATCCGGGCAGGGGCGTTTGAGAGCTACGAGACGGGCCGCGTCATCATCCGACACGGTCGCCGACCTTATGCGTTCTATCTCGTACTTGGAGGCTCAGGTACGGTTTTTCGTCAATCATCTCACGGATTATTGTTTAAATCTAATAGTTAAAAAGCATTTTAACTAAAAGGCTTAAATTTTAACATAAAGTGGTGTTGTACTGTTAGAGTGCCGCCTTATGGGGAGCGGGTATCAGTGTATATGCACTCTCATAAGTTAGTATGTCGAATCTAGTACGTTGGCCATAAAAGTTTGTCTAAAAGTTTAGAGTTCCATAATTTTTAAACGATAGTTTTACGTACTGTAGCCACGGATTCCAGTGCAGAAAATGTTGCTTCCAAAGCAACACTGGTTATTTGACGTATCAATTTTGAAGACGTCACATTTTTATATCAAGTCGTGATTTTTTTTCTCCATTTCTCCTTTAGCCGTACTTCTTGAAGGCGATCCAGAAAACAGTGGCCGGCCGGCCACCGCCTTGGCGAAAGGACAAGTATTCGGGGTAGGTTTATCACGTGATAGGTTTAACCAATCAGAAAACGTACTCCCAGTCTCCCTTTAAAACTTTCGGACCAGTCGACATCTCCGAAATAGGGCACAATTGTGAATGTTACGCTTATAACTTTGAAAATAGAGAGGTTATGAATTTACTGTTCTTTGTGAATGTGCTTTTTAATTAATTTTTATTTTCAGCATGAAGCAATTATAAGCAGAGGGCGTCATAATGTCACCGTCATTTCCAAAGAGTACATCCAATTGTTAAGCCTCACTGTCAAGGTATGATTTTACTTTTAGTGTGTTCGACTGTTCGTATCTTGGTTTTCTGTTTTTGCAAGAATAGAGTTTCAACATTTAGTGCCGAATAGAAATTTTGATGGTCATATATGTCTCGTAAAGATGATGGTCATAAGAACTGTTCGCCCACACACTATGTTATCATTTTTTTCTTCCGATTTTATTTCATATTTTGTCTTTAAACAGTCATATTCAAGTTTCCAATTTAAAATGACCATCGCTTATTATTAATGTATATTATAGTAGACAGGGTGCTGCATAAATCAAAGGCGGTATAGTTGAAATTATCCCTGAAAGTATCGTGTGTTTTTTTAAAGAAATGTTTGTTGTAATACATAAAGTTGAGATGCCAATTCGGTATTTTTTGGTCAGATATAACACCCAGTGATAATCATGACAGAGCAACAAATTGAATTTCTCGGTATTATTATTTTTTTCTGAGTAAGTGAAAAATAATGAACAAATTATTTACTTCATTTGCCCATTGTGTTGTTTTGGATCTAACGAACCGTTTTGTGCCGATGGCAGATTATTAGTGAATTTTAGCTAACTTGCGTCTCTATTTGTCGAATGTTTTTTTTTTTCACCATGGGAAAAGGAGTACTCCCGAATCTTCCTGGCAGGGGGTGTGAGTAACATCAGCGGAGTGGACGGCAGTAGTTTCATCGAGTCGGTCAGCATCTTCAAAGGCTGGCCCTTACATCTCCTCAAGAAGCATCCCAAAAAGTGCCGATTCAATTTCTTCACGTGAGTTTGGGTGATTGAACCTTTGGATGTACTACGCAATTATTGTACAACATTTGACATTTTTTTGTTGGGAGAACGTTTTGGAGGTGGTTTATAAAAAAAAATTCTCGATCCTCTCATAATTCACCAAATACCCCAGGCTTGCATTCAAGAGGACAGGTAAAGAAAAGAACTCAAAGACCGAGTAATGCTTGGGTTTTGGTCACGCCCCCTGAAAGTAGAATTTATTTGCACCTAAATCGTGCCTTCCGGAGTTATACCGGCACATAATATGTCTGGAATTTAAAACTTTAATAATATTGATCATAAATAAAATCATAAAGGAACTGATGTACACCATTATCTCGTTCAGCACTATTTGACGTATATCCCCATAAATGTAGATCAAATACTTGACTTTCTCCGTAGTGTGAGCCACATATAGGCCTAAACTAAAGCATGCACAATTGTCTGAGAAGTTAACAGTTTCCTGAATTTGAAGTATAGACCTTGTTTTCACTTGATGTTCGCTATATAAGCGAATAACGTGGATAATAACCAGGAAAAATTACATTCCGTATCTCCATATAATATGTCGTGTACCTCTACTTATCCCATAATTTTCAGAAAAAATTAGCAGAGAGTTTGTCCAAATATGGTACTTTTTGTTTTAAATCGAGGTCATAGGTCATGTAACTTTGCTCCTTTGATTTTTTCCTGGTAATTAACCAGGTAACTTGCCTTCCAGCGAATATAAAGTTCAAAAACAGTCTAGATTTCAAATTCAGGAAACACAACTTTTCAGGATTTATTTATTTATTTATTTATTTATTTATTTATTTATTTATTTATTTATTTATTTATTTATTTATTTATTTATTTATTTATTTATTTATTTATTTATTTATTTATTTATTTATTTATTTATTTATTTATTTATTTATTTATTTATTTATTTATACATTTATTTATCCAGGGTAAACCCAAACAGCAAAAATTTGGTTTTCATTAGGGCCCTGCATTAAAATAAACTAATAATATGAATTTTACAAAATCGAAGGCTTGAAATGATATGCACAAAAGATTACAAAAAAACACCAGCAACAATACGGGACTTCAGTACGGACAAAAAAACAATAAAACAAAAAAGTATAAAATATAAAACAAACATATATCCCTTAAAAAATTAAGACGTTTGAGAAGATTCAAGTAAAACAAGAACACATAACGGATACTCAAACAATATTTAAAAACAAATGCAAATACTTCTTAAACAAAAAACGAACATAAAAACAGGACGAGCCTTTAGCATGTGACATGACATGGAATTTCGAAGGTTTGCTTAGACGTCACACCAGTAACTTGTCCTGCATGTTCTGGTTTCCCAAACAGGAGAGGAACCGTTATCGAACAGGACAGCAACAAAAGCGACTGGATTTACGTCCTCAAATCCGTAAGTCATATACACATTTGTTCTACAATATGTGTGTACCTGCAAGTGTATTAATAATATTGCTAAAAGAGTTTTAACGATTTTCTTGAACTTAAAAGTTCAAGAAAATCGTCGGCAAAGTCATATTTTAATCCCTCTTTGCAATTTAATTAATTGGTTGTTTTTGTTTTTAATTTGTACGTAATTAGAAAATAATGGTTTATTGTTTTTATGTATAGTGTTTAGTTCAAATAAGCACTTAAAAAAAGATTTACGGACAAACCTTAATTCAGAATTTGATTTGTTTTTTCAAAATGAAAGGAACGAACTTTTATAAACAGAACCATGCAATATAACATTACTTTAGCGTAAAGTTCAAGTAGACCTAGGCCTATATAAGGCAACGTTGGTTTAGTAATAAAACAGAGTGTTCTAAATGTATTTCCAAATAGGGTAGCTGTGCTGTTATGAAGAAACTTCACTATGAGGAGCCAGTGCCTGCTAAAAGGAAACGAAATCTGCCATGTAAGTTCACAGTACTTGTTTTTTTTCCAAAGTAAATAGTAAAGCCTGTTATACGAGCCAATGTGGCCTATCAGGCCAGGGTTTATCTCCGGTTTCCGAGGCATGAAACTGTTACTAACTGAGAATATTTCTAATCCCCTTGGATGTTAGTCCATATCGCAGGTTATTCCCAGCTAATGCTGGTACTCATTTTTACTCCTGGGTGGAGAGAGGCAAGTGGGGGTGAAATGCTTGCCCAAGGATACAGCATGTGGCCAGCAGCTGGATTCGAACCCCTGAATGACTCACAAACCCTAAACACTATAGGCTATACACTCTCCAAACGTTGTTATAATTAAAATAATGCCTATAATGGCATAGGCCTATATGATTTTTCGCTTCCTTGAAACCTTTTCTAAGAAAAACAAAACAAATGAGACATCTCTTCCTCATTTTTCGTATTTCTCTATCAATGTTGTCTCCTCATTTTGTGCTTAGCAATTGCACCGCGAGCAGCAGCATCCTTTTCAGTAAGTCACGAAGAGCAACTCGCCAACAAACTCCGAGACATGCAGAGAAAGCGTGCCAGAGCTCTCAAGGGGCGGTCCCGGCGCTTTAAGGACACACGGCCCAAGAACATCGTGCGGGTCCCAATGAGGGCCGACCCGTTGTCCACCACGGAGTCGGCAGACCACGCATCACTTTCCACCGTGAATCACGGATCGTCAACACATCCGAACGTAATGAGCGGGAGTGAGGTTCTGCCTGCCATCGTGGTCTCCGATCCAAGTCGTCCCACAAGCTCTTCGTCGCAAGTACCCGATGCTTCCACGGAGCACGGCTCGGAGTCGCCGCAGTCGTCGGCTGAGGGAGAGGCTACCGAGGACCGTGAAATGGTCGTTGAGGCGAGACCTGGATTGTCCACATTTTCTCGGGTAAGACCGATTCCGTTTATTTTTCTTTCTTGCATTTTGTTAAAACACCAACGGTTTTCTTCATTGAAAGTCTATTGCCACACAAGGTCTGCCTATAATTTATAGGCGTTGACATAACAAAAAATGGTCTGGATCCTAACTCACAACACTCCAACTCTAGTAAGTAAGAAATTAAACTTAGACAACACTGCATACTGTCGTACTAGTACTAAATAACGAAAACTCTGCTCATTATTTTGAACGCATTGAAAGTCTCTCTCTCTTTCGCAGGCGCAGCCTTTTTTCACAGTTGACGCAGCTGAAATGAAAATTAGAGTTAGAGAGTTTATAATTAAACGTTTCTGGCAAAAATACAGAACTTGAATGGCAGTAGGCCTATATAACCGTGTGCAGTAAAAGGGAAGTTCCGATACTACATGTACGTGAAATGTTTTTAGCAGTTAGGCGACTATTGTGAGTGGCCCGTTACGCAATTATTACGACGAGACATTTCTTTAGTATTTTCAATTCAGTGACGTTTGAAGATTTTTTTTGCTTTATACACCGAGCAAATGCAAACGTTATTTTCCGGATTGAGTTTCGCTTGTCAATGACGGGCCTCTTCATTGGTCTGAAAGGAACCCACGTGATACACTTGACATTCTGAAACGCCCATTGTTCAATTACCTGGGCGAACGCGTCTGTTCGTTCGAGGCTAACAGTCCGACACCACGCTCCACAAATTCGTCGATACTAGATACAGCCGTGCATACAGTCGTTCTTGCACTGGGCGCCGATAAAAATTAAATAAACTTCAGATTCCAAATCATGGCGGACTGCGAACAATCCCGATTCATCGGCCTGAATGTTGGCGGTCAGGTTTACTTGACCACCCTCGGCACGCTGCGAAGCAACGTGGACTCCACGTTGGGCCGCATGTTCAGCGGCAACTTCCAGAAGAAATGCGAGAAGGACAAAGCGGGGAACTTTCTGGTCGACGCTGATGGGCCTCTCTTCCGCTACGTGCTGGGCTTCATGCGCCACGGTCGGCTGGACCTACCCAAAGATTTCAAAGACATAGACCTGCTGCAATCAGAGGCCGAGTTCTACCAGAGCTGGCGTCTGACCGAAGCTGTGAAGAAGTACCGGGCTGGTGCTGAGGCTGCGAGGATTCACTTCGTTGTAGGCGGGAAATGCTTCACGGAGCGTCGTTGTACCTTGATGAAGAACGAGCGGTTTGCCAAGTCGTACCTGGGACGTATGGTCGACGATGCAAGCACGGTTCGTTTCTCGGAGGCGCGGTACACGATCAACAAAGATGCTGCCAGCTTTCGTCACTTGTGGCAATTCCTTCTGTATGGATCTCTCGATTCCTACGTCCATACTGGACCGGGGCAGTTTTACCATGATGATTTGGAACAACTTCGACAGGATGCACCTTTCTACGATGTCGAAGGATTGGACAAGGCCATACGGAAGCAGCTGTCTGAAATCTACGCACAGTAGGCCTCACGTCTTAACTCTAACACCGCGTCGTTTCAGATTCTGTTTAGTTGATTTCCGTTTATCGCTTAAAAAAATGGTAATTACGTACTTATTCTTCAAACTAATTTATCTTTGGAGGTCATTTACTTGATAATTGGTTTGTTAAGTTTGTTGTGATTCATTTATTCATTCATTTTGGTATATTTAAAAATCTACCATCCCTCCACGGAGGCCTAATTGCGTTATAGACAAAATTGGAAATAAAACAACAGTAAACATTAAAACACATTATAAAATAGAATTGAAATGAGACAAAATCAGAAAACAATAAAGAAGTGTTTAAATCACAATGATTGTGAAAAATGTAAGAATTATGCAGGCCAAATGTTATACTGTAACTCCTAATCATGTGAATTGTGACTCCTACTGAGTAGCGTAAAATCTTTAATAAAGGCCTATATACATGTAATTGTAGTTTTGAACTTAAAATTTTAAGCGTAATTTTTAACTTAGTTCTTGAATAAACACTGGACATTCCAGTGCCATTGGCAACAGACTGGATGGCGTAAAACCCGGCGCGTGGGAACGAGAAAGTCAGCAAAAACACAATACAGCGACGCTGTTGGGAGTAACTTAGGGAATCCCCGTTGACGTAATGCTTATTCACTTCGATTTTCGATTCAGTTCAGTTTACTTTATTTCGACGCCTCGTGAGAAACAAGAGGCGTAAAAGTCAAACATATAGGGAGGAAGGCGGAAGTAATAATAATTTCTGTTTACATTAAAAACATAAAAGCAGCATGCTCGGAATTTTAATTTTTTTTTTTAAAGAGTTTTACTGGAAGGATATTACTTTTTTTGGTCACTATATACATACATTCACCGAGGCAAAAATATGTATTATTTTTCAAAGGAAACCCGCAAAATTATGTCATGGTTGTTGGGGAATTTCATGACTCATTTGATGCATGTAACCTGTCGCTGTTAATGCATGTTTTAAGAAATTAAATACAGAAAATCTCATTACTGCGTGTCTTGTTTATTTATTGGTTGATCGCTCCTCGACTATGAATGACATACCCGGAAACTTGTGACATCACGCGCAACCGCAATGTTTCTATTAGCTCTGAGCCCTTCGTTATATTCGTTATAGCTATATAGACCTTCGTTATAGCTATATTCGTAATAGCGATATAGACCTTCGTTATAGCTATATTCGTTATAGCTATATAGACCTTCGTTATAGCTATATTCGTTTTAGCTATATTCGTTATAGAATAGAATAGAATAGAATTCTTTATTGTCATTTGTATATAAAAAAAACATACATTGAAATTCATTATGGCGTCATTATCATTATAGCTACGTAGACCTTCGTTATATATATTCGTTTCGTTATTATAATATAGCTATAGACCTTCGTTATAGCTATAGACCTTTTTCACGAGGAAGCCATTTTCAATTGTGTTCTCTGAATCTACTTCGTGAATTGTTAAGTGTTGAATGACATGGCGCCAGACTATTTTACGATTGGAGTGCGTGGCTAGCCCTGCACTTTGAATGTTCTTTAATTATGGCTTAAAACATTAAGGAATGTTTAATCACAAATTGTAAATTACTTATCTAAGCAGACTGGTTATAATTCGTAAAGAACGTTTATTCCATTGCTTTCTTTCTACTCTCAAAGTTTCAAATAGGAGAGTTTACCTCGCTTTCAATTTAACACGGCCGACTAGTGAGTAAAGTCTATAGCTATATTAATGAGACTACTCTTAGCTTTATAGCCATGCATTCTGCGCTATAATGAACCCTTACGCATTTGCACAAGCCACAATTTCTTTCTTTACAATGAACAATTGCGCGGGGGTCTCTTGTGGGTGGGGGGGATGGCACACCCTATTTAATCAAGTTAGAACAGCAAAAGTCGTCATGCTCGCAAAATCGTGGCGTCCGCAAATATAACGAAACAAATAACGCCACAAATTATTGTTCGATTGTGTCAAATGTTGTTCTTTTAATAGCGCCCCCAGCGTCACTAAGGGTAGCCCGCTTCATTTTTTTCAATTTCTTTTCAGGGCCCTTTTTTAACTCACACGAAACGCCTGCCCAGAATCAATGAAGGACAACACCGTCAGTCGGAGAAGACGCCAAACCCAGAGACGAATCGTACAGTCGACCAGGAGAAAAGTAAGATTGAATAAAATTGAATTTCAATTTAAGTAAAACTAAACATTACCCGGGATTTTGAATCATTCCTAGCAGTGCTCGATAGATTTCCAGTGAGTAAAGTAAGACATCGATCTGTTTTTATTTTTAATGTGTGTCATGTACATGTATACGCTATATGATTAAAACATAAGATATGTGTTGTATTGACTGAGGGATTTGAAATTATTATACTATAAGAAGAGTTTTGAATGGAAAACTCTTAGCCTATACGAGCCCCATTTGACAATTCAATTTCGTTAGAACGATCAGAAATGATGGTTCTTTTATAACCGTTTAGTTGCCCATTATAGATATATTGTAAAATTCTGGTGATACCGCTCTGTTTTCTTACAGTGAGAGCGCCCTCAAGCCAATCCAGTGATGGCAGCCACTCTTCCCACGTTGGAAACCAGCAGAGCCCGACAATCCAACTGGATGAAGACTTGGATACGGACGAACAGGTACTGATGAAAATATCACAACCACATGTCATTTCTTTTGATGAAAACAATATTATAATTTTAGTAATGAAGGGCGGATCCCATGTGGTTGGGGTGACTAAAAAGGCCACCCCCACTCCGACTTGTCAATAGCTATACACGAGTACTAAAAAAAAACACCCGAATTTTCACAATGATTGCCCCGAATGACGTCGTCACACATTATTGCACATTCTAATTCACTGCTTCAGGGTGCAGACCAGTAAATCGGTCCGAAATTGCCTGCGCCGGCCAAATCACGATTTGCATGCCCTCAAAATCTTCGGTATTTGAGCATGCTGTGGGCCATGAACTTGAGGGTTTGTAAAAAAATATGGGTGGAAGCCGTGCACAGGACTGGGAGCTTGCAGTTCTGTGTTATTTTGATGTAATTGGACCCTAAAAGCGCTCTATTTTGCAATGGAGTGTAGGCATCGTTTTTCAAAATGGCGATGGGCTTCAGGACTATTTTCAGGGGTGATCGTCTTCAGATGGAAATTTCTCCTAAAAGTCATCAGTTGACCCCCCGAAAATTGAAAAGAAAATGAAAGATGATGAAATAAGCTTTAATTTGATGTGTGTCTCGAACACCTTGGAGAGTTGAGAGTATTTTCCCCGTATTTTTGAAGTGGGAGCATTTACCATTGGGGTCTATGGAAGTTTATTTACTGGTCTGCTACCTTCAGGTCATTGCTCTTTCTATACGCAGACCGCAATGCCTCACCCACCCCACCCCTCTTAAAAAATCTTACCCAGCCACCCCTTTGAATCGACCACCGTTAAAACAAATCATAAAATGATCGATGTCACGATCCTTTTCCAACAGTTCATGAACACGCTTATCCATTCGCATTTTGAGGCGGACTGACATTTTATCTCAATTATTGTGAGTTTGCAACAAGTATTTGAACTTGTAATCTCTGTTGACGTTTATTTAATTTTTTTTTTACAGTTGGCAAAAACAACCAGCATAGGGAAAGATACCTTTGTACAAATAGATACATTGGAACCAGGTGCAATTTTCGTAAGTATTATTGATGAGGGCATGGTTTTCAGTTCCATGGTTAACTTCATTCGTAGGCAGTGTACAGAAAAAATATACGTGCAATGATCGTAGAGTTACGCTACCCACAGTGCCTTAATTACGATAAATGTAGCTCCTTCATAAAAAAAAAATATGTGAAAGAAAAAGGGGCGGCCAGCAGTGCCTTTGAATAGGACGGTTGGTACAGCGAACGGTTAACTTGCTGACACCAGTTACAGCAGAAACTGGTAGGATACATCTGCTTTACTTGACTAATATTGATTGTAAGTACTGAACTAACTTCTTAAGCACTGTATTGATAGTTGATTTCAGGATTTGTTTATCGGTTTCTGGCCTCAGGGAGTCTCCGACATGGCCTTCGGCAAGCAGCCTAGTCTTTGCCTCGTCAGCAACGGAGCAGAATGTATCCTTGTCGCTAAGAAGTTCTATGCCAAGCACGCCACAGAGGCCAATCTCAAAGCCATTACAGATCTGGTAAGATCCAAGCGTGTCTCCTAGCACGTGTGCCTTAATCCTTTTAGCCTTCCTGCGCATCGGTGAACAAGATTTATCGCGAGAACTTTGACAAGAAGAGGCGTCATTTTTTCGTTGGGGGGGGGGGGATATCACGAGGCTCTTAAAAAGTGTTCAGTCCCCAAAAGAAGAGACTCTAAAGCAACACAATGAAAATATACATCAGTCATTGTCTTAAAATAAGATCGATAGTTATTGATTTATTTTTTAATCAAAATCTCTAACAAAAATCGAATCTCACCAAAACTGAAAAACCACGTTTGGTTTGGTGAGAACAAAATATTATTTTTTTAATTGTGTGTATATATACACACAATACAGTGTATTGTTATTGTATAATTGTGTGTATTATTCTTATCAAACGATGTTTTATATGCTTCCTAACTCCAGCTCCGGCCCTACCCTACCGAGGAGACCCTACTCCGAGATCTACGAGAGAAACTAACGTGGCAGGACCATCGCGCCAAGACGCTATCCAACACGGCGCACAGCTTGAGGCGACAGCGGAGGAAGAGCCTTGCTGGCCTTTAGTCTAGTTCCAAACCAACAGATTGGGACTATGATTCTGAAAAATCGGGGCTTGACGAGGCCTGAAGCTTGTCTATATACACTTTCTGTGGAGCAGACCCTCGCTTATAGACAACCGTGCCTCTTAACTTTCAGATTTTCACCATTCAGCTTGTTTAATCGCGCCTTTAGCAGCGCAAACCGATGCAGTCATTGATAAAAAAAACATGGCAAACTGTCGTCAACTTAACTGGCCAATAAAGCTGATCAACAATACTTTTCACATTAACCTGCAGTGAAAAGTGTGTCACAGCTGCCCTTTTACGGCGAAAATTGCAGTTTTCTGTGCCTCCGTCAGTTCTGAAATCATGATGTTTGAACAGAGTTCAGAATTGACGAAAACATCTTTCCAGTATGCCGGTATATTTTAATGATATACACCGTGGAGACTGCCATGCATGTTTGAGCCAATCGACAGCGTTGGACGCTTTTCTATTAATTTACATGCAAAGATGTATCATATATAGATGGTGCATGTACTAACATGAGTCCCACTAGCCGGGCATCTTTATTGTTATTTCCACAATAGGCCATTTTGTCAAAACGATTAAGGTGGTTCTATAGTCATGATTCTGTAATGAAAGCCCGTCGACATATTTAACAATATGCTGAAAGAAAAAAAACCATAAAAATTAATATTTAAATTAAGAAATTAGTATTTATAATTATTATTCAAAAATGCTCAAATGTTATATTCCGATTAATAGACAAGCCAAGAAAGTTCACTTAACATGAGGTCCCGAATACTGTGCTATTCGTTCTCCGTCCAGACTGTGAGCATAGACAGATATCATGATGTTCTAAGAAAAATAATAATAAAAAAGTATTATTAATAATTATTTTAAAATGCTCAAACTTTATATCCATTAAAAGACAAGCCAAGAAACTTCACTTAAACGAAAATGTCCATTAATATATAGGTCCCGAGTACTGCGCTGTTCGTTCTCCTGAGACCGTGAAGAAAAGAATATTACAAGAAACCGAAAAATACCGATTTTTTTTTTTTGGGGGGGGCTTAATTATAACACAATCAGAGCATTTTTTTCAGAACGAATTTTGTACTGTGAGGACGCAACCTTTTAATATGTTTCCTAGATTATTTCCCATGGGTGCGTAGCGGTCGGGAGTCGTGTTGAAGGAGTATGTCAACCGCTTGTGGTATCATTACACAACAATGGCAGAGAGGTCCCCGCACATTTTTTGTGATGCCTCAGAGCGGCAGTACGGAACGGTTGCCTATATATACCTGCGAACAGTTGACAGTCAAGGTGGTGTCCATTATGAGCAAAGACTGACCCCCATCTCAATTCAATGACATCATGATAGCAGAACCTCAACTACCAATGTCTTAGTGGCCGTTGGGGGCTGTTTCTCTCATGTAACCTATAGTGACGACAAGCGAGTATTAAGGGTGGTCAACGTTCAGGTGACCAACAGAGTACAAGCGTCATGTTGCCAGGCTTGTAAAACTGGCCAAGTACGACGAAGATGATACATGTGTACTCCTGGTTTGACCATTCCTCCATGGTTTGACTAAAGTTTTACTCACACAGATCCCCTTTTCCTTTAGAGTCTCTGTGGCAAGAACTGCGCCTGCGCCAGAGTAATCAAACTTCTGTTTACAGTCATAGCATGTCCCAGTGTTTACAGTTCAGCTTAATTTTTTTTCGAACTTTTTGGCAGTTGATTGACCAAATCAGTTTATAAATTTCTTGTTGAAATACAGGGGGCGTCCATTTATTTATAGTTTTATTTAGACAGGGTAGCCTCATCAGTTAAAAACTGCTATTACTGAGGGCCCTGTATAAAATGATCAGAATAAAATGAAATAAAAGAAAAATATTATGTAAAATCACTAAGAACATTAAGTAAAAGTAAAAACTAGAATGAAGAAACAAAATGTAAATATGTAAAATGTAGGGGTGTGAATACAAAAATAAGAACAAATTTAAACACTAAGATACACATATAAACACTGACGAAATACAACACAGAAATTAAATTAACATAACAAAAAACAAAAAAACAAAAACAAAAAAAAATGTTGCAGGGTGAGTAAAAACAGGAAACCCAAATGTCAGAACCATTTCTTAAATGAAGTTCTACATGTAGCACTTCAAAATGAAGAATACGAAAGCCCAATTAGAAAGCTTTCTTTTACTACAAGAATCTTCAAATGTACTTTTCAAGGTACACAATTTCAACAGTGGAAAGGATGATTTGCTAAATTCAATCAAAACTTGTGGTCATTCAAGACCAAATTTAATTTGGTCTTGTATGACTACAACTTTTGGTTGAATTTAACATAAATTTTAACCCAAACAATTGGTTACAGAACAACCCAAGTTTGGGTAGTTCCAGTTTTCACCCTTTCTTTGGAAAAATTCACCCAGGCAGTTTTTTAGTGTGGACCAACAGTGGGTTTGTCGTTCGAGCGCCACGTCAAAAGGTTGCTTTACAGTCATGATTCTATGAAAGCCTGGACAGATTTAAATTATAGTTTTAAAAATCATTATTATTGGTTTGAAAACTGAGCAAATGTAGTAATCATTATTCACAAATACGCAAGACAGTAAACCCATTCCTATTGGTTGAGAGACCGTCACGTGGCCGGTTTTAAACGGTTGATAGAGACCGGCTTGTTGGTCTTAAACACTTTTCCAGTGTCACATGAAATTTAGATTCCTTTGAAATTCCGGGCCTTTTAGTTACCGTTTTATTGGTTGAACGTTCACAATGCACACGCGTTTGTTTATGGTGTAAATCGAGGACACACACGTGCAACGTCATCGACGAATCGAGGGCAGAAACCGAATCGAGGACTCGGTTGGAAAACGTGTACAAAACCAATGAGTGCCGTTGCAAAACAGTACAAACAAAGGAAAAGGGAAGAGGAACAAAAAATCATCGATTTACACCATAAACAAACGTGCTTGTACGTACGTAGGCATGCGCAATACTACCAGTGAGTCAGTATCTTCATAGTGCTAAATTCACACAACACACCGACACAGCTGCGTTCTGCGCGACATCGCGCATTACGCGCAACGCGTGCGCCAATCTCCATATAAGGAGTTGCTTATATACGATATGGACACTACCTTAATATAGCTACAGGGGTATTTCGATAACATGAGCTTTTATTATGACCAGATCATAGTATTTTTTCGGAAAGAATTTAACTATCCGGACGTAAGTTTTATTTTGACATAAATTTGGAACCAACAAAAATTTGGAACCACAAAGTATTTTTTTTTAAAAATCAACTTGAAATATAGTGAAGCAAACGCCTTTTTTCGCACTTTATGTGACATGTTAATTTGTGGCCTCAAAACCGGTGCATCCATCCTTATATAATCATTATAATAGGCAAGTTTACAAGCCACTTATAGAAACTTTCACTTCAACAGAAATGTCCATCAATAATGTTCCGAGTTCTGCGCTATTCGGTCTCCGTCTAGACCGTATATAGAGAAAAAAAATACAAGAAGCCGAAAAACACCGATGTTTTAGCCTCATTATAACACGATCGGAGCATTTGGGGGAAAGAATTGTACTATCAAGACGCAATTTAGTTTTGACATAAATTTGGAGCCACCTAGAATTAGAAAAAAATATCAACTCAACATATTGTGAAGCAATGCACTTTATCGC
Organism: Patiria pectinifera; assembly: GCA_029964075.1. Taxonomy (NCBI): domain Eukaryota; kingdom Metazoa; phylum Echinodermata; class Asteroidea; order Valvatida; family Asterinidae; genus Patiria; species Patiria pectinifera. The sequence goes on along the minus strand of CM057149.1, from coordinate 29,892,551 downwards.
ACTATGTGGGACATGTTAATTTGTGGCCTCAAAACCGGTGTATCCATCTACGGTCAGGATCTGTTTTTCCTTTCCCGAGAGGACAGGGTACAAGATGCAGATACAGTCAGAAATGTTCTCATGATTCTCCAGTATATGGCTGTCGTGCTCATTCAGAAGATAATTGGTTCCATTCTCTGCATCAATTCTCGAGCTCTGGTTTACCCAAGCGCCGCTGGTATCCTGCCATTTGTAGGTCACACTCCCTGACGTGTAGTACACGCTCTCTATGTGGTGCTGATGGGCCAGTTTAGATGACGTCATTGGGTACAATCTCGTCTTGTGAATACCCAGGGGAAAGCCATCTGGTTGCAGCAGGTACTGCCAGCTGTGCCCGTTCCCCCAGTCGACGTTTTTTCGCTGCCGTCAATCTCTGACAGGCTTCGCACCACTGCTAGCGAGCGGTAGGCCAACTCGACGTCTGGATAGTAGACTACGAAGACCCGCATGGCGCCCTCTTCTGACACCGTCAGCTCATAGGTCACATCAGATGACAGCGCCACCACAGTGTCCGGGTAGACGTCACGCTGGCCTCCATCCGCAGTCGCCTGACACCTCCCCCTTCCACTGATGCAGTAATAAAAGTGCAGGCTACTCTGGCCGCCCGGCGATCTTAGACAAACGTTACTCTTGGCAGGGACTCGCGCTTCGTAACTTGTGAAATCGCTGTAATCTTTCTCACTGGTTAGCTGAACACCGCTGAGGGCGCTGTTGGGAAGAGCCATTTCTGGGAGCTCGGCAGAATGCGTGATCAACATGTTGAAAGTTAAGCTGCAGGCACAAAAAAACATTGACGAGTTTATATGTTCGTTCTTCGGATTGAAAGGAATGAAATATTGCGTTGATACATAACCTTTTTGCATGGCTAATATAGGCTACTTCCTCATAATTTCATGATTCCAAAATTATTGTATTAAATACAAGTTCAAAGACCATGGAATTGCATCGAACGGTTCGAGTGTCCCGGTGTTCGTGCCGCCGTCAGCACTGAAATAAAACTGTGAAAAAATAACTCACCTTAATAACATGCGTGTATAGTCTATACATAAAGCTGTATACTTCGTACTAGACGACCAAATGTTAACACAGACTTCTGCTGACCTGGTGATACTGTTGTTGACGAACTTTGTACCATCATGTGACGAACCGATCTGGATCAAAGTTCACTTCTCAGAATAAAGCTTAGAAAATTGGCCAGCTGAAATATGAATTTCTGTACTAAACGATATTTTGTCAATATACATGCAGGTAGTCTAGCTTAGGGTGAGGGGCGTCGTCAGGGGGAAACATCCCCCCCCCCCCCCCGCCAATCCGGGGTTCCTTGCGAGCCCTCCCGCGGCCCCACCGGTGGCCCCATTCTGAATTTTGGGAAGGCAAAATATAAGTTTTGTTTTTATTATTAAAAACCCACTAATTGCCCCATTAAGTGACCCTCTTCGGAAAAAAATTGCGGTCCCCATGCGGTGAATGTACCCCTTGAAAATTAGTCCCCAGTGAGGCCTTCGTTTTTGCCCGACTCGACTCGACTGGGAATAATGTGGCTCATTTGTTTGGATCAAATTCAGTTTAGATTTGCCTTGTTTTCAGTGTTTCATACCGCAGTCACGCTATTCATGATGTCATGACAAATGAGGCACTCATACTGGTTTGTGAGGTTTTACTGAGAGGAAAACGTCCCAGGCTGTCCGATCGAACGATATATTGTGACTGGGTAATGTCAACCTTGAAATAAATTCAAATTTATAAAAGAATGCTTCCTTCTCTTTCCTTTATGTTGTTTGGGAATTTTCTTTCTGCTTAATACTGTACACCTCCACATTTCAAAGTGAGTATGTTAAAATAAATCATGTATTTTGACTGGTTTTGATGTTATTTACTCGCAATTTCCACGATAATGATACAGATTAGTTCAGACTTTTAACAGGAAAATAATTATTCTGTACTGCAGGTTTTAAATAAACTTTGAAAGTCCCCCATTCAGTGGAAAAAGCAGGGATAACGCAAAAAGTTGTAAACACTTATATTCATAAAAATGCTGATTGGTTTTCCTCCAAACAACAACGTTTCACATCGGTATTTAGTACCAGTCACTTCTTTACTGTCAGCAAGGCTTTTCTTTAAATCGGTAGGTTTGTTTCCGGGCATTAAGCCTCTGTACTGATGACGTCACACTTTGCTTACTTATGTGCTTTTCTATGGGCCTCTTGTTCCCACCAGGCTCCAATAACTTAAGAAAGTATGATGTCATCAGTGCAGAGCCTTGTTACCAATGGTCCTATATGTCCTTTATAATTAATTTGAGTGTGCGAGCTGACTAATCGTTTACAGATTTATGCTAAACAAAATGATTGTCACTGACACGCGATTTGTCTGTCGGTTAATGATTTACTGTCCACTCCTTTAGGCTTAAAAACCAGAGAACCCATCTTCGGTTAACTTTTGATTTTCCTTCCCCGTCAGAACGGGATCAAAGATGCAAATACAGTAAGCATCTTTGTCGTGGTTCTGTAACACGTGACAATCATGCATATTCATTAAGTAGTTGGTGCCGTTCTCGCCATCCGTTTTCGTAGTCGCTTCAACCCACTCGCCACTGGTATCCTGCCACTGGTAGGTTGTTTTTCCTGCTATGTAGTACACGTCCTCGATGTGATTTATATAGCTCAATCGGACAGATGTCTTCGGATAAACCCAGACGTTGTGAATACCCAGAGGGAAGCCATCTTGTTTGATGAGATATCGCCGGCTGTGGCCGCCTCCCCAGTCGATATCCCTGTCATTGCCAACAACCTCTGACAGACTTCGCACCAATGCAAGCGATCGGTAGACCACCTGGGCGTCGGGGTAGTAGACTACGAACAGACGCATGCCGCCCTCTGCTGACACTGTCAACTCATAGGTGACGTCCGAGGAGAGCGCCACCACAGTGTCGGGGCAAATCTCCCGTTGGTTTTGACTGCCAGCCTCGACGCATTTCCCCTTCCCGCTAATGCAGTAATAGATGTGGACGCTTTGCTCGCTGTCTGGGGATCTCAGCGCAACGGTAGTCTCGGCCGGAATGCGCGCTTCATATGACGTGAACTTGGCATAGTCCTTGTGATTGGTGAGTTGGACGCCGGTGAGGGCGCTATTTGGAAGAGAGATTATGGGTAGATCGGCAGAATGGCTGACTTTCATGATGTATCCTGAAAGATATAAGATGAAAGCAAAAAAGTTTCTTGAATGAGGAAATTAAAAATGCATTTCATCCGTTTTTAATTACTGCAATTCTTACTTTACCAGCCTTTGGTATTAAAAAAAGAACAGCATAATTATGAAAAAACTCAGTGACCGTCAAAAGAAAGGCTTCCTCATGGTTCCCCACCGTCACCATTTATAAAACAATACAATACAATACAAGGGTACATGTATATGAAGTATGTATGACTGTGTTACCACAGTTGGGGAAATGCCCCTACTATAGTCGGGATCTTCCCGATGTTCCCCAATACCGATGTTCCCCACTACCAATGTTCCCCCAAATCCTTAGAGTTAAGGTTAGGGTTATATTGGTAGGGAATTCAGGGGAAATCGGTATTGGGGAACATCAGTATTGGGGAACATATAGGTATGCACCCCTATAGTCTGGTCGTACGTTGCTATTTTGGGGATGTAATAGTGGAACGAAATGGAACAAAGTTACGACTCTTTAACTTCTCTCATGACAGAAAATTTTCACTGTAGGTATAGGCCCTATATGAGTTGGACATCCATGAAACTCGTTCAGCCTCTAATTGCAATGAAAGTCTTCAAGGATCCGATTCTCCCGACCTCGCAACTATACAAAACTCTTGCCTTAAAAGTCAACCAAAAGTAACGCAGACCTGTTGAAATTGTAGTGCGTATATACATCATGCAGTTTCATGAATATATCGAATTCGTTTCTGCACTTTCTTTATCCCAAGTGCATAGTCCACACGAACGGGTACAAAGTTTAAGCTCGTGTTTAGACTTATTAAAATTACAGTTGTTTAGTTTTAAAATACGCTTTTGATCAGCACGCGGTATTGGTAATTTTCAATATATATCTTTCGCAGACAGTGACAGACGCATGGAACAGAATCACCATGCATGTAATATACATGTAATAATTACACATGTATATTGTTGTAGCTGTACACCATTACGAGGGTCCGCTCAAATAAGGACGCCAAGGCAACCAAAACAGGAGTCCGGCTTGTTCTCATGAACTTGTTATACTGTTCTTTCACAACGACTTTACAATATTTCTTGTTTATGACATCAACATAAAAGGCTCACAAAACTAGGGTTGAACTATAATGAATAAGATACAATTTCTACAAGCTGCAAGTCTAAGTTTATAAAGTAAAGTTCCAAATAGTAATTTCCAACTGCTACAACTTAAGTTCTTCATTTCAAGTGCAAGGTTTTTAAGAAGTCTAGGGCCTAATATAGTTTAAAAGTTCCAAATACTCAACGTTTTAAAGAACTCTATAAAGTTACAGTTTCCCGAACGCCAAGTCAGTGTACGACTGTGTGGACTCCGCTTTCCCAATTACACCTAATATATGTACAGCATTTGAGGCGAAGATCGAAACGCAAGTGTACAACATACAACAGTCGCCATGATAAACCCACATGAAACAGTAGCCGAGATATACATTAGATTTGCACGTGAATCTCACTGCCAATTCACCTCAAAACCACTCATTTTTAGTAACATACTATAAACTAAAACTTCGACCAGTAGTGGCAGTAATAGTGACACAATGAAATGAGAATGAACAGCAATTGCACAGTCCGGTCTTCATAAGTAAAATGGTTGGTTACATCGACTATACGATACTCACACGTTGGTGTGTAGACTGGAATGGATGATTTTCGCGCGCACTGCATAGGCGCATGGCGGGCCGAGCGGTTTAAGTACACGTGTAATGTAACCATTGACCTGTACATTCGTAAAAGAGGTTGGGCGATGTGCCAATATACGGTGCCTCCTAAAAGACACTTCCCTACATTATATTCCAAAAAAAAAAATAAAGTATCACATTCAGACACAAGTTAAAAAGGACTTTTTATCTTATATTATAATGACCGTTTTTAATGTTAAAAAGTCGATAGTGATGAATGGACAAACAGTGGGTTTGTCGTTCGAGCGCCACGCCCCACCCTAGGGGTGAGATTGAGTAAAATGAAAAAGAAAATACGAAATATTTAGCATTCGGCAGAATGTTTTAGGCCTATAGGGGTTGTCGAGAGCCCGATAGCAAGGTCTATGGTATAATTATGTATACGTTTTTATTTGAACAAGCTAGGGAGCCCTTATACAATACCCATTCTTTTGTTCCATATAAACTTAAAGGTACATGCACTTTTACGTTAAAACCTCAGGGATTCCAGCTTTCAAAAGGGTTCTTTAAAAAATGCTGAAGCGCAAATTACCGTTTTGTGTGCCTCTTTCAGTTCTGAAATCGACGTTTGGAGAGAGTTCTGTTCTAACGGGAAACTCGTCAGAGTTATAGCCTACATCAATCGCACCGTGGAGGCTGTCATGCATGTTTGGACCAATCAACAGCTTTGGACACTTTTCTGTAAATTTGCATACTCCAAAGATGTAGACGTTCGTCAAAAGGTTGCTTTACAGTCATGATTCTATGAAAGCCTGGACAGATTTAAATTATAGTTTTAAAAATCATTATTATTGGTTTGAAAATTTGGCAAATGTACTTACCATTATTGACAAATACGCAAGACAGTTAACCCATTCCTGTTGGTTGAGACCGTCACGTGGCCGGTTTTAAACGGTTGATAAAGACCGGCTGGCTGGTCTTAAACACTTTTCCAGTGTCACATGAAATTTAGATTCCTTTGAAAGGCAGGGCCTTTTAGTCACCGTTTTATTGTTTGAACGTTCACAATGCACACACGTTTGTTTATGGTGTAAATCGCGAGGACTCCTCGTTGGAAAAAACCAATGAGTGCCGTTCCGAAAAAGTACAAACAAAGGAAAAGGGAAGAGAACAAAAAAACCCCCCGATTTTCACCATAAACAAACGTGCTTGTACGTACGTAGGCATGCGCAATACTACCAGTGAGTCAATATCTTCATAGTGCTAAATTCACACTACACCGGCACAGCTGCGTTCTGCGTGACATCGCGCATTACGCGCAACGCGTGCGCCAATCTCCATTATAAGGAGTTGCTTATACGATATGGACACTACCATAGCTACCGGGGTATTTCGAAAACATGAACTTTTATTATGACCAGATCATAGTATTTTTCGGCACGAATTGAACTATCCGGACGTAAGTTTTATTTTGACATAAATTTGGAACCAACAAAAATTTGGAACCACACTGGTATTAAAAAAAAAAAATCAACTTGAAATATAGTGAAGCAAACGCCCTTTTTCGCACTTTATGTGACATGTTAATTTGTGGCCTCAAAACCGGTATATTCATCCTTATATAATAATTATAATTGGCAAGTTTTACAAGCCACTTAGAAACTTTCACTTCAACAGAAATGTCCATCAATAATGTTCCCGAGTTCTGCGCTATTTGGTCTCCGTAAAAACCATATAGACACAAAAAAATTACAAGAAGCCGAAAAACACCGATGTTTTAGCCTTTTTTATAAGAAGATCGGAGCAATTGGGGGGAAAGAATTGTACTATCAAGACGCAATTTAGTTTTGACATAAATTTGGAGCCACCTAGAATAAAAAGAAAAAATCAACTCAACATTTGAAGCAGTGCACTCTTTATCGCACTCTGTGGGACATGTTAATTTGTGGCCTCAAAACCGGTGTATCCATCCACAGTCAGGATCTGTTTTTCCTTTCCCGAGAGGACGGGGTACAAGATGCAGATACAGTCAGAAATGTTCTCATGATTCTCCAGTATATGGCTGTCGTGCTCATTCAGAAGAAAGTTGGTTCCATTCTCTGCATCAATTCTCGAGCTCTGGTTTACCCAAGCGCCGCTGGTATCCTGCCATTTGTAGGTCACACTCCCTGACGTGTAGTACACGCTCTCTATGTGGTGCTGATGGGCCAGTTTAGATGACGTCATTGGGTTCAATCTCGTCTTGTGAATACCCAGGGGAAAGCCATCTGGTTGCAGCAGGTACTGCCAGCTGTGCCCGTTCCCCCAGTCGACGTCTCTTTCGCTGCCGTCAATCTCTGACAGGCTTCGCACCACTGCCAGCGAGCGGTAGGCCAACTCGACGTCTGGATAGTAGACTACGAAGACCCGCATGGCGCCCTCTTCTGACACCGTCAGCTCATAGGTCACATCAGATGACAGCGCCACCACAGTGTCCGGGTAGACGTCACGCTGGCCTCCATCCGCAGTCGCCTGACACCTCCCCCTTCCACTGATGCAGTAATAAAAGTGCAGGCTACTCTGGCCGCCCGGCGATCTTAGACAAACGTTACTCTTGGCAGGGACTCGCGCTTCGTAACTTGTGAAATCGCTGTAATCTTTCTCACTGGTTAGCTGAACACCGCTGAGGGAGCTGTTGGGAAGAGCCATTTCTGGGAGCTCGGCAGAATGCGTGATCAACATGTTGAAAGTTAAGCTGCAGGGAAAAAAAACATTGACGAGTTTATATGTTCGTTCTTCGGATTGAAAGGAATGAAATATTGCGTTGATACATAACCTTTTTGCATGGCTAATATAGGCTACTTCCTCATAATTTCATAATTCCAAAATTATTTTATTAAATATAAGTTCAAAGACCATGGAATTGCATCGAACGGCTCGAGTGTCCCGGTGTTCGTTCCGCCGTCAGCACTGAAATAAAACTGTGAAAAAATAACTCACCTTAATAACATGCGTGTATAGTCTATACATAAAGCTGTATACTTCGTACTAGATGACCGAATGTTAAAACAGACTTCTGCTGACCTGATGATACTGTTGACGAACTTTGTACCATCATGTGACGAACCGATCTGGATCAAAGTTCACTTCTCAGAATATAGCTTATGAAATTGGCCAGCTGAAATATGAATTTCTGTACTAAACGATATTTTGTCAATATACATGCCTGCAGGTAGTCTAGCTTAGGGGGAGGGGCGTCGTCAGGGGGCACCCCCCCCCCGCCAATCCGGGGTTCCTTGCGAGCCCTCCCTCCCGCGGCCCCACCAGTGCCACCGTTTTGAATTTTGGGAAGGCAAAATAAAGTTTTGTTTTTATTACTGAAAACCCACTAATTGCCCCATTAAGTGCCCCTCTTCGGAAAAAAAAATGCGGTCCCCATGATGAATGTACCCCTTGCAAATTAGTCCCCAGTGAGGCCTTCGTTTTTGCTCGACTCGACTCGACGGGGAATAATGTGGCTTATTTGTTTGGATCTAATCCAGTTTAGATTAGCCTTGTTTTCAGTGTTTCATACCGCAGTCACGCTATAATGTCCTGACCCATAAGGCACTTATACTGGTTGGTGAGGTTTTGTTGTAGAAAATTAGAGACACGTAAAGATGTTGCTGATAATGGTTACGGTATGTACATATACATTGCGTGTTGACTATAGCTGTCATAGACATGACTTGTAGTATCAACAAGGAAACACACAGTTTAGAGAATTGACCTCTGTGAATTTGTATACTCAACTGCAGATTTTATCTAAAAAAACAACAATTTTTGTTTACAATTTAAAACCCTCCATATGCATGCGCAGCAAGGCCTCGAGAACGGCTATGCAAATACCGAAGACAAAAAGTGGATGAAGCGCAGCGGTGTTTAGGCTACTGTAAAGGACTTCAGTAAAAAAAAAAACAATCTCAGACTGGTACATAATATAACCATATAAAATATAAAGACACAAAATCTAGTAGCCACAGTCAAAATTTTTGTTTCGTTTTTAAATCTACATGTATCTTTAAAAAGAAATACAATGGATACTGACAGGGTCGTAAATTGGAATCTTTTCTGGCTTGATCGAACGATTGTGACTGGGTAATGTCAACCTTGAAATAGATTCAAATCTATCAAAGAATGCTTCCTTCTCTTTCCTTTATGTTGTTTGGGAATTTTCTTTCTGCTTAATGCGGTATACCTCCACATTTCAAAGTGATTGTGTTAAAATAAATCATGTTTTTTTATTTGTTTTGATGTGATTTACTCGCAATTTCCACGATACTGATACAGATTAGTTCAGACTTTTAACAAGAAAATAATTATTCTGTTCTGCAGGTTTAAAATAAACACTGAAAGTCCCCCATTCAGTGGAAAAAGCAGGGATAACGCAAAAAGTTGTAAAAAACTTATTTTCATAAAAATGTTGATTGTTTTCCTCCAAACAACAACGTTTCACATCGGTATTTAGTACCAGTCACTTCTTTACTGTCAGCAAGGCTTTTCGGTAGGTTCGTTTCCAAGCATAAAGCCTCTGTACTGATGACGTCACACTTTGCTTACTTATGTGCTTTTCTATGGGCCTCTTGTTCCCACCAGGCTCCAATAACTTGCGAAAAAACACGTATAAACAAAGTGTGATGTCATCAGTGCAGAGCCTTATTACCAATGGTCCTATATGTCCTTTATAATTAATTTGAATAATCACAGTGTGCGAGCTGTTTATCGTTTACAGATTTATGCTAATCGAAATGATTGTCTCTGACACGCGATTTGTCTGTCGGGTTTAATGATTTACTGTCCACTCATTTAGGCTTAAAAACCAGAGAACCCATCTTCGGTTAACTTGTGATTTTCCTTCCCCGTCAGAACGGGATCAAAGATGCAAATACAGTAAGCATCTTTGTCGTGGTTCTGTATCACGTGACAATCATGCATATTCATTAAGTAGTTGGTGCCGTTCTCGCCATCCGTTTTCGTGGTCGCTTGAATTTACTCGCCACTGGTATCCTGCCACTGGTAGGTTGTTTTTCCTGCTATGTAGTACACGCCCTCGATGTGATTCATATAGCCCAATCGGGAAGATGTCTTCGGATAAACCCAGGTGTTGTGAACACCCAGAGGGAAGCCATCTTGTTTGATGAGACTAGTGCAGTGCCCGTCTAAAATGTGCATGTTCGGGAAACGCAAATTGCTTTTCCGCTGGTGGTATAGGTTGCATACTTGCACAGTTTTGGAGAACTGCTCGTGCAAACAACGCACGCGATTCAATGGTGTTGTTTTCACAGGTTGAACGCACACTTACGTCAAAAATTTTTGCCAAGTTTGAAGTTCGACCACCTACAATGGTCGCTCAGTTGACTGCAAAAATAATGTGCCCGTGTACATACGAAAACATGGTATGCAGTGCTATTCAACCATTGATCCATTAGTATTCACCCATACTGGACAGTGTATCGCCCTGCAATGCACGTGCGCGTGCCCGTCCTTTTTGCATTGTTTGCGTCATATTGAGCACGCGCGCTTCAGCTTAAACATGACGTAAACAATTGAAAAGAACGGCAGTGCGTGCGGGTGTTATGTTCTAAGCTATATACTGCCACGTTTGCCTCAGAAAATACTGCTTTTTGCAGCTTTTTCGAGAACCGCTGGTCCAAACAACTTCAAACTTTGCACTGCACATTCGGTTGTCCAGAAAAATATACCCTTTTTTGCCACCTACAATGGTCGCTCAGTCGACTGCAAAAATGATGTGCCCGTACATACGAAAACATGGTATGCAGTGCTATTCACCCACCGGGCATTGATCCATTAGTATTAACCCATACTGGACAATGTATCGCCCTGCAATGCACGTGCGCGTGCCCGTCCTTTTTGCATTGTTTGCGTCATATTGAGCACGCGCGCTTTAGCTTAAACATGACGTAAAAAATTGAAAAGAACGGCAGTGCGCGGAGCTCTAGGCTATATTCTGGCGCGCTAGGCCTCAGAAAATACTGCTTTTTTGCAGCTTTTTCGACAACCGTTGGTCCAAACCACTTCAAACTCGGCACTGCACATTCGGTTGTCCCGAGCAATACACCCGCCGATTTTCAACCTCATACGGTGCCCGGTTCTGGAGATAATCGGCGGACAGACAGACAGACAGACAGAGATTCCTTGAATTCAATGGTGTTGTTTTCACAGGTTGAATGCACACTTACGTCAACATTTTTGCCAAGTTTAAAGTTCGACCACCTACAATGGTCGCTCAGTCGACTGCAAAAATGATGTGCCCGTACATACGAAAACATGGTATGCAGTGCTATTCACCCACCGGGCATTGATCCATTAGTATTAACCCATACTGGACAATGTATCGCCCTGCAATGCACGTGCGCGTGCCCGTCCTTTTTGCATTGTTTGCGTCATATTGAGCACGCGCGCTTTAGCTTAAACATGACGTAAAAAATTGAAAAGAACGGCAGTGCGCGGAGCTCTAGGCTATATTCTGGCGCGCTAGGCCTCAGAAAATACTGCTTTTTTGCAGCTTTTTCTACAACCGCTGGTCCAAACCACTTCAAACTCGGCACTGCACATTCGGTTGTCCCGAGCAATACACCCGCCGATTTTCAACCTCATACGGTGCCCGGTTCTGGAGATAATCGGCGGACAGACAGACAGACAGACAGAGATTCCTTGAATTCAATGGTGTTGTTTTCACAGGTTGAATGCACACTTACGTCAACATTTTTGCCAAGTTTAAAGTTCGACCACCTACAATGGTCGCTCAGTCGACTGCAAAAATGATGTGCCCGTACATACGAAAACATGGTATGCAGTGCTATTCACCCACCGGGCATTGATCCATTAGTATTAACCCATACTGGACAATGTATCGCCCTGCAATGCACGTGCGCGTGCCCGTCCTTTTTGCATTGTTTGCGTCATATTGAGCACGCGCGCTTTAGCTTAAACATGACGTAAAAAATTGAAAAGAACGGCAGTGCGCGGAGCTCTAGGCTATATTCTGGCGCGCTAGGCCTCAGAAAATACTGCTTTTTTGCAGCTTTTTCTACAACCGCTGGTCCAAACCACTTCAAACTCGGCACTGCACATTCGGTTGTCCCGAGCAATACACCCGCCGATTTTCAACCTCATACGGTGCCCGGTTCTGGAGATAATCGGCGGACAGACAGACAGACAGACAGAGATTCCTTGAATTCAACTAGTGCAGGACCAGTCGAAAATGTGCGTGTTCGGAAGGGGCAGTTGAGAACTGCAGCTCGTGCAAATAACGCACATTATTCAATGGTGTGAGCGAACAAAATGTCGTCATAGACTAGTGCAGGGCCAGTCGAAAATGTGCGTGTTCGGAAGGGGCAGTTGAGAACTGCAGCTCGTTACAGCTACAAAATCAACAAAACCAATTAACTCTGTGTATAGTAACTCCTTGAGGTGATAGATTATGTGTAATTAATCACAGATTAGGGAAAAAATCGGAATCGCAAATATTGATTTTTCGATGTTAGTGTCACTTCGTGGTGACGGTGATGATAATTATCAACTCTCATTTTTTATCACTACCCATCTTTCGGAGGCTATATAAAAATTAATGATGGATGGAACAGAATTATACAAAATCGTATAAATTCCCAAGTATTGAAATGTGCTTTCTGCGTCCATGCTTTATAGCGACGACAAACATGACAGAAACAAACCATGCATGGTTGTGATTTAATTTTTTTTTAAATGGTTTAATTCTGTATAATTATAGGGGCCTACTTGATACATTCATTATCAGCCAAAGAAAAATGAGACAATGAATAACGGAAAATAGAAGGAGCACAGTTGACCCTTTTCCTGCTAGATTTCCCACATGCTTGTGACGCAAGTCTTGAAATTTGAATTATATTTGAAATAATTATTATGAAATCGATGTATAATAATACAAAATTATCAAATTTCACATTCAGACCTATAAATAGTTAGGATTTCTGTAAGAACACTGGATATCTAACCATAAAAGAACTTTTATTTTACTTTGACGGTTTTTAAGATTGAAATTCACAGTTGAATGGGCACACATTGAATTTGGATGTGTCGTTCGACCGCGCCAACACATCCTCGACATCGACAATGACCTACTAAGCACCAAATTCCATTCACTTCGTGCCGAGTTCCTAGTGAGATGACCGGGAGGATTTCTCTACCGATCTTACAAAGTAAAATCCTGGCTCTGTGTAGGATTTAAGAGGTGATGCAAATTGCTCTGTTTGAACACCAAATCGTCTAGAGAAAAAGATGTTACCTTTAGTTATCGTTATATTAGGGCCTTGGTCTTTTAAAGACTAATCGGTAGGCCACCTGGGCGTCTGGATAGTAGACTACCAAACGTTACAACTCTCTAATGACCGAACATTTCACAAAGGTATATAAGAGTTAGACGTGCATGAAACTCGTTCAGCCTCTAGTTGAAATGACTGATGTCTTCAGTGAATTAATCGACTTGCAACTATACTTTATCTTGCAATAAAAGTCGACCAAAAGTAACGCAGACCTGCTGAATATATAGGCCTATAGTGCGCCGGTATCATGCAGTAGCTTGGACGTTTATTCGTTTCTGCACTTCCGTTATCTCATAATTATGGTCCACACGAACGGGTACAAAGTTTAACCTCGCATTACCAGGACGGCCTCGATGCTTTTGCTCATTTAGAGTGTTGGTCAGTTTACACACAAAACTCAGGGCTGCCAGGGTTTTCAGTGTAAAACCACAGTGCCCAATGAGAGACGAGAGGCATGGTCATTTGCATACATGGGTCAGTCCTGCGGGGTCCGCTCATAGTCATACGTCCGACGCCTCATAACAGTCATGTGGTTGCTAGGGCAAAGTTTCTGGCGTTGTTAGGCAAAGCTAATCCGATTACGTACTAATAAATCATTAATCCGACGCCTAGCTCCGACGCGCCCGCCTCATAAGTCCGACAATTACATTTACTTTTATTTCTGTCCATAAGTCCGACGCCTCATAAGTCCGACGCCTCATAAGTCCGACGCGGCGACGCCTCATCTGTCCGACAGCCATTATCAATAAATACAAACATTTTGTAAAAGTCAGAATGTCAGAATTGCTGACATTAAGGGATGCACCAGACCCCCCCCCCCCCCGGATTTACGCCCATAGCATCAACCCTTTCGTCACTGCGCTCTGGCGGACTGATCTGCGGTCAGTTAGTTCATGCTATTCGTAAGTAGACAACCTCACGGACTTAAAACGTCGTAATTGCCTTGTCGGACAAATGAACCTTGTTTGGTAACGGTCCATAGCTCCGACGCCTCATAGGTCCAACGCCTCGTTTTTCCGACGTCGGACTTACGAGGCGTCGGACTTATGAGGCGTCGGACTTATGAGGCGTCGGACTTATGAGGCGGAATAAATAAATTGTATGCCTCATAAGTCCGACGCCTCATATTTCGGACTTGTGAGGCGTCGGACTAATGAGGCGTCGGACGTATGAGGCGGAATAAATAAATTGTATGCCTCATAAGTCCGACGCCTCATATTTCGGACTTATGAGGCGTCGGACCTATGAGGCGTCGGACTTAATATGATACGGCCCCAGTCCTGCAGTAGGGAGGTGGGTCCAAGTGGGCCTGACCGCCAAATCGCAAAGCTAATACATTGCCCGTGAGCAGCCTGTGCTGTATGGTGTACAAAATGGTCACTAATGCGGCGCGATGTCCGTCCATGCGCGGCGCGATGTGTGTGTATCGCGGCGCGATGTGGGTCCGTCCATAACCAGCGCGATGTGAGTGTATCGCAGCGAGATGTCCGTCCACATGCGTGGCGCGCGCGACGTGTGTGTATCACGGCGCGATGTCCATCCATGCGCGGCGCGATGACGTCCTCTGGAGACATGCACACAATAGGGAACAAAAGATTCACTGTATACGTCTCCACAGGGCAATTTCTATAGATGAATACGTCTCCACAAGGTTATCACGTTATAGATATGTGGACTTTACTCAAAAACTAGTAATTTCCAAGGTATGTTGATTTGTCGCAAATGGATGAGTTTTAGAAAATGGATTATTAAGTCCGAATTTCAGCCAAAACATTAATTCTGGTTAAAATTAGAGCATTTTGAAACAACACTTGCAAACTCGAAAACTTTACTACACGAGAACAAAGAAATATCTCCACAAGGATACAAATTCCAGTATGGGTGTGTGTGTGTGTATCTGGCGTGCGTCGGCGTGCCTGCGCAGCGCGATGTGTGTCGCGGCGGCATGTCCGTCCCATAACAGGCGCAATGTTCTGTATCGCGGCGCGATGTCCGTCCATGCGCGGCGTGATATGTGTGTATAACAGCATTCTAGGATCTCATCAAAAGTTGCTGAATCATGTTTTGAATTGGGCCTGAAATCAGCGTCCGAGACACGTTCTCACTGAGCCGATTGCAGCTACGCGATGTCGCGCACTGATCCGACGAATTATAGCAACCGTGCGCGCGTGTGCGTCGTGCCAATGCTTGCGCGCGCTTCGCCGAATAACAAAACGAACTACTAATTTAAATTGTCCTAAGGTGCGTCTTAAGACGCACCGTTGTAAAGGCCTTCTTTTGTTGATGTCTTCAAAATGACAGCTTGCCAGAAAGAAAAGTTTCACAGGGAGTTTAGTCCACTTACTATCTTTCAACCAAGTATGTTTTTCAACAATAATTACGCCAGTTACTTTTCGGATGGCTGCAAATGATGGACTATAGCTTTAAGTATTTCTATTTTGTGACCCCCTCCCCCCTGGAAAACAGTTAGACCAGAAAGTTATACATTTCAGGGACTTTTCCGAAGACAGAAATGGGACAAATCCTGGATGAATTGAAAGAAAATGACAAAACTGTTTGGACTCCTGTACATTTTCTATGGCCGATTTCGCTTTAATTTTGCCTTCAGGTTTATTTATGCGCATGTGTATTGTGTACGAATTTGAATGTAGTAGTGAACTGGTCTATGCAGATTGTGGGCAATATCGCCTGTAATCTGAGCAACAGCAGGCTATTATGATTTCTTGAAGCCTACTGTTGTCAGAGTTTTGTGCCATTTCAAATGTTATTAAGATGCTTCTTCTCGAAACTTAATGAAAACCACAAGTACCGAAAGTATGTTTGCACTGCACTATTAGTCAGTGGGCTTGCGGGAGCCCATATGCATTTTCGGGTACATTCTTTGAAAATCTCAGGATCACTAATGGATACATCAGGAAGTTCAAAACCAGTCTTGATGCCATTTTTTCTGACCCTTTTGTGGGCGGGGCATGACTTCAAAAAGTGGGGGGGGGCTCGCCCACAAAAATACCCAAAAATGATTCAGAAAATTTTTCTTTTCTTTTTCGCATTTAGACAGCTCACCCAAGTGCTACATCACAAGAGAAAAAAAAATCAAAATGTTACCTCTTTTGGAGGTGGGCCACGTTTTAGTTCAGTAGCCTATAGGGGAAAACTACCGTTAACAGAAAATCGAGCTGTAATGGGCAATCTTGGCGTTATTGGTGTCTTTCCTTTATTCTGGTTGGGAATATTCTTACTGCTTAGTACTGTATACCACCACATCTGAAAGTGATTATGTTACAATAGTTCATGTAATGGACCGATCCAGTAAGCTCCTCCCACTGCGCACGTGGGCAAATTAACACGTGCTCCTCTCCAATGCCGCACTGCATTTCCCTGCCGCGCGCATCATACGCGCGTGCACGCATGTCGGACTTTTGTGCACGCATGTCGGACATAAATCACGGCTGTGATTGGTCAGAATACCATGGGGCGGTGCTTACTGGATCGGTCCATTAACGGTTATCGTTTAATTAAAGAAAACATATATTAAAACCGCTTTTAGTGATAGTTTTCCTCCGATCAACTTTGTTTCACAGGGTATTTTAGTACCAGTCACTTCTTCTCTTTAAGCAAAGTTTTTCCTCATCAAATCAGTAGGTTCGTTTCCGGGCAATTACCATTGTTCCTATGTCCTTTCATTTGAATAATTATACAATGTATAAGCTGACTTATCGTTTACAGATTTATGGTTAACGAAATGATTGTCAGTGACACGCTATTTGTTTTTTTGAATTTAAAGGGAAGATACAACATTTGCAAACATCACAAAACGAAATGATCAAATTATCATGGTATACGTTACTGGATTGATAGGGAATGATAGTCTAAAGCATCCTGTAAAATCGTGGCTCCTGGTGTGCTGGCATGTTCAAGAAAAATGGATTTTTCAAATGCTGGTCGGCCGACCAGCGTTGGAGAAAACTGGCTTTTTGTTCAGAAACTGCTCCTGCATTTTCATAATTAGGTATTCCACGTTTACGGTTTTTTTTTACAATTTATTTCACACCTGTGAAGGGCTAGGGGTACAAGCCTGCTAGACTGATTCTCTGACCTTACAAATCACAAAAGTCTATAAATTGCTCCGTTTCATCTTAAGGGGGTCGGGGTATCAGATTTCAAGAATATGATTGATTTTCTTAGTTTTTCCAACATCTACGAGCCCAAAATGTCAAACAAGTCATTTTAACAATATTTGCTATGTTATACTAATCATCCAAATCCATTTATTGACTGAAAATTGCAGCAAAATCAATTGTTGTACATTCCTTTTAAAGATTTACTGTCCACCCCTTCAGGCTTCATAACCAGAGAACCCATCCTCCGTAAACTTGTGATTTTCATTTCCCTTCAGAACGGGATCAAAGATGCAAATACAGTAAGCATCTTTGTCGCGGTTCTGTAACACGTGACAATCATGCATATTCATTAAGTAGTTGGTGCCGTTCTCGCCATCCGTTTTCGTAGTCGCTTGAACCCACTCGCCACTGGTATCCTGCCACTGTAAGGTTGTTTTTCCTGCTATGTAGTACACGTCCTCGATGTGATTCATATAGCTCAATCGGACAGATGTCTTCGGATAAACCCAGACGTTGTGAATACCCAGAGGGAAGCCATCTTGTTTGATGAGATATCGCCGGCTGTGGCCGCCTCCCCAGTCGATATCCCTGTCATTGCCAACAACCTCTGACAGACTTCGCACCAATGCAAGCGATCGGTAGACCACCTGGGCGTCTGGGTAGTAGACTACGAACAGACGCATGCCGCCCTCTGCTGACACTGTCAACTCATAGGTGACGTCCGAAGAGAGCGCCACCACAGTGTCAGGGCAAACCTCCCCTTGGTTTTGACTGCCAGCCTCGACGCATTTCCCCTTCCCGCTAATGCAGTAATAGATGTGGACGCTTTGCTCGCTGTCTGGGGATCTTAGCGCAACGGTAGTCTCGGCCGGGATGCGCGCTTCATATGACGTGAACTTGGCATAGTCCTTGTCATTGGTGAGTTGGACGCCGGTGAGGGCGCTATTTGGAAGAGTTATTAGGGGTAGATCGGCAGAATGGCTGACTTTCATGATGTATCCTTAAAGTCAAAAGATAAAAGCAAAAGCGTTCACCAATGAGTGAAAATAAATGCATTTCCCCCGTATTTTAACGATTGCGAAACTTACTTTAATGTATCAGACTCTTCAGAAGCAGAAGAACAACAGAAACTGTGACACGGTTAAGGAAAGGAATACGGTCACGAACCCTGATAAGAGCACTGTTAATACATTACATGAATTTTAGGTCCCAAGTCTTTGGCTTTCTTTGTTTTCCATTACTGTTAATACAAGGTACCTGATATAACAATGTGATTAATAAAGTCCCCAGGACCTTGTTATAAAGGTGCTCGACAGTATATAGTTCTGTATGCCCAGCTCTATGTGTCGCCACAGTTGGGAATGCCCCAACTTTAGTTGGGTCGCGCAGTTGCTATAATAGTTGGATGTAACAGTGGAACGGAACATAATGAGCGAGAGATAAGGCAAGTTAGAAGTTCAATTTATGCACCAAATGTTACAACTCTGAGCTCGTCTTTCACGACTGAAATTTCCACTATCTAGGCGAGTCAGACGTCCATGACGCATGTTTATTAGTAGCCGAGCTCCGATCCTTCAGCCTCTAATTGAAATGAAAGTGTTCAACTCACCTTAATGACCTCAAAACTCTTGCATTAAAAGTTATCCAAAGGCAACGCAGACCTGCTGAATGTATAGTGCGTATATCATGCAGTATTATGAACGTCTTTGAATTCGTTTCTGCCCTTTCGTTATCTTTAACAAGTGTACAGTCCACACGGACGGGTACAAAGTTTAACCTCGTGACTAGACATAATTACAGATACTGGGTTTTTTTTACATGCTTTTAAACAGCTCTCAATCTTTATCACTTGCTATCTTTCGCAGACTAAATGACAGATGGAACAGAATTATACAAATCGTGTAAATTCCTAAGTACATTAAAATGTGCTTTCTACCTCCATGCTTTATAGCGACGACAAACATGAAACAAACAAACAAACCATGCATGGTTGTGATTACATTTTTAAAACAATTCTTCAATTCCATGTACGCCTTCTTGATACATACATTATCAGCCACAGAAGAAGAAGCCCACGAATAGAGGCAAGTAGAAGAAGCACAGTTGACCCTTTTCCTGCTAGATTTCCCGCATGCTTATGACGAAAGTCTTGAAATTTGAAATATCAAATATGAAATAATTATTATTAAATTTATATAATTATATAAAATTATCAAATTTCACAGTCGGGCCTAATTAGTTATGATTTCTTTCAGAACACACGATGAACTACTAATAAAAGAACTTTCATATTAACCTTCAAATCTCAACTCTCATATTACTTTGACGGTTTTTAAGATTAAAATAAAATTGACAGTTAAATGGGCACAGTGAATTTGGATGTGTCGTTCGATGATCCGACACAGCCTCGACAATGACCTACTAAGCGCCAAATTCCATTCACTTCGTGCCGAGCCAGCTAGTGAGATGGCCGGGAGGATAACAAGGCAAAATCCTGGCTCTGTATAGGATTCAAGAGATGCTGCAAATTGCTCTTTTCGAACACCAAATCGTCGCGAAGCAAAATATGTTACCTTTGGCTATCGTTATGTTAGGGTCTAGGTCTTTTATTTTAGGCTAATTATTGCATTCCGCTAGCTACTGATGTTGTTGGTTCCTGATCCAGTTTCATGACTTGTATCCGGAGTAACCGCCTTCTGTTTGTTGGTGATTCTCGTCCCCTGTCAGAACAGGATCAA
Organism: Patiria pectinifera; assembly: GCA_029964075.1. NCBI lineage: Eukaryota > Metazoa > Echinodermata > Asteroidea > Valvatida > Asterinidae > Patiria > Patiria pectinifera. The sequence goes on along the minus strand of CM057149.1, from coordinate 29,872,461 downwards.
AGATACAGATGCAGAAGGCATCTTCGTCATGGACTTTGACCACGTGACAGTCATGAATATTCATGAGGTAATTGGTGCCGTTCTCGCCGTCTGTTTTCGTCGTGGCGTGAACCCACTCGCCACTGGTATCCTGCCACTGGTAGGTTGCCTTCCCTGCTATGTAGTACGCACCCTCGATGTGATTCATATAGCCCAATCGGGAAGATGTCTTCGGATATGCCCAGGTGTTATGAATACCCAGAGGGAAGCCATCTTGTTTGATGAGATATCGCCGGCTGTGGCCTTTTCCCCAGTCGATATCCCTGTCAGTGCCAACCACCTCTGACAGACTTCGCACCACTGCAAGCGATCGGTAGGCCACCTGGGCGTCTGGATAGTAGACTACGAACAGACGCATGCCGCCCTCTGCTGACACTGTCAACTCATAGGTCAAGTCCGAAGAGAGCGCCACCACAGTGTCAGGGCAAACTTCCCGTTGGTTTTGACTGCCAGCCTCGACGCATTTCCCCTTCCCGCTAATGCAGTAATAGATGTGGACGCTTTGCTCGCTGTCTGGGGATCTTAGCGCAACGGTAGTCTCGGCCGGGATGCGCGCTTCATATGACGTGAACTTGGCATAGTCCTTGTCATTGGTGAGTTGGACGCCGGTGAGGGCGCTATTTGGAAGAGTTATTAGGGGTAGATCGGCAGAATGGCTGACTTTCATGATGACTTCACAGTCACACTGCCCCTGCAAGATGGAGCCGACATTATAACTGTGATTCTGTTTACTTCTTTGTAAGTAACCTGCTGATACCTGCCTAAATGAATGAAATTGATTTTTACTACGTAATACGCCTTACACTGTGAAATTGAAATTGTAACTGCTTAAACAATTAACCAACAAACTCAGAAGTATCGTAGAAAAACCGAAAAGATTTCAGCCAATGTTGAGGATTAGGTTGCCAGTGGGGCGTTGTCAGGCCTGGTCAGGCCGATATCAACTAACCAAACTTACCCGTCACCATAGCCAATTTGACACCATCAAGAAAGAGAAAATATAATTAATTAAGTTGTATATGAACCTATATACTTACCACTTCGAATTCAGATCTTTGTCCCTGCTGCAAGACACTACAGATTTGTCCAAAACTATAGTCTACATTGTATGCATAAAACAGGTCTGGGTAGATGGTTGCCCTATGAAAATTATGGCCGGCAGAGGTAAGGGTTTAACTTCATCCTTGCAACGTTATAAGTATTGACATTTGTGATAAGTACTTAAACAAATAGGTGTAGGCTCGGTGCCATAAAAAATTGTGGGGCCGCCTAGTAGGTGGATAGCCGCGCTTCACCCAATTCAATTCGGGTTTCTCCCACTTAATAGGGAACACGTTAAATTGGTATATATGTACTGAGTATAATCAGATGAAATTAATAAAAATATAAACAGTTTCTGAATGAGGCATGTGTTTCATTAATTTATAAAGGAGAGATCCCACGTGGATATGTATTTGCAGTCAATACAGTGTCGGAACGTTATGGGGTAAGACGTTGTTGTTGTAAATACGCGATGACCAGCCTTGCGAGAGGGCGTTTTACCACAACGAACACGAACAGCCAGCAATCGGGCTTTACTACACCTCATAGATATTCAACAGGCAACCGTGGCATTTCATTCGTCCACTCCAACAACTCAATCGTGTGAAAGTTTTTATTACAACACCTCATTAATATTCATGATCAGATTGGAGCGCGTAATTGGCCGATTCCGCCGTGCTCCGGGAAGTAAAAACGAAACGATACGCGCCCAGGTAACGTCATCCCGGTGAGTATCCACTCGCTGCCGTGCGGTATTTTTTTTCTTTCTGGTAGCACCAAAAATTCCCTCTGGAACCCGCCTCGTAGACTTGTAGTCTGTGGCATGTAATCTTTACAGAACCAGTCTTTTGTTGTAATCGTTGTTACTACTGCAGTAAAAAAAACACTTTAAGGAGTGTTGGCACCAGACTATTTCATGTACTGTGACGAAGAACTTGAATTGTACTGAATAAAGATGCAAAAATCTACGACAAGGCAGGGAGGGTACAGAGTTGCTGACTCGAGTCATGTGACTTGGACTCGAGTCGGACTCGAGTCGCTATTTTTGTGACTTGTGACTTGACTTGTAAATACCAGCTTTGACTTGTGATTTGACTTGGACTTGCAAACAATGACTTGTGACTTGACTTGGGATTGCAAAAAATGACTTGTTGCCAACCCAAGTCAGACGCTAAATCCAGTAAGATGAATAGTTCCCATTAGTTTCAAAAGTTTTCAATAAGACTGTCACAACAAACTACACAGTTTTCAATGACCAAGTCTCTTGCTTAATGTAATGGTTGAACAAACTTTGAAAGGAACCTTTCATGAAAAGAAAGCAGGCCTTTGTCAATTGCATGTAAAATACCGGATAGCCTATCCCATTGGTAGGCGTTTAGTATACATGAAAATTGAACAATAAAGTGTTAGTGTACTACATGTTATCGAGTGAGTGAAGTCTTTTTTTCATGTCATCTCAACATTTATTTCTACACTGTAAAGTAAATTTATTAAAGTATACAAAGGGCTGATATCCGACTGATATGTGATAAAATACAAGAATAGTAATAGCAACAGATTGAAAGAGGGGAATTAAGGAGGCATGTTCAAAATAACTCGTAAGTTGACGCCAGGTTCTTTTAGCTTTTTACAGCTGGACAAAATAATGTGCAACTTGACGTGTTCTTGGACAAAGATACTTGTGACTTGACTTGTGTTTAAACCAAATGACTTGTGACTTGACTTGTGACTGGACCTAATGACTTGTGACTTGACTTGTGACTGGACCTAATGACTTGTGACTTGACTTGGACTTGCAAACAATGACTTGTGACTTGACTTGGACTTGTAAAAAATGACTTGCTGCCACCTCTGGGAGGGTACTAAAAAGACAGTAAGGCTGCTAAATATTGATGATGTGTAGTAAAACAACATGATTTATGTCTGGAAAATAGTTCCCCTCAAACCATGCTGTATTTGTATGCTATCAGCCCGGGTCTTCGCCTCTGGAGATAGTCCCAATCATCCAACAACTCGAATGTATAATCGCGTATCTACCACATCACAACAACGCCTTGTCCCAAGACCATTGGAATATTCTGTGCACTTGCAGAAGAGAACGTTGCAGGGCGGATCCAGGTCTGGATCAAGGGGGGGGGGGTCGATCACTGCCCAGAAGGGGCTTAAGCAGGCATTTACTGCATTTTTTTGGCATTATTGTCCTATTTTTGTGAACCAAGGGGTGGGATGTTTCACCCCAAATGACCCCCTAATCCCCGGCCCCCGTAGATCCGCCACATGGGAGCGTAGTTTCTTAGAGTTGATCGGGCACTACTGACACGGATACTCAATACATAAGCTAAACTTGAAAGCTTTTTGATGCATAACATTTATTCATCGATTGCACTACATTTACCAAACTATTCTTCAACGGGAAATCTGAAGTCGGACAATTCTAGCGATATTTCTACATAATAGCACCGCAGCTTCCAATGCAATGCATATTACCCGGTACTCAATTGATACAGTTCTAATATTATCGGGTCAAAAATTAAACTGGGGTCCATGAAATGAATTTTGCTGAGAAACACATTTTGTGCTACTTTCTACTATTCTTATATGTATGAAAACTATTTGACATCCCTTTTTGGTTTATTTTATTCAAAAGCGTATTTCTTTAAACATTTAAAATTGTCTATGCTTTTTTTTTGACAACTGAGGGTGCTTTTGTCATGATGTCATTTTAGGGAAACACTGTTCAGTTTAAGCGTTTTGTGTACAAATGTGAACCCAAAAATCTGCTCATTGATAACATTTATGGCAAAGGTTTGCTCATTGGCTTACTGCCATGTACTAAACAACGAATCACCTAAGAAAAGAAAATTTTCAACAGCGAAATATCCAAAATTCTGGCAACTTTTGTGCACAAACCAATTGCAACATTGAGGTCTCTGCCTGATGTGTATTATGACATCATGCTTTTGCTCATGAATATGGAAGTTTGCATCAGCATAAAAACCAAAAAGGCACCAAAATACCCTTGAAAAACGGCAACATGAAATTTACATTTCATGGGCCCTTTAACACCTGGTTCATCTGCGTGTAACAAGATGCCGCCTTCACTGAAATGTGATTATCTAAGCACGCTCATACGTCACAGTGCCACATTCGTTATACGTTTGTGGACATTTTAAATAAATTTGACCTTTACGTCATAATTTCATAGATCGTTAGGCAAATGACGCTTTGGTCGTTCTCAGACTCCATGTGCCTTATTTACGAATCAGCTATATGGAATCGAATGTGAGGTAAAAATCTGAATTTTTTGAACTTGCGAAGGGCTAGGGAAATGAAAGCAAGATAATTTCTAATTAATTCCAGTCAGCTTCAATGAATAATTTAAAATTTGAAATTAAACATTTCCTAATGTTTAAAGCCATATTTTAACAAAAATTTACAGTAAAATAAGGCTGCATTGTGCCTGCATAAATAATCTGGCACCATCCCATTCAACAGTTAACAATTAATGAAATGCATTCAGGGAACTCGACAAAAATGGCCAACTAGTGAATAAGGCCCATATCTCAGCACGCTCATACGTCATCACGCGGGACACAGTGCCACATTCGTTATACGTTTGTGGACATTTTAAATAAAGTTGACCTTTACGTCATAATTTCATAGATCGTTAGGCAAATGACGCTTTAGTCGTTCTCAGACTCCATAATCCGCCATGAACGATATCGTGGCAGTGTTCAGACTTGGCCTGCATCATACAGGTTTGTTCATCGTTGCTGATTGCTACGCTTTCTGGTGCGTTTTAGCGCTGTGAGCAGACACTTCCTTTTATACGACTCCCACTCGACCTTGTTCTCCAGGTTTTTCTGCAGCTCCTGCTCGTCAGGGTAACATTGCTCCTGTAAGGTTAAAGGTCAGAGTTCATAGGTCAGATATCTTCTACCTTTTCACAATTTAAAAAAAATCACTAGTACATACACCGCCAAGAGCAGAATAATAAGGCCAAAATAAAATAGTTCTGTTTCCGATTACATGGCATTTGAAAATAGGGTACCAATAGGTAGGTTGGAAAATATTTCGTTTATGGTAATTTTTTTTGTGTACGATCATTATGGAGGTGTCTGCGTGTAAAGTCAAGAGTAAAGGGTAGTAATTGATGATTTTTTATTTCCCCCCCTCATTTCCCCCCTTTCAACAAAATTAGGGTAGGGGCTGTTAAAAAAAAGGATAGGTAGGGTAACCGGAAGTGGAACTGTTTTTTTTTTGGTCTAAGTGTTTGTGGAATCGTGGTATGATTCTTCGTATACATATCATAACATACTTATTAAGTTTCAAAGTTTGTAATTAAAGAAAAGAATCAATCGTCATTTTCCTAAACGAACGCGGAGGCTTTTATTACGTGCGCGCCATGCTGTTGAATCAGCCGTGGTCATTGCATAAACAATTTTTTGTTGTGCACTGTGAATTAAGAAGGTAAGCGCTAATTACAGCAAACTTCACGAGAACGGCGTGTTGGAATTGAATAAAATTGGTGTCGAAACGTGCGTAACTTGGTACTTGGTACTTGGTTGGTGGTCCTCCGAAATATTCCATCTAGGGAATTTAAACTGGAGGTGTGGCAAGGTCCTGTGGCCACTGCCGGAAACACCAGGGCGAACCCCTTCTCTTATAGCGACAAGTGTTACTGGGTTCTTTAACGTGCATTACACAACACACGGGACCTACGGCTTTACGTCCCATCCGAAGGACGAAGCAATAGTGGTAAAGTGCCTTGCTCAAGAGCACAAGCACCATGTTCCAACAGCCAGGATTCGAACCCGTGTACTACGGCACACGAGTCGAACACCGTAACCATTGGACCACAGCATCCCTAAAGAGTTAATAAGAGTTCAAACAAACTAACCTCTCTTCGCAAGCGTGTCAGCATTCTGGGCGTGGCATGCTCGCGGTAGAACTTCTTCGACATGAGGATGCATTCTGCTCCATTACTGACAACGGAGAAACTCGGCTGAGCATCAAACAACATGTCGGATAGTCCCTTCGAAAAAATGTACAAACAAACAAAACTGTCACCCACACAAAGTGATCTTGTACATTTAAATCAGGGAAAATAAATATTCAAAATCGTTCTGCCGTGTGTTGTTTGGTTTTGTTCTGTTGGGGTTTTTCTTAACCATTTTTTTTCTCGAAGTAACCATTTCGTTTTGCTGCTGCTGCAAGAAAATTATAAACATCGCAAATAACATTCTGGAAAAACATTTGCAACAAAATAGTTTTCTAACTATGGGATTAGAAAAGAGATAACGAATGCATGAATTAACTTACAAAGTATGATCCCTTGATCAAGGTTTGAACTTGTACCCATACTGCTTCAACGTCATCATCCTTTTCAAAAGGAAACAAAATAACAAATGAGGAATTTGTTTCAAAATTAACTTTTAAAGAAAATGCAGCAGGCTATTACCAAGCAAAAAAATTGAATAGAAGTAAAATAGGGAATTTCGATATAGTTTTATTCCATACACCATTATGCTTGGTGTTGACATTTTTCTTCCACTTGAATTTGAGATGTTGAAATGCACCTCTTTCTTGACGACTTCGTCGACAATTTCGGTTGCTACGGTCTTTCTCTGCCCCACTGGTTCTTGATGTCTTGCCTCTCGCTGGGAATCTGTGGTAGAAGGAGAAGAGAGTCACCTTAAAGCTCTTTTCAAGAGGGGAACAATAATTACTGATCCCAATTAGAACAGTACAAGACATGAACGGGTAACACAAAATAAATTACTCTGCACGCATTTTTGAAGAAGACTTTATAGTCCTTTGGATGTTCGGCACGGTGTCGTGATTTTAAACATGAGCTCATACCATTTTCGCTGAGTTTTAATCTGGAAAGCTTCAACTGCGAAAATAACGTCTGGGTTAACAGCAAGTATTTTAAAAAGGCATACCTCACCGGGTGGTGCTCTGGGTCATTCTATAAATTTTGAGGCCAAACTGTGACATTTTTCTGTCCCTGTGACCTTGGTTACTTATTAATTTGACATTCAAGTTATGAATTTAAAGGGAAGATACAACATTTGCAAACATCAAAAAACGAAATGATCAAATTATCACGAAATATCTTACTGGATTGTTAGTGAATGACAGTCTCAAGCATCCTGTAAAGTTGTGGCTCCTGGTATGCTGGCATTTTCAAGAAAAATTTTATTTTTCCAACGCTGGTCGGCCGACCAGCGTTGGAGGAAACTGGTTTTTTTTTCTCAAAAAGTGCTCCTAATTTTTCATATTGAGTTCGTCTGCATTTTCTTTGCAATTGATTACACACCTGTGAAGACTACAAGCCTGCTAGACTGATTCTATGATCTTACAATTCCCCAAAGTCTATAAATTGCTCCGTTTCATCTTAAAAGGGGTCAGGGAACCAGACTACAAGAATATGATTTGTTTTCTTGGTTTTTCCAGCATATACGAACCCAAAACGTGAAACAAGTCAGTGTAACAATATTTGCAATAACATACTAATCCTCCAAATCCATTTATTTCTGAAAATTGCAGCAAAAGCAAATGTTGTACATTCCCTGTAAATGATTTTTTAAACATTTGTTTGGTAGGTAATTGTTTGCTATTTATAATCACTCTTGGAGGACGAGTGCATTAGGAGTGCATTGGAATGATAAAATCACAGATGTCGGATGTAACAGGGACAGAAAAAAAGGATCCATAATATATATAATGATCCATATCTGTTTTTCTTTGTATTGTTCTCTACTTTTTTTGGGTAAGCATAAAATGCATCTAATTTTAAATGGATGCATATATTTTTCTAAGCATGTAAATTCTTTCACATTTTAATCACGAAATAAAAATTAGTCACAAATGCACTCACTCATTTCGTTCTCACTGTTGGTTGGTTGGCCTGATGTAGCCACATACGAAGGAAGTCTCGATAAATGGACCTGCAGGGGCAAAATCCGGACTTTGATATGTTTTAGCAGCACTCACATTTTGAAGGGAAAAAATTATTAGATGTGGCAATCTGACAATATTTGTCAATGGTACCAAGCCTTAAGGGGTATGGACAATGCTAAGACAGGATGAAGTTTATTGCCATCACTAATAATCCAATCAATTTAATTTATAACAAAAAAAATACATCAGACAATCAACGACCCCTCCATAGACTTTAATATTATAAAATATGCTTAGGTCCAAAAAACATTTACACTTTGTCAGAGGCAGATTCCTCGAAATTGGGGGGACATGTTGAAGATAGGCCTATTCCTGGACTACAAGATATTGGTGGTATATGATGAAAACGGCGTAGAGAATAAAGCTGAAGTTAAAAAATAGCGGTCATTTACAGAAAAGTTGTCGAACACTGGTTTGTCCAAGTCTCTGTCGGGCATGTAGACCTAATTGTACATTATTGCTGCCAGTTATCTGTGCACGCGGTGCTACTGTGTTATATCATAGACGCGTGGGACAAACTGTTTTTGACCATCGTTCTTTAAACCATTGCCATTTCTTAATTAAGGCTCTATTTTCAGCACTGCATCACCATATCTTAAAATTATTTTTAACATGTCTCCCCAGTTCTAAGAAATCTGCGTCTGAAAAATGTACGCTTTTTTGGACATGAATATCCCACTCTGTGTACCACTCACAATTGAGTTTTGTGTGGGCAAAACCGGCCGCCCTGAGCGTTTGTCAATAGTTCTCCTGATGCCCTGGTTGGATTCTACATTTGTATTTCGGCCATTTTGAGCAAGCTGCCCCTCCATCTGCCCATGCGCTGTGCCCTTTGAGACGCTCTGTTGCCCAGGCTGATTGGCTGGTTCCTCCTCGTGAATATTCAGATCTCTCATGAAGTGTTCGAACTCGTCCCGTGTTTTCCGCTGCTGATAGCTTTCTAACGACTCTCCGCGCATGGAGAGGCGTTTCCCCTGCGTGGTTAGGTCCAGTGAACCTGTGCGGGAATTGGCAAGATAGTTAATGATCACTACGGCAAGATAATGTACCAAAAAAATGTATACACTACTGGAAAAGTTCAATATTTGAATAAAATAAACATGTAAATCAAAAAGAAAATGTAGATCCTTGTAAGGGACCACTGCATGAAACAATACTGAAATCTACACAACCATCCCCAAGCAGAACCGACCCCAGGTTTAAAAGCAATAGTCAGTCTTTCCGATTTTTTTTCTCTCAATAATGTCAAAGAATAGTACCACTATACTACAGATTAAGAGTCCAATTTCTTACTCTAAAAACATTGATTTGGCCAAACCCGTCGCTGTGTAAGCGGTGGCGGCGCTACGGGGGATGGCGGGGGGAGGGGGGGGGGGAATTTGCCCTCTAAGTCCCCTCCCCCAAAGTTTTCCCCCACACGTTGTCTACATAGAGATTGAAGTCTGTTTATTTCCCTCGCTGTTCAGAATAAGAAGTATAGTTGAAATTAGAGGGTGAAATTTTGGTTTTGTGCACGCAGTTGGCTAATATAGCATTGTTATTTTGACTTCCTCCCAAAAATATTTCTTGCAACCCGCCCCCTTGCCCCCAGAGTCTGGTGCCTCCGCTGTGTGTAAGAAAACGTTACCTGTTTGACTCGCTTTCCTCTTTTTCTTCCTCATCTTTCTCTTGGTGTGTAGCAGCTTCATCACTGAGCAACTGCCCTGCGACAGAATGAAACATGACAAATCACATCGCTGTATACATACTAATCATTCCCTGGTCATAATTCACCCGGAAGCAAGATTCTATTCCGCCTGAATCAGTGGAAAAGACATTTTTGATGCAAAACGATACTTTGTTCCAAGGTTTCCGCATCAAAATCATCTGGAAAATAATCCATAAAAGTGCCATTTTGACCCAGAACAGTGTCAATTTGGACCCTACAAAATATAGGCAAAACAGAACCTGAATTTCGGGTCAATCTGGTCAGTCTGATCAGTCTGATCGGGACTGTATTCTAGAGTGAACAACAAGCAAACTGTGCCATTTTGTTTAGAATCTCTTGATCGAAAACTGATATAGCGTCAGACTTACTGATTTGACCACAAGAATCCAGTCCGATTTCTTGCTGTTCTTCACCAAAACCTCTCCCCTCCTTTGAAAGTGAAAATCAAAATTGTAAACAAGAAAAAACCAAATGCAATCCCTTTGTTCAAGAAATCCTCATTTTCTGGATAATAATGCAGAGTCTGGGAAATCTTACCCCCTCCTTACAAAAAGATGGGAAAAACAGACAGATGGGCAAGATTGCCGTCCATTTTTCATGTTTTGTTTTTAAGATAATTATTCTTGATTTGCGGCTCTCTGTCGATCATTGACAGTTTCCATTAGGAAGAACTCGACTTACTTGAAATACGAAAAGACACACTTCTTCGGGTTTTCCGCGAGAAGATGCATGGGCCATCCTTCAAGAAAGGTCAGATTGCTGAAGAAGAGAAAAACCCCAAAATCAACACAATCATTGGCAAGATGCCCTATATAGAGGAAAATGGATGACAATGCTATCCATCATTGTTCGGGCAATTATTGTGTTCTCTCAAAACAAACACCACAGTCGGGACGAACTTTGAGAAAACACGAAACCATCTGAATAAACCGACTTAAGAGGTTGGGGGGGCACTAAATTCGCGTTCGCACATTAAAGACAATGGATTGTTTAGTTTCTTACTGTTATCTAAACTTACGCATTGTAAAAGTGATGGTACTTTAAAGCATAATCCCTTGAGAATTAGCACGAACCCTTTCTTCATTACCCATCAGCCTAAATTTTAAAGAAGCCTGGTAATAATATGAGTCTTTTATTATTACTTCCGGTAAAATAACAATATAGAACTCTTAGTAAAATAACAACAAAATAGTTAAAAGCGTTTTGACCGGAGGATCCTTTTGAAGAACCACAAATGTCAATTTTTGATAGAAATAGGAAATACTTACTCGCTATACAAAAAATGCCTATTTTGTTCAAAGTAGGCCTACCACCCAAAGTACAAACGTATAACATCCTTTGACTTCCCAAGAGTGGGGAATAAAAGTGTTTGCAAATTTTGAGAAATATTGCCTTACCGAATGAAGTCACTCTGGCTAGGATCAAGAAGCTTTTGTAGCCCGCCAGCCATGAAGATTCTTGTGTAGTCCTATAGGTGCGAATCAAAATGAAATTCCTGTGAATGCACACTGAAGAAGACATATTTCGTCATAAGTTATACCTTATTAGGTATAGACAAGGTAGATTAAGGAGATATTTCAATGTCTTCCTTATGACACAACTCCTGTTTAGAGGCAATATTTTACAGTCGCAAATTGGCGAGATCGATTTCTCGTGGTCCAAAACATAAGTGAACCAAAATTCGTGATGGTAGGATAATGTAAAATGGGTGTTAGAGGTCATGAAAGCTGGGAAAGTTTTATGCACAACCCTATGGAATGTCTCCCTAAGGGACCATTCTCGGAAATTGAATGTTACACAAATATTACCACACCGATCGCGAGCGTTGTAGGTCAGCGAATTCCGGGTGACACACACAGAAAAATCACGGTTTTTTTTTTAATTGCTATATTTTCTTTCACTACAACATTTACTCACTATTTAATGCGACATCAAATGGGAAAATAATACTTTATATAAAGTACGAATAACTTGCAGCCCGACTCTTATTTAAGCGTAATTGGTTTTTGTGCAAGAGAAGAGCATAATTCACACTTAAATAAAAGCCTCTTCAGAGGGTGGAAACCATCTTCCCATGGGGGCGCTGTTCAAAACCTACATCATGCATTAATGTTCGACAATAACTACCGCTATTCGCTTTCCACGGTCGTTAAAATAAACAACCACTCGCGAAAAGAAATGATTTAAGTGGAAAATAAATGCTGATCATGGTAACTCATGTGGCTGTGCTTTTCTCCGGATGCTAAATTTCCAGGGGGGGGGGAGGGCGACTGGGGGCGCAAACTTTTTATGGAGCGGGTGTGCCCCCGTAGCTACGCTGCTGCTGACCGCTTTTGTATCTTTCAAAACTTTTGATTGATTGCGATTCCGTGTCTCACCGAAGAGGGCGTCCCTATTTATCTCAATGGTTCTCATATTTGTTGCCTCGGAAGTAGGGTCGGTCGGTCGAACAAAAATGTAAAAATCTGAATAAGAAGAAAAATGGCAGTTGTACCCGTATATAGAATGGCTACATTAAATGATGCTAAGTGCGTACTGTCTCTAGTTTTGTTAATTGAAAAGGATTTATCATGAGTTATCACTGAATAAAACAATGAAACCATATTTGGCATGATGTAGTAGACTTGCATTAGGCCTACATGCACCTAGCTGCCCACTAACGTTTTGTATAATGACAGCCATGACATACCAGTAATTAAAGTCAACATCCTCTCATCTTGTGGTATTCCACTGGTTGATTCAATAATATGCCGTACAAAAATATCTGGTATTCATTTTCAATATCTGTTCAATAACGCAGAGCCTGATTTACCTAGAGTCGTTTCTTTTTCTTTTTTTTCATTAGCCCCAAAATAGGATCGGTCAGAAATGAAAAGGGATGCCCTAATTATAATATGTTATGTTAAATAACAAGCTCCAAAGAAAAATAGTTCTAATTCCAAACACGAAGTGAGGTGATATATACATGCTCTTTACAAACGAATGATTTTTAGTAGATCTATGGATTGGTGTCTGACTCCAGGTTCATGAGAAAGCGAGCAGCAACCATGGGCGTCGAGGGAGGCAAGGAGGGGCGCTTGCCCCCCCCCCCCCCCCCCCCCCCGAAAAGGGAAAAAAGGAGGGAAAAAAAGAGGTTTGAAGTCATATTTACTATTAATTTCATACACATTTTAACAAAATGGGCGTGTGCAGGGCGTCAATGGGGGGTGGGGTGGGCAAATGTGATCAATTGAGAATATACTAGAGAAAGTACAAGGATTTTTGGGGAAAAATTTGCTTCCCCCCCCCCTACAAAAATCCTGGCGACGCTCATGGCAGTATTATTATTAAAAACTGAAACGGCTTCTTTACCTTGAATATAATTCAATGGCTCGGGTAGTCGGGCAATTGTGTTGGATGAAAGGCCATTACAGGAAACTATTTATTATTTTGAGCAGGAATATTCAATAGCTCTATTCAGACCCAATGAGCGAAATGGCAGTATCTCAGCGGTGTATCGGTACCAAAAAGGACTACAATAGGCTGCCTTGAATAAAAACTGATGAAGATCCAGGTCAATTATATCGCAAACGCAACCCAACGCAACCTAACTCGAATAACGGCCAATGGCAACGATTCACGTATAACTATAATTATGACAATTACAAGTTGCCAACTTCCTCAGAGGTTCAGGGGAAGTTTCCATGGAAACAGCGTCTGTTTGTTTGGAGTGAAATTTTGACGAGGATTGGAGCACCAAGGGTGATTGTGTGGCACCGTACCTTACGCTATTTTATCTCCACATCTTTCCTTTTGACGAGGAAAATCTGAACTATACAGGGAGTATTTCTAAGGTGAATTAATTGTTTCATATCAGTATTAGTTGTCTTGGCAAACGTTATCTTAATTAAATTTATTAACTACAAGTACATTTTGCATAATTTGAAATATACACAAGCTTGGCTGGTCTGGGAAAAAAGTCCACTTTGTATTAATAGTCGGGTGCCCGGCAGAAGGGCATATGAGCGTTCTGACTCGAAAATCACTTTTCAAGAAAATTGCATTGAAAGGTTCCAATGTTCCCCCAGGGGTATATCTGAATCCAATGTTCTCCATCCAACGCGTATTACAAATTGTACGAAATTTATATTTGTCACACGTGATGACGTCACGTATAAGTTGGCAAAATACATTTATAGTTTTCTCAGAATATTAGATCATTCCACAAATATGATATTTTACTAAAGTAAATCCAAGGGCAGATCCAGGGGGGGGGGGGTCAAAGGGGGCCATGCCCCCCCCCCCAAAAAAAACGAAACCATTTTTTTTTGCTTTATGTGACATCGCAATAAAGGCAGGCAATGAGTACACCACCATCTTTTCCTCAAAAAAAAAAACATTGAAATTGCCTCAGATCGCACCACAGAGCATCTAGAATCCACGCCGTAATTTTTTCGACCCACTTTTTTGGGGGACCAAATTTTTTTTGCCCCCCCCCCAAAAAAGAAAATTGTGTTCTGGATCCACCCTTGAGTAAATCTGGTATTTTGTGCTTCGGATGTTATATCTGAAAACATGGGACTGTTACTATGCCAACTACCTCCTCCGCCAATCGGAAAGCTGCTCTGGAGAAGATGTAGCATGTAGAGCTATAGCTTTGTGAGTGTGCGAGACATCAAGGGAATTTCTCAGCACTTGAACATTATATGTGTACCAATACAAAGTGACACACCGCCGACGAAGCATCACTCTGTGATCAATTATATCTTTCTGTGATTTGGCATTACTGATTCGAAGCAATATTTGACGAATTGGAAGACCAGCGATGTACATGGAGATGCAAAGCATTATTTTAAGAGGTTGCCTTGCACTGATGGTCGGTGTACTTGGCAGTAATGCTGTCTGTTTGATTTGTCCAAAAGGATGGACATACTATGATCATTCTTGCTACATCATGTTCATTTCCCCCAGGCGCACTTGGTTTGATGCCTTAGATAAGTGCAATGGACTTGGAGCTCAGCTCTTGGTACTCAACTCTGAGCAAGAAAAACACTTCGTATTTGACTGGGCACAGAATGAGAACAGATTCTGGCTTGGCTGTAGAGATGTAGACGGGGAGAGGCTGTGCTCTGATGACCAGCAGCAGCTTGCGTTGTTCAGCACTACAAGTGCATGCTATGAGCTACATGCCGGGGTAAATAAGGTATCGACTGTCAACTGTGGTACCGGTGCAATCAGGCAAGTCATATGTGAGAAACCATTTCCAAATCCTGCACCTCGTTGCCAAGCTGTGACCAAGCAAGATGCTGGTCTGATGACCACGCCCTACTGCCTGCTGGGCCACGCCTACATGGTCACCCAGATCAAGCACCCGATACAATGCTGCATGGCCTGCTACAATGATCCCAACTGCCGCTCCTTCAACCTGTCAGGCAAGATGTGCCATCTCAACAATGTCACCATCTCCCAGGTTAGTGCAGACAAATTTGTGGCTTCTACCAAGGACTGTGCATACTACGAATTACAGTGATCCCATGGTACGATCAATTGGCGATTTCAAAAGCTTGTGAAAGCTGTCTGTACGATAACAAAGAACTATTGAAACATTGTATGGACTGCATTGTGCACAAAAGAAGGAATTTATACCTAGTATTACATGCAGGTGCGGTTCTACGGAGGTGGGGGGCCCTGGGGGGGGGGGCTTTAGCCCCCCCCATTTTTTGTTTTGTTTGTCTAACCCCCCCCCCCTCCAAAAAAAAATCCATAAAATAATGGCAGTAGGCAATTGTAGAAGTTGACGTGCGAATTATCTCACACCCCCCCCCAAAAAAAAAAGTCGTGAGAAGGAGGCTTTTGTACACTATATGGTATTATATTGTGCATGGTTGTAGTATTTTATAAGTGCTTCCCACTGAAAATGTGGTACGAGCCCCCACCACCACCACCACCACCATCTATTGATTTTCGGAGGCCTAAGTGTCCGGAGAAAAAAAACCGGTCTACATTTCACCCCTGCTAGCCCCCCAAAATATACGCTCTAGAACCGCACCTGATTAAATGCATTATTAATAGTGATTAAAAATCAGTTTTCCCGCTCAAATTCCTCAGAAATACGTTCATTTTTTTGTACATCATACATATTCAAGCAATTTTGATCATGCTGCTACTTGTTTGGTTCTTTTCATTTTCATGGCGTTCAATTTCGTTTATAGACATTCAAATTTGTTTTGCAACACATCCAAATTAGAATAGCACCAAATCGGCATTCACTTTGGCACACCTTGATTTAATGAGGTTTCTACCTTCGATTCTTAATTTCCATTCCATTTATGTGCAATCAATTCAGCACTTTGCGCATTCCGAGAAATAGAGTCAACAGCAAACGTAATGAAAAAAAAAGGCACCATGAAAATAAAGGCTTTCATTAGGACAGCTGCACTTTTCATCTTTATCTTTTTTTTCATTTCAAGGTGTCGTTTATTTTCTTCGGCATATATTCTTTTATCTTTTTTTTCCATAAATATATCAACCTCTCAAAATTCTTACAAATAAAACATCATTCGTATTTTAATCATGTATCTTTATCGAATTATAGATGGATATCTTTCTTTCAATTTTTTCTGTGATTGTTTAAAAAAAAAATGTTGTAAGTGGTGTATTTGAATTCCAATGCCAAAATGTCGAAAATGTCAGTTGCCCATTTATGAATTCAGTTGACTATGTGTTCCTTAATGGGCGAATTTGAATGTTGTTCCCTGATAATTTAAATTTGAACTTATAAATTTGAATGGCGCATTATCCCGTTCGCGTGCTCGAGAAACTAAATTGAATGCTTTCTTTACTGAATTGAACGATGATCTTAAACATCATTCAAATTTACACTACAGCGAATGACAATGAAGCTAATTCGGGTGATAATTAGTTAAAATTGGACGGGAAAACCTGTGTTAAAACGAACCACCAAAAGCAACAACAAAATGGTCTTAACGACGGGCTTTTTGAAACATTGAACATGTATGTGAACTGCATCATGCACAAAAATATGAATTACAATGTACATAGAATTACATGCATGATTAAAAGCTATTCAATGTCAAAAGAGTCACGCGAAGAAAAATGAAAAACAAAAAGAAAGAAACTGATTTTAATATAGGTTTCCCTGCCCGACTTCAACATTTTGTTATTTTAGATTTGATAGCTTTCAAATTTAAGCAGTTTTCAAAATTCCGATCAAACTAGGGTTTGTTTTGAAAATGAATTCTGTAGAATGAATATGGAATTAATGTGAAGGAGATACGAATCTGAAAGCACATATCACAGAGAGCAAATTTGAAAGCACACATGCGAAAAAAAATGTTCGCTATTAAAAATCGATGAAATTCAATTCTCGATCAACCTATTTTTTCTGGAATCGATAAAATTTGAACAAATTGAACAACCGTTGGGAATTAAATTAACTTATTGTCGAAAGTATGCTAACCAATGAAATTTAATTACTTCTTTTGACGACGGAATACTGATGTAAGGCAGCATTCAAATTAATATAAAACTGAATGGGTCGGGAGTAAAAATGTACACTTTTTTATTGAAATTTGGCCGAGAAAACCTATACTTTGTAATTTATATGTATGTTGTCAATTAATTTCATTAATTATAAATATGATAAATAAGGAATTAGGTCTTACATGTTATGCACAACACAAAAAAAATAGACTGGCACGCGTTTAGGAGAATTTAATTGTGATAAGTTGTAGAAGTGATTGTGATAATTGCGCAAGTGAAGAGATCTTACAGAAGTCTATATTTCATTTTGATTCGTGTATACTTCGCACATGAAATATTAACATGTACGAGGAAAGTGTGTGTATAATTATATAGTAACGTTACCCATTGCATTCAATGTATTGAGAAACTTGGTCATATTTTAACCTGTTACCCTGAAATGAAATTTATGACTTATACAATCATGCAGGGTGGTGCAAAAAGAGGGAAACCCACTTTTGACAGCAATTTAAAACGAACCACCAAAAGCAACAACAATATGGTCTTAACGACGGGCTTTTGAAACATTGAACATGCATATTAACTGCATCGTGCACACAAATATAAACTACAATGTACATAGAATTACATGCATGATTAAAAGCTACTAAATATTAAAAAGAAGCACGTGAAGAAAAAAGAAAAAAAAAAAAGAAAAAGAAAGAAACTGATTTTAAGATAGATTTTCCTGCCCAACTTCAACATTTTGTTCTTCTTGATTTGATTGCTTTTATATTCAAGCAGTTTTCAAAATTCCGATCAAACTAGGGTTTCTTTTGAAAATGGAATTTAATGTGAAGGAGAATACGAATCATAAAGCTAAAATTTTCGCTAATCGATGAAATTGAAATCTCGATCAACCTCTTTCTTCTGGAATCGATAAAATTTGAACAAATTGAATAACCGTTGGGAATTAAATTAACTTATTGTCGAAAGTATGCTAACCAATGAAATTGAATTACTTCTTTTGACGATGGAATACTGATGTAAGGCAGCATTCAAATTCAAATAAAACTGAATGGGTCGGGTGTAAAAATTTACGATTTTTTATTGAAATTTGGCCGAGAATACCTATACTTTGTAATTTATATGTATGTTGTCATTTAATTTGATTAATTATAAATATGATGCATAAGGAATAAGGTCTTGCATGTTATGCACAACACAAATAAAATAGACTGGCACATGTTTAGGAGAATTTAATTGTGATAAGTTGTAGAAGTGATTGTGATAATTGCGAAAGTGAAGAGATCTTACTAAAGTCTATAGTTCATTTTGACTCTTGTATACTTCGCACATGAAATATTAAAATGTACGAGGAAAGTGTGTGTATAATTGTATAATAACGTTATACTTTACATTCAATGTATTGAGAAACTTGGTCATATTTTAACCTGTTACCCTGAAATGAAATTTAAGACTTATACAGGGTGGTGCGAAAAGAGGGAAACCCACTTTTAACAGCAATTTTCACCTATTTGTTGAGGATATTACAAAAATTCAACTTAGTGGCATTAAAATATTGATCTTTAAACACACGTGACAAAAACATAATTGCATATTGCATATTTTGTCTCTGAGGTGTGGTAGTTTAAAATTTCAAGTGCAAAACCTGTTTGTCCGTGGACGGCTTTGTTTGAAGAAAAAAAAACACGACTCTAGACTTACACGTGGACAACGGTGATTTTGGTGACTTATAGGCAAATAAGCATAATAACATTATTCTTGCGATTTCTTTTTAAAGATTTTTTTCACCACGTATGGTTGAAGAGCTATACTTCACTACATTATATAAAAAATAACAGTTCAAATAAGTTAAATAAGTAGGTTAGAATTCATGTCAAAAGTGAGATTCCTTCTTTTTGCGCCACCCTGTACATAGCAATTTTAAAATATTGTCGAAGCCGTAGACTTAGTTCGAGACTGAATTCTGCTATTTTTCCCCAAATGCAAACGCAGGTTGTCCATGGCCGGTGCGGTCAAGCCGCCGGGGCGTTAGAGGTTGCAATCAATATTAAGATGAATCAAGTCCAGTCTTGGGAATTTTGGCATTGGAGCCCAGGAAATGAGTCGAAGGATATCCCACTAGTGCACAATTAGGCTTGCATACAGCATGCATGAGTGAGGTGTACTCGATATTTCCTGGATAGTCATGCCAAGCTTCCCAAAACTTAGCGACTGTGTTCACCTTGTTGATAGCGACCTCTATAGCACCGTAGCGGCTTGACCATGTTTGACAGGGATTGGTTGTATTTGGGAGGAGGGGGGGGGGGGATAATCCAAATCCAATCTGGCCCCAAGACTGTCGAAGGCTGAATATGGAGTGCGAAAAGTGGACATCTGCGTTCTGGTTGTCAGAATAGCAAAAAAGGCAGATTGAACTTTTTCGACGGTTCGATTGTCAGCTCTCTGCTTTCTGCTATACCAGAAACGCAGATTGGATGTTTTGGTTGAATCTACCTCTCTGCTTTTCTGATACCCGAAGAGCAGATTTTACATGTCAACTCCTTATGCTGGCAGACGAAAAGTGAACGTCTGCTTTTCTTCTGTTATAGCAGCGGGAAAATAAGATAACATTTCTGGTTTCCCGGCTTAACAGATTTCATTCAGGCGGCCGAAAAGTGCCAATCTGATTTTCTCCTTGCAGAAAAAACGATCGAACGGGTTCAAACGATTGTGACAAGTTGCCTGTATCTTCGAATAGTAGAATTATAGAAAAACAAAGTGCGTTAGTTTAATATAAGTGTGATGATAACAACTTACAATTCTGGATTTTTGAAGATTGTCCTTTGATTGGTTGGCGAGGGGGTTCCCCCTTTCTGTATTAAAGTAGTGTTTATGACTTCAAACCACAGACAACCAATAGATTGACAGCATCATTTAAAATGACTTCAGGATACTGTGCAGCCTTCCTAGGTTCCTATTGGATCAAGGCGCACACGTGATGCAATGGTTGGACTCCGCATGCTCCATATAGCTCTGGAAATGTTACGTGAGACCCCGGTCGAACTTTTCGGAAATGCAAAGCCAAATCATGTCATGATGTATTCGTGTGCAAAAGTTAAAGTGAGCTCAACTTTGCGAATTCGCAGCACGTCATTGACCTTCGACGTCTCGATCGACGTCTTATTGGTACTCGCAACTGCGTCAAGGCTTTTTGAAGAAAAATCCCTTTCTCTGATTGCGCACACTTTTTATATCATTTAAACTGCTCCTACATTGGGTCAGTGCTTTCAAGTTTATCCAAAAGATTAACGAAAGTTGTGGAAGGGGCCCAAATTAGTCCGCCATTGGTGTTCTTGACGTTCCTCGACAACTCCCCAAATATTGAAATAAAGTGGGGAGTGAAACTCCTGTTCGCGATCACCGTTCGCCCCTTGGCTCACGTCACGAGAACGGGGTTTCTAATACGACCTTAAAAACATCGGATATTTCTCCCAGAGACGTTCCTTCAGTGACGTATCCAACTGGGGGGGGGGGGGGGGACCTTCCCCCTTCCCATCCGGGAAAGATTGCCATTTTTTGTATTTGATTATTTTTTTTAATGGAAAATGGAAGCACCACCTCCTCACAATCTTAAGTTATACTCTCCCCGCATTTAACGATTTGCACGAACGAAACAAATTGAAGTCATCTTTTCAGAATAGTACCCATTTTTGCTCCCCGGACCCCTTTACAACAAGTTAGCACATTCCAGATACAAAACGGTGATTCTATTGAGCTGCCGGGGTGCGGTAAACCGCCTACCCTCCCCCTGGGAGGTCCGCCACTATCCTTTTCCGAAATGGTTACTTTGGATTGCAAATTCAATTGTCTGTCACTACTGACCAAAAAGGAAGCGACCCCTTAGGCCAAAATAAAAAAGTCCCCGGTTTCTGGTATGCGCGCGCGTCGCCGTAGCCATGCGCGTCGGCAAAATGAAAAAGTTTTTTTTTCAATACAAGATGATGTTTCAAAACCGCCAAACTCACTGGTTTGACTGGAATTCTGCTGCTGCACAATTTTAACGTGTTTTTAGATGGGGTTATGATCGAGAATAAGCTTTATGTGGCCTCTCTGGACTCCCATATATTTGCACTCAGTTTAGTCGGGCACCATTTGCAGTCATCAGCCGACATTTGAAGCCAAAAAAAAAAAAAAAAAAACCGCGTCGCCGCACCACTTTTGGGGCAAGCTCCATACCAGAAACCGGAGACTTTTTTTTTTTGGCCTTTTCTCGCTAAGATTATACACTTAAAGAAACAAATGCAGGCAGACATTTAAAAATGAGGGCTCTGGCCCTATTTTTCGATTGTCTGCATACTTAACCGACTGGATCCGACCATGAGTAAACAGACCCGTTTAAAGGCGGCAGTGACTTCAATAATTCATTAGTCTCGTGAGTGATTGTACATGACAAAAATATGGGTTGACTTACGGCGTCCCCGATGCACAGCAGTTCCACCCGCTCTCTGCTAATGACAGTTGATTTTCTCCGCTCCCGATTCACCAAGCCTAACTCCTGTGGAATGAGAGACAGTGATGAAACCCATTTCATGGTGATTGCAATATCAATATAATACTACCTGACATTCTTGCGCATCCTTTAAAGATTTTAGTCTTCCTCACCATCCAAGTTTCCATGTTTGTTATTCGCTCGTATACCCAACGCCACTTTGCCAACCCGTGGTTGGCAATTTATAGGCCTATTGAAGGTTTAACGTTGCAAAAATAAATGATACGTAGGCCTATGTTTCCAAACATTATCATTGAATTGTTGGAAAAACAAAAGAACCAACAAACGCTACCAAAGACTTAATAAAAAAAATGCCCCTTTGTGACGTCATGAGGGTGTTAAGTAAGAATTATGCAAGTTTTTGAAAAATGTGTTGCCAACCACGGCTTAATTAAAGGGTCCATGTGATGAATATTTCTAAGGAACACATTTTATGCGACTTTCTATACTCCACTTAAAATATATGATGTTTATGTAATGTATTTACACAACAACGAAACATCAAAAAAAAAAAAAATTTATAGCCAAAATATCAAGAATTCTAGCAACTTTGTGCTTAAATATCTGTAACATTGAGGTTTCTGCCCGGAATGACATCACAGTTTTGCTCATGAATATGGAAACTGTATTAGCGTAAACCACAAAAAGGCACCAAAATTACCCTTCAATATGGTAAAACGAAAATTGAAAATGAGGTTAAATGTAAAAACAAAGGTGCATTTTCAAGTACATGGTTATAGCATTAACAAAAATTACATTGCAAGGGCCCTTTAAATTTAGGCCATTTTGGCAACCTATGCAAAATGGCGCTCAATATTTACAAACGAAAAAAAAAAAGCCTGCGTAATGGAGATCTATGGTTCCTTCAAAGAATTTTGTTAAAAAGATCAACCACCAGAGCCGTTGGATACAGAGATGAGTACGACCACCGTCAAAAACCTTGTCGCAGATAATGCCGATGACAACATTTTGCAGAGTGAATTTCACCGGGACAGTCTTGGGGTTAAAATGATTGCTATACTTCAGTATTATTGGGTAAATGTGAAAAAATGTTAAAGATTAATCGGCTTCAACTTACTCCAAAGGTCTCTCCTCGATTGAGATACACCACCGTCCGTGGGTTGTCACTTCCTTCTTCCAGAACCCGTACCATTACTTAGCAAAAAAAAAGGAAGGAAACAAAAGAACATATCGATGGGAAATGTTGATTCTTCAGCCGAGGTGATTTACGAAATACGAGTTAAAAATTAACGAGCGATGCATTTGCTTGAGTATACACCTGTTGCACTTTAAACAAATGAAAACGTGAATTGAATTAGTTGATAATTGGGAATGAGTGATAATACATGCCTGTGTGTGACTATAGTCATGATGAATTTCAAGCCAGGTTGTGTCAACAAAGTCAATGGTCGAAAAATTTACAGTAATAAGTAGAAAGTGCAAATCGTTCAGTTTACGAGGTGACTCCACTCACACGAACGTTGTCAATTAATTAAGCTTTCGTGAACGTTTCCCTATCGTATTATGCACTAAAATCGCGAACGCTGGAAACGTTCGGGCGTTGTTGGATTGATGCTGCATCTGCAGAGTCTCCGAGCAAAACAAGATATTGACTCTATTAAGCCTCAGAGAGATTTACATCACTTGTAAGCATGCAACTTGGTGAAATGTTGCATCATTGCTAAGTTCTTAATTTATTACGTTCAGACTTTTTTCTGAGAGGGTTTTATCAAAAGGACTCTTAAATGCATAAAAGATAGTTTGCTTGTTATACATTTTGTTCTTTTCCAATCATAACACCACAATCTAAAGAACGTTCAAAACCTAACCTGTTGAAGTTTCAGTTCAGTGGAAATTACACTTTTCGAGAAAACAGTGAAAAAAAAACATGCACTGAACTTTTTGAGTCACGAAATACGATTTCGTCCATAGCACTCTTTATTTATTTAAAAAAACAAAAAACAAAATCAACTGACTGATCTTTGGAAATCAACTATGATTTCTTCTAATTGACAGCAAGCCAGACGTATTAATTTCACGTGGTGTTTAGTACCAGTACGATCTTTAAAGGGAATGTACATCATTTGCTTTTGCTGTAATTTTCGGAAATGGATGGAATTGGGGGGTTGGAAATATAGCAAACATAGTTACACTAACTTTTTTGAGGTTTTGGGTTCGAAAATGCTATAAAAACCAAGAAAAACAATCATTTTCCTGTAGTCTGGTTCCCTGACTCCATTGAAGAAGAAACAGAGCAGTTTACATACATTGGGGAATTGTAAGGTCAGGGAACCAATCTAGCTGGCTTGTACCCGGTCATAGTGTGTGTAATCGATTGCAAACAAGTGCGATGGTCAATTGGGGCCAGTATTCGAAAAAAACAAACAGTTTTTTCCAACGCTGATCGGCTGATCAGCGTTGGAAATTGATACAAAAATAGCACTTTTCTTGAAAATGGCAGTATACCAGGTGCCATGATTTTACAGGATGCTTTACACTGTCATTCACTAACAGTCCAGCAAGGTATTTCAAAATGATTTGGTAGTTTTATTTTTTGATGTTTGCAAATGTTGTATTTTCCCTTTAATCCAAGTAAATTGTTTGATGATAGTTCAGTATTCCTTTTAGGATGTATGCCTTTAAACAGAGCAGGCCGCTTTACCATTTTGGTGACTCTAAAAGCCAATACGAGGTCCCACATGAAGTGGTTACAGCGAATAAATTTCTTTTCTTTTTTCTGGAATTGTGAAATGATACATACTGGAGAAAGTAAAAAAAACCACCAATATTTACAATCGCAAGGAGCTCTTACTCTTAACAGTGTAAATACATTCGACACGTCGGCGCACCATTTTTGTGTCAGTGGTGTCAAAACAAGAAGCCAAAGTTTTAATCAATCAATATAAAAAATCATAAAGCTTACAGTTCTGGAGAAGAGAACAAAATATTCATTTTAGCATACAGCGTTGACATTTGTCAGTACAGTTTTGTCAGTACAGTTTACATGATAAAAAAGGCAATTAGTAAGACACACGTCTGGCTCGGTTTGACGAATGCATCTGCTATTCGTCAAAACACCCATCACGCAGTTAAATATTAGAACGCTGGAAAGTAAAGATGTACATGTATATGGAAATTCCACTTAGTGGCACACTTGAATATCCTACATGCATTACAATGAGCAATGCCGGGGAAGATGGTTATTATACAGGGTGGTAAAAAAAAAAAGGACAACCACATTTGACAGCAATTTTCACCTATTTTTAAAATTATTTTTAACTGTCGATTAGTAGCTATTAAAGTACTGGCCTTTATGCAAATGTGACGAAAAAAATGTTGCATGTGCACATTTTGTCGTTGAGCTATGCTAATTTGAACATTTCATAACTGGACAGCTTAAATAAAAGTTACCAGGGCAAAATATATTTTGGTGGGAAGGTTTTTTAATTTTTATGAACTACGAAAACGTCCCATTTACATAGAATATACTGTGGACAAGTCTGATTTTGGTGACTTGTATTCAAATTAGCATAATATCACTATTTTTGCGACTTTTACTAAGTTTTTTTTTACCATGCATGGTTAAAGGCCGATACTTTACTACTATGTAAAAAAAATATTTAAAATAAGTTCATTAAGTAGGTGAAAATTTCTGTCAAAACTGGGTGTCCTTTTTTTGAACCACCCTGTAGAGCATCCTTGTGTTTTTGGTGGTTGTTTTGTTGCTCCGGACAATTTTAAAATCCGTGTTAATTATCGATATCATGCCACTGAACTGCGTTCGTCCCTGGGATCTGCGGTGGCACTTTGCTCAACATCAAGATTTTGTCATTTTCAAAACCGGTTGTCGCTTTTCCAATGTAATATCTGTGGAGTTAATACGATGTTGCAAATTTTACTGTTCTTAGAGCCGTATATAGTTTCTACAAGATGTGTGAGATTTCTGACGCTGAAGGCACAGCTGCGACGCGGGAGCCGCATTGCCCGCACCGCGCAGACCTGGCCGCAACACGACGAAAGTTGCCGTGAAACAAACAGTAGACGAATACATTGACGAAACTGTTACACATGCACAGCCATGTGATGGCAAATTGCACCCATCCCGGGATGGGCGTGGCGGTGGCAAAAGCGGCGTAGAGGTAGAAGATCTGGGAGGGCACCCAGACGAGGGTAAAGACAAGTGTCACGAGCAGGAACAGCCGAGTAGTTCGCCTCTCGGTCTTGCGAGGGTTGAATCGAATTCGGCCCACCCATCTCCCTGACATGTCGTCGGGGCAAACCGCTCGTGCCTGCCGTCGCATGACGCTACCGATCCGCACCTGCATGAACACCATCGCGGCCAGAGGTATCAAGCAGCAGAGGAAAAACACTACAATCTGTAGGGGAAGGTTCAGCTTGGTGAGGTCTAGCGTACAGAAGACCCTTTCACTGGAGTAAGCAATGGTGGTCCCGAGAACGAACTCTTCGATCAAGCTGACGGAAACGATGAGCACAGTCGGAATCACTATAGTAAAGACCACCCTCCTGGGAGTGCATAGAGTGCGGTATCTTAGCGGCCTGACTATGGCAATATACCGCTGAATGTTCAGGAGGATGACGAGCATGGCTGATTCTAAGTACAACCAGTTGGCCACAAAGCCTTGCGCCACGCAGGCCGGGTAGCCGAACGTCCAGGCGTCCTGTGCCGACGCGACGATGCTCGGTATGACGGTCAGTCCGGTGAGCAGGTCCACTACCGCCAGGGATGTCATCAGGATCCGCGTGCTGCTAGACAGCTCGGTCATCAGGCGGGTCACGGTGATCGACAGGGCGTTGCCGGCCAGGATGAGTGTGGCAACGATGCCGATGAAACATGTCCGGGGAACCAAGATGGCGACGGGGAGACTTGAACCGTCCATCTTGAACCGTCTATATGTTATTGCCAGCAGTGAAATTCCCTCGGTTGCTGCATTACACTTGCTGGCTTGTTTAGGTCTCAATCATGTACGAAGTATGCATCTCACAATGTGGGACGATATAGCGATAGTCTTAAGAAATCAAGCTACAAAACCAATACAGCTCATACAGATTCCGTGTGGGGCCTTTCGCCTCGTTTGGTTTGGAACGCTGGTGCGCATCATCATTAACAATATCGAAAGTATGTAAAAGCCTTTCTCTGTTTGCATTTCACTGCATCGACTGCATCCACGGTGTTTATGCAGCCGGTAACGAAAACAAGCCAGCAGTTGTATTTCTAGGTCACGTCCATTTAAACCGTGTGAATTTATGTGAATACGGAGCTAACAAGAAGATATGTCTCTTACATCATACATGTCGAGATGGTTTTTTTTGCGTGGGTCGTTGGATACGAACTTCAGCCACGCGGAGACATCGGCGAAATGGCGCGAGGCCGCAATTTCAACTCAGGTGCGAGCGAAATGGCGCGAGGCAGCAATTTCAACTCATGTGCGAGCGAAATGGCGCGAGGCCGCAATTTCAACTCATATGCGAGCGAAATGGCGCGAGGCCGCAATTTCAACTCATCTGCGAAGTTGATTGATCACGTGGAGCACTCAGATCTTTACCAAAGTGCTTGATCTTTACCAGTTGATTCTTAACTTGTAACGTGCGTCTCCACTACAAACTGATTAATTAGGGTTACCTTTAATTGGTTGCCCCGGAAATGTTAAAATGAAGCCTCATTCTTTGTAGACAGAAATCGAGATCCTTTAGAAAAGGTCAGACGACACAACGTCGTGGTTCGGTTGTCAGGAGTTGATGGTCAAAACTTCACGTGAAGTGCCAAAATGAATATAAAGCACCGTGCGCAGTGGATTATGAAAGCTTTGAACCATTTGGACAACCCAAGAATGCGGTCTTGTATACACTGACTTCATTTGAAGGTGTTTGCATTGCATCCGTCTTGGTTAAGGCATCTTGGCGTAGGGCGTAGAATCAGGTGCGTAACCAGGTGCAACATAGAATTTGCGTCCCGTCAGGAACGTCGCTAAACCACTTACAATGGGTGAATTTGCCGACGGAGCATCAGTGTTAAAAGGTAGACTTGATGTTTTCCCTATCACCTGAACTCCGTAAAATAAAAAAGAGGGTGGGGGGGGGGGGGAGAGGACATCATCTTCCCCATTGGGGGCGCGGTTACAGGTGCGCTATCGGATAATAGGTGGCACCCTTCATCCCGGCTCATTTTTTTAAACCGATTTTTGACTACAAAAAAGTGTCACAACCCCCACACTCCTTGTGACGCCCGTGTCCCGTTCCAGATTTTGCATTTATAATTCATTTTAGCGGTCCCGATTTTGCTCATGTCATCGTATTTTGATTTTGATATCTCTGGCCCGTTGCACTCCACTCGGTTATACACTACTGGGTGAAGCGTGGAATTTGGACTCCATTAAAATGCGGATTTGGGGGTTAAATTGCGCATGTCTATCAGTGATGGCCATTAAAACAGCGACTTGTCACTAACCTTGCGAGGATTATAATCCACATCAGGTAAATTAAGAGACCAGATTTCATGAGAGTCCTAATTTCATATGTCACTGGTTCATTTCACGCAGAAGCAACAGCGAGAAAGAAAATTGAAGGTTTGCGTTTGCCTGTACTATAATATTACACGAATTCCTATCCGTTTGAAATACAAGGAACCGGCTTTTCGGCGGAAAGAGACAGGACGTAATTGCGGAGTTCCTTCCGATCCGTCGATCGGAAAGTCTGCAGCCGTTGAAGTGTCTGCATGCACATCATTCTTTTTCAGAGTTGGCTAAGAGGAATGTAAACACTGACTAATGATTCCGTGTGTTGTTTTCGAGTGGGCACTTTTCCTTCAATAATGATTAAACTAACACAACTGGAACACTGACATCCTTGCCATGATGCGTTCTCGCCATTTTCACGAGCTTCCGTGTGTACCACATGTGTTGGTTTTCCTGTATTACTAAGGAAGTAAAATATGCTTGGCCGGTTTTAAACAAGTACATTAAAAACCGGCTGGGGTCTGGACGCTGATAATGGCCCGAGCCGAAGGAGATTTGTTTAATACCGGCCAAGCACATATTTAGTTCGGCCAAAAAGTCCAAACAAGTCAAAAATTCCCAAGTGTCCAACGATTTTGCTCACTACTTCATGTTTTGTGGAACGCCCCTCTGGCTATGTCTATGGTATGTGCCTCGCGCTCGTAGTGCTAAAAATCTCCTTATATGGAAATTGACGCGATCGATGTGGCACAGAACGCAGCGGTGTTTTACCGGCGGTTTAAAACCACCCACACGACGGGCTTTCGACCAATAGAAATAGGTAATCTGTCTTAGCCGCTTGTCAATATTAACTGACAACATTTATACCTGTTAACGAAAATATTCTCGTTATAAGTTATACAATGTGGTTTTGATGACGTTGAAAATAACAGAGTCCATGTATACAGCCTTGGTCGACTAGACGTCTCACTTTTGACATCAGACAACAATATCAAGGAACATGAAATGGCAATTTTTTTTTGGGGGGGGGGGAGGGGGGTTCGACATGCAATCATACTATGGTCGACAAATCTTTCCGTTCTTTCTTATCAAGAACAAATTAAGAGGTCTAGCATTGACTGATCCGATAATTTTCGCATATTTCTAATCTTGTAGAAACTACGTGATTTTTCTTTTGATGTCGGTTAACGAGTACTGAGGAGAGATCCTCATCTTGGATGTTAAATTTCTTCATCAACATCAAATCTTGTTCATACCTGACCCGGTCATGATGAAGTAGAAGTTGAGAGGCCGGTGTCCCTGCCTGAGGATGACTCTCTGTGCCTGGTACTTCTCGTACCAACCAACCTTGACGATCTCCTGCTGCATCCCGAGAGGGAACTCAGCAAACGTAGGGAAATTTCGCAAGGCGATCAGAGCCTGTAAAATACATGCGTATTGAGAGTCAGCCATTTTTATGACGTCACGATCGGTGGAAGTCGGAATATGTCGCGAGACAAGCAGGGCACATAAATTACATACAATCACGCAAAAAATGTGTTCCATTTTGTGGCATCAAAATTCGGCAAGAGTCGGAATACGGTAGTTTACATTTTGAAGGACATATCCCAACGGCTGTGCGTGGCTTTTATTTTAGGGAACAATCGGAAAGATTTGCCAGGCCACTTCAAGCGGTGAAAAACTTATTGAATGAATTTTGTGCATCATTTAGTTGTACACTAGCCAGATATAGATGTAAAGCTGTTTCTGACATTCATTGCATTATACATCGCAACCCCAAAAAACCGATTTATACATAAAGATTTAAACACGACCAAATATCTTTCGGCATCAAAGAAGAAACTTGAGGCCTGTTAAAATGGGAAGACGCAGGGTAAATTCACGACGCTGAGACGATACATCATGGCATCAAGGGTTTACAGAAAATAAAATTATAAAGGACGGCGACTGTTTAATTATAGAGGCCGCACATTTCCCGCTGAAATCCGTAAAAATCTAAACATCTTTCTTACCCGATACTCCTCTTTGTCCGTCCTTTGATGTGACGGCAAACTCAAGATCTTTTTGCATTCTGTGGAGATGCCAGCCTGGAATCACAAAAGGAAGAAGTTATATCATTATGGCGTCATCGTTGTGAGCTAACATCATTTAGTTGGTTTGTTCATGCAGATGGCGTCCTCGTATTAACCCTAAAAAGGCCGGGTTATTTTGACCATCTCTCAGCCGGGGGGGGGGGGGCTCCGCCCTCCCCTAAGATCTCGGCCATCGAGTGACGAAAACTTTTGAAATTCGGTACATACAAAGAGCAACTCATCATGAACATACCCAAGAAATTTGATGACTAAAGGTTAAAGGGTTTTGAAATTATGGTTATTTAATTAATCATAATTATGTACGAATGGTAATTCTACTCTGTGTACTCGACGTATATAGGAAAATTGAGTTTTCACGGCGCGCAGAACCGGAAAATCTTTCGCTGCGCGGCAACCTGTGGTGCGATTTTTATGTTTTTGGTATCAAAAGATGCGCAAGGCTCGAGGCTAAAAAGTCATAACAGCTAGCTGGAGTCGTGAAAAATATTTTTTTCAAGGCTATCGCAGAAAAAGTCGGGGGGGGGCGGATTTCGCCCGGCCCTTTTAGGGTTAAAGGAATGAAATCTTGACACTGCATTAACTTGTGCTGATGATTTTTGAGCAATATTGTGACGTATCATGTAAAAGACGGGCATTTTTGTTGCCCTGCATACCGGAAAATATACAGCATGGGACACCAATTAAAGAAAAATAACATGGCTAGCTGGTAGCTCAGATGACACCCCCTCCCCCCCCCCCCACCGGCAAATCTACCGTAAACTGGGGTAACTTTGGCACCCTGGGTTACA
Organism: Patiria pectinifera; assembly: GCA_029964075.1. Taxonomy (NCBI): domain Eukaryota; kingdom Metazoa; phylum Echinodermata; class Asteroidea; order Valvatida; family Asterinidae; genus Patiria; species Patiria pectinifera. The sequence goes on along the minus strand of CM057149.1, from coordinate 29,841,337 downwards.
GAAGCAGCTCACCCCGTACTGCATTTTTGCTATGATAAAATTGATTCTATAAAAGTCATTTCCTGAAAAGAATATTTCTGTTCTTCAAAGGTCATAACTACCGTTATTGGTATGTTTTTGTTAATAATATCAGATTCAATCCCGATATCCTGCCAAAGTTGCCCCAACATACGAAGGAAACTTTGGCAGCCCACGAGGACGCTCGAAATCCTATTCAAAGAACTTGATCAATCAATTTTTTTTGTTACTAGGTTGCAGATTAGGGTCCAGGTGCAAAACAAAAAAGTATAAGAGGAAAAACGTTCAGCTTTTCATGTTCTGGACATGCAATATTAGAGGGGAAAAAATACCAAAGTTCCCCCAGGTGATGGGGCACTGTTCTTTCGTTCGCATGACATGTACGAACTACCAACTTTCATTAAATAAGACGCCTCTTCTTCAGATTTCTTTTAATTTTTATCCTCATGCACATCCACTTTTGCGTGTAAAATGTATCCCAAAACACGCCTTTTTTAATATTGCTCTATCGTTCACTCGATCAAGCCTCCCCGTGTCCCCCAAATTGGACTCGGGACGACAAGTCGACAACCTATATTCCTTCGACCAAACAGGTCGGGGACCAGCTGTTAACACAATGAACGAGTCCCTGTTTGCTTTCATGGAGGAGGTTTACCTCTTTGTGGGCCCTGAAGTACCTGACGTCAAACAGCAATTCATCCTCCTCACCATCCTTGAAGTATTGGCCTCGATGAGAGCGCCCGCTGTCGTCGACACTTGAAGAAAAAAAAGAGCCAAATTATGTAAAAGCTTACAGTTTCAGTTTTAGCGGATGTGTTTTTGTCTGACTTATTTCAACAACGAAATTTCAGCAATTTGCGGCTGAAATATTCAAATCATTTGCTACGGCGAATTTGTGACGAACTCCAGTTGTATGTCGAGTAAGTTTAACATTAGAAAGAAATGTTAAATGTATTTTTTTAATTTCGTATCACCAAGCCTGAGGTGTGAAGAGGCGTTTGCCACCGTCTTTTTGCAGATCTCTGTTTGGGGGAAATAACCTTTAGAATTATTCCATATTATAATAATTGTATGATCATATCAACTTTGACGGTTACCTCAAAAAGTGATTTTTGCACAGCCTGTTTAAAAAGATGACCAGACGAGAATAACTCTTGAACTTCAGGAGCAGCTTCTTCTGTTAAATCAAAGAACAAAGCAAATATCAGTATGATGATAAATACAATTTATTTTGTTCCTGGATCTTCTACCTAAAGCAGGCAAAAATCGCTCGCGCTGTGAACATTTCGCCCAGCATTGTGCAGTGAGCTAGGGCGGATTGGGGGGGGGGAGAAAAAATTCGACGTCGCAAAGAGTGGGTCTAAAAAAATACGGTATGGGGTTCGGGGCCCACTCAACGGACCCGACAAAAATTGGATTCTAGATGCTCTGTGGTGTGATCCGAGGCAATTTCTGATCACTTTAACCAATTTGTTTACGGTGGTGTATGCTGTGCCTGCCTCTATTGCGACGGCACTTAAAAAACAAAATTGGGTTCTTTTTTTGGGGGGGGGGGGGGCATGGCCCCCGTTGGCCCCGTTGGCCCCGTTGACCCCCGGATCCGCCCTTGGCAGTGAGGCCCAATAACTTATCACAAGACCTCAAGCAGTGTACCACACATTATAAGGTTCTTATTAATCTCGAGACTTCAACAAAGTAAACCTTCTACACTGAGACAAAGTAAGGAACACAATTAATGATTTTGCTTTTATTTGAGATCAAATTTGTAATGACTAACGGCGGACTTCGGCCCCTTAGAATATTATCAAAAATATTAATATGGAACATAATACCTTCAACGAATGTTAAAAGTCATAGCTAGGTATATGCTTCCCGGTCTTTTTGAAAATCCAAATCGGCTAAACTAAGACTCTAGAACTTTTCAATCTACATGTATTAAGGCAAGCTTCAATGATTGAAAGACTAAGTAAAAGTGCAGTTTCATTGTAAACTGCTGATTGACCTACCCTTCGAATTTTCCTCGCTTGTTGGAGTCGAGTCCTGAACGTATTGGTCAAGTTGCCAGTGGCTAGGAAGCCGCCCTTGGTCTCTAAACCTGCACGATGTGTTTGAGAACCTCCAGGCCCCTCCTCATGAATCGACCCGGCCCGTCCATTATGAGATGAAGTTCGTCTTGCACTCCGTATGCCCAGGGAGGTCGGCATGGCAGACTCCTCAGTCCTCTCCTCAAGAATGTCCGGCACCGAGAGGTTTTTCCTCTTGCGGGTTCTCTTCTCGAACGTAGCCGCGTCTCCTGCGTCTAAGACCGAGAGGCTGCCCCTCCGTGCACGCTGCTGCTGATGATGAGCGTTCCCTAGCCCTTCGCCCTCGTTGTCCCCGGGTTTTGGGTCGCTCCTCCGGCGACGGGTTGCATCTAGGCTACCTCGGCGACGGGATTCGAACCGCTCGGACACCGTGCTGTTGGCGGCCAGGAGCCGCAAGGAGGCTAGCATGCTGTTTCGGCGGGACCCCGGTTGGAATCTCTCCAGGTCCAGACCCGAGTCGGTGGACGCCAGGCTGCTGTCCGGATGTTTTTGCTTGAGGTTGCCTGCGACTGCAGGTACTGTTAGAGAAGCCATGGTCTTTGTCCGTTGCTTTCACACTCCGACCCAAAGATTCACTTTTAGGGCCTACAACACATTATATCCCAAAGAAATATACCCAACATCATACGCTATATATCCAACATAGACATCCTTGCTTGAAGTTTCATTTTTCCAGCCCGCAGTGAAATACCATCGGTTTTGTTTCCAGAGTTACCTGCTGTGTGTACACAATAAATCCGTCTCTCCAATAGCTTTACAAGTCTCCGTTTCTTCCTAAGCCAATGCTACCGATCTCCGTTCACACAGGCCTGTATAAACACAGGAATGTTGTCCCAAAGTTTTCTTGGTTGGCTCCTCGGCTCTGTTACTCCAGTCGGTAGTGTTTACGTAGGTAAGGGGAGGACAAAAGGAACGAGGGAAACACATCCTGTGAGCAAAGAAAGCAAACGGGTCGGGAGGATTGTTGAGTGGCCTCAGACAACTACTAAGATTTCAACAGCTGTGAAACCAGAGCGTCCGTGGAAAGGGATGGTGGGGTTCGGGCAACAAAAGACGAAAACAATTTGGAGCCATGTTTGTACATATTTGTTTTCGCTGCACGCGGGTTGGGATACTCAGTTACACTTTCAAATTCGTATAGGATCTATACACTCGTAAATAATCCGATAACAGTTTAACTTGTGTTTCGAGTTGTAAAACATTTCAACACCTACAAGTAATTGTAGGTCCCTACAAACTATTTATCACGTTTTAATTAATATTCGACATAACTAACATTAATGGATGTCGGTGACATGTTAAGACATGGTACAGAGGCCTATTGGTACCATCAAGTATTATTGTAAAGTTTAAATAAAAAAATGACTTTTGGGTTCAAGTCTTTCCTGATTTAAGTTATTCCTAATTCCGCAAATGGAAAATCCAAACATTACTATGACCAAAACATGAAGAAAAAAAATGTGGATACAAAAAAGTGTTTAATTTCTACGCCCCGTTTTTATAGTGTATAGGGGGAAGTAAAGGGTTGGGGCTTTATTGATTTAATAACAAACAACCGATCCGATTTTTGGTCCATTTTCATTTTCCCAAATCACAAATTTTCAAAAAAAACTTACGAGTAAGCACAACTACCGTTTCAGAAATGTCCATAAATGTTGCCAATTTTTTTTAGAAACCCAAGCTTTCAAGTGAATTCTAGATATTAGTCAAACCTCAAGGGAACAAGTTCAAATATTTGAGTTAAGCAGGGTTGTATATCATTGTTATATACTTAAGGCAATGGATTGGTTGTTTAACAAGAATTATACTAGATAATGCTGTTTTTATAATCGTGCTGTAGTGTGTTTTTAGTGCAATCAGATCAGCCCTTATTCTGTTTTATCTCATAATATTCTTATCCACCCCTCCTCACGCATCTACCCATTTGTGTCAGGTTAAATTAGTAAATTGAAATCTGGTTAACACGACACATTTTTTATTATTTTTACCCGGGGCAATCCCGTGTTTTTTTATCAGACTTATAGTGGACAATGCTTTTAAATCGTGATGTAAATGTGTGTGTTTATACCCCTCGTACATGTAAGTTTCAACCCTTTCCCCGTTTCCTTTTTCCCCGCTCATATCCCCCTGGCTTTCTTATACCCCCCCCCCCGGCTTGCCATTGTTTCCTTCCCATTTTTTGTCTTTATACATAAAAGCTCTATCAATCCAGATATTTTATTTATTTATTTAATTAGGATAAATTTGTTGTTCTATTTCTGTTTACGTGTACTCTTGTCAGTGTTCTTATATTGTTTCGCCTATTTGTACATTTATGTAATATGTTTTTTGGTTTTTAATGTGAAGTTTTTAAGTGTCTTATACATTATATTTGTGTGCAGAACGAGGAGACAAGTTTCATGTTTTTACATGATGAGAATAAATAAATAAATAAATAAATAAATAAATAAATAACTTAACAGTTGTTTTGAGTTATAAGAGTTTGACTCATCGAGAATTCACTGTATTGTAATTTTTAAAGTTAATATTAAATTTACAGAAACATGTGGACTGGAAATAAGGGAAAATTTCCTCCACGCAGGGTCTCAGGTTGAGAACAATTTTAATGCGTAGCCTGTAACAATCGTCGCATTTTTACAGACTCCAAATTGCTGAATTTAGTAATGTCTGCTCTGAAGTATCTGCGTTTTAAATCTGGGTTAATTTCGAAAAATAAGTGAAACATAATGGACCAAATGGGTAAAAATGGATTTCGATTTATAGTGCAAATGTATTGATTTTCACAATTCTCTGAAATCAGATCGGGCGATCATTAAACTCTTTAACATTTATTTTGAAATTTAAATGTATTTCAAAACATAAGAGGTTCCGTGGAATATAATTTATTCAATCAATATATTCCCCAACCCTCGAAAAAGAAAACGATATCTGACAAAACAATGACGGGATTTTTGGACAATGTAAAAAATTTTTTTTGTAAATCTCGAATTTATAATGTATTTGACATTACATTTAGGATATACTCTAGTTATAACTATTTTGCTGTCAGTCTAAAATGTATGCAGAAAACCACAGAGCGACTGGCGTTCCACGAGACCCGTGAAATTAAATCTCGCTCATTTGTACATGTTTCCCCTTAGGAAATTTGAGTGAAAGAATACATGTATTTCCGTACTCTATAAAGCACGTCACTCTGTTCATGAAATTTGATTTTGTCTTAAAGAACCTTCTTTATTATGTTTTTACAAAAGGAAGGTTGTGTGTCACGTGATCACTTTTATCCTGACAAAGACAAGCTCTTCAAGAAAATCGATATTTTGACCTTGACGTCCATCTACACAATGCAGTTTTTCATGTCTGGCCACAAGTCTCCTCCTGAAATTGCTGAATGCAAAGCATAAAAGCTCTCTACGATATTAAATTTTTGTTTTGACATTATAAGCTTTTTTTTTCATTCACTAGAAAGTCGTGCTGATCAAATGAGGCATTTTTATAAGCAAACCTAGTGAAAAATTGTGAAATTTGACACGATCTTTCACTCTTAAATCCAGCAATGATGTAAGCAATATTTGGCCGGCGACGACATCCCAGCCACTGAGAATTATACATATGGAAAGTGATTATTTTCTAAGTTTCGAGTAATCGTTGAAATCAAATTTACCTCGCAGTGATTATTTCGCATGCATTTATCGTTCCTTCAGGATTTAAAAGCTTTTTATAAATTTCGATTTATCTAATATGCAACCTTTACACAGTAAGAATATTAAAGGCATCATTTTCATTTATCCCCAAAGTAACTACCGAATTATCATAAAGCTTGAAGATCGTGTAATAACCGTGAAGTTATTTTCGTCTGGCTTGCTGTCATTTAGAAGAAATCAAGAATCGTGACTTTCCAACGATCAGTCAATTGACTGATTTTTGGAACTAATAAAGGCAGCCACTGACAAAACCGTGTTTCGTTATCAAAAGGTTGTTTGTGTGGATTTTCACTGTTTTCTCGAAAAAGTGTAATATCCACCGGGCTGAAACTTCACCAAGTTAGGTTTTGAGCATTCTTCTTTTGGAGTTTGAGTGGTGTTGTTTATGGGTACGAACAGCATGCAGGAGATGCAAACGACCCTTTTACCCACCAAAATGCATGGAAGCAAAATTTCGAAGCTAAAGGAAAGCGCATCCGTTAGCGCGCAGAGTTTCTCCATACTAATCTAGACCTGAACATAACGTGCATGCGGGCCGCTATCAGTTCCGGGAAATGAAGGAAATTCAATTTAAACTGCTGTCACAACAGAACAAACATGACATCACGGTATGATGTATGGGCATCTTCAGATGATAGTATCAGCGGATATGATCTCGGAAGAAAACTAACAGTTACATAAATGCACCGATAAAGATCGAGTGACCCAGCTCCTACTAAGCTGGTTTTCTACCCACAAAGAGCTTGATTCCGAGATCCCAACCGTGCACCAGTGACGCGCGTGATTTGTGAGTTTTGAAGTCAAGTTGTGACCGGGGGTGAGTGCAGCTCGGCCCGGGAGAGGCAGTGCAACGTGCGAGTTTCCCCGCAGCAAGACGTACGAGACACAGACAGAAGTTACAGCATGGCCGTTCAAATTAGTGCACCAAGACACCTACTCGTCATTTCATTACTTTTGTGCGGATTTACCCGTAAGTACAGCGATTTGTTTTTGATTATTGGCAATACTTGGTTTTGCCGTTTGTTCCCTTTCGTGTCGGGCATTAAGATTTTCAGTCGCCATGTGTGGCTCTCAACCTTGGCATAGGCCCCGGTCTTGTTTACATAACTGATCCGTGCGTGCAAGACGCATTCACGAGTCACACACATCAAATGTGGAAGTTGCTCGAAAAATACATGGTTTATAATTAATTGCATTACCTCTCATTTTTTTCTCCATCTTGTCACGGATCATTCATGCCAGATGTAAATAGAGAGCATTACCGGGGTCGATGCATGTCATCTTACTGTTGGCTGACGACTCTGAGTAATAAGAACACGTGTTTTTATCCATCATGAGGGCGGAGCGTTAAAGAGATATATGGAATCATTTGCATTTATCCCAAAAGTTACCTACCGAATTATTATCAAAAGCCTACTTATCGTCCAGGTAGAAAACACCCTGTGAAATTATTCCATCTGACTCGCTGTCATTTAGAAGAAATCAGAAATTGTGGGTGATTTCCAACGATCATTCAATTGACTTATTTTTGGAAAAAGAATGCTATATAGTATTAGCGTGTTTCGTGATCAAAAGGTTGTGCGTAATTTTTCACTGGTTTTTTTTCAAAAAGTGTGATACATGTATATACAGAGCTGAAATTTCAACAGTTAGGGTTGGAACATTCTTCTCGGATTGGAAACTGCAGTGGCATAACAGTGGGGGAGGGGGCACATGAGGTGCACACATTTTCAAGGGAGAACTGGAGGCAATTGTGTGTGTGTGTGGGGGGGTGCCCCCTCCCCCCGTCGTGCCCCCGTCCCCCGTAGTTACCCACTGAAAACACAATGCATGAAAAGCAAATACATGTAATCATATATGCCTTTAAATGTAACTTTGCATAATGCCTATAGGCCTACCGTCGCATTCCAAAACAGTCGAAAACAAAATCCAACGGCACCTCAGTTCCCGTCGTTTTATGACATCGGCAAAGATGATCCGTGATCAGATTGTGTAATGGGACTTTAGGTACAGTTTCAGAGCCTCGTTTCGTTTCCCTCTTCTGTAGCACGAAATCCATAGTTTCGATTCGCCATTCCAAAACATTAGTCGGACTTTGATTCCAAGCAATGCGTGTCACAAGCTCCGATCAGATTAGTAACACACAAGTATGCCTACAATATTATTTTCGTCGTATTGATCTCGGAGCTTTTCGAAAGAGTTACGTAACAACTGGAGTTTTAAGATATGGATCGAGTTTGGGATTTAACGGAGATAACATGGAAATCATTTGAGTATTTTCCGACTTATCGCACTTAAGCCGTTTGATGTTAATCACTAAGGGTTATGCTGTATTAAAAATATATATATATTCAAAAAATTAGGTTTTGATGATGACCACTAATATTATTTGATTAATTTTGATGACAGATTTGATTCTTATGTCTATAGTTGAATAGAACATAATGAAAAAAAAAATGGGTATCACTAAAACAAAGTAAAGATGATTCGTTTGGTGTTCAAATTTAAATTCTTTGCATAAAAATAAGTAAACGTTAATTTCTATTTGAAATGTAGGATTTTAGATAAATGAGACAGTTTAATTAGGAGGGGGGCGCAAGCGATCGTATCCTTGTATTATATTTAACTTATGCCAATCACTTGCTATGTTTTCAAAATGCCGGTTTGGATATAGAGGCGGCCGCATTTACTTGAGCCGAATTCCCGCCCAAGTTTTTATTATATGCCTAGTCTGACTTGCGACCTCTTACATGTTCGCGCCAGAAATTGTTGTCACATTTCTCTCAGTTTATTGAGCGATTAGATTTTAACGTCTTTTATCACCGGTTTTCCACTATTTATATCCACCGTGAACTGTGAACTCAAACTGACGAATTGAGCGAAGACGCTGAAATTAAAGGTGGGGATCGGTTGACGCGCGTGAGGCCGTTTTACCGTGCTCTACCTACCCGATCTGAGTTTACCCCTTGATGCAACACGCATGCGCCCCGGCGGTTGATGGTCACACTGAGCAACTGTGCCCATGTCAATTTCTCGGCACAGAGTAACTCTACCACGACTGTATATTATGTGAGTCCGTTGCAATATAAAGTATATTGTGCCAAGCCTCCTCGGGCTATTTTGATCACAGGCCAGACACCGTTGATGGATTCTACCACCCGTTGTTGTTGATCTATATTGTGGCGAAATCTTTACGCCAATTTGGCTGCCAGATATTTTGCTTTTTGGGTCTCAGTGATGACAGCTCAACTGCAATTGGCCGTCAAGGTTCGCTATCACCTTGACAAACTCAATTGAAATTCCACTTTTTTTCCAAAATACCATGATTGACTTCAGGGGATTGAGTTCAGTTCACTCGTTTAATGAAGTCCCTCTGTGGTCACTGGCAGGCCAGATTGAGTAAAACAAGATGTTTAAAGTTTTGGACATATTTCAACTGTACATGTGCACATTTCTGGGTTAAAGTCTATATGTTAGGACTATAACGGACTGGGGTGGCTTAAACAAGAACACGAGTAAACGACTGTTTTTATATCGATGCTGTAGTGCACTCATTCCTTTCTCTCAAAGGGCTCGTGTACAGAACATAAGAGAAAATTAGACTTAAGTGCGCCCTCCCATCCCCACCCCACCTCCCGCTTTTCGAATTTTCAATGGCCGGCTGCTTTTTGGTTGGCTGTTGGTTTGCCCCCCCCCCCAACTTTCAAAGTGTTCCGCCATCGCTGACTACGGAAGCCCCTGAGTGTCAGATATTTTAAAGTAAGAAGCCAGATTGTAACGGACACAAAATAGCCTTCCGTGTCCATTTGGGCAATTGAAACCAAATCTACGATCTTCCCTCCCTGGGGAAGACACTCCACCCCAGTTTGCCTCTCTTCATCCAGGAATATGAATGGGCAACGGGGGATCCAGGGGGGGGGGGGGCAGGGGCGGATCCAGGAATTTTCGCGGGGGGTTCATCAGCACAAAATTGTGAAATGTAGACAGGTTTTTCTCCGGACAATTGGCCTCCGAAAATCAATAGGTGGGCGGGGGGTGGGGCGGGGTCGTACTTTATAATTTCTATGGGAACGCTCTTCAAATCCGACGATCATTAACACTATATTACAGAATAGTGTATAAATACCCCTAAACAAGCTGGCTCTGTCCGTATTTTGGGCACAGGCGGACATTCTTACCAGTTTTATTTTTGGGGTGTCAGAGCGTGGGGGGGAGGGTGGTTTCGCATTATTTTTAAGGAATTTCTATGAAAACAAAGTTTACAGACCTGGGTTTTTTTTACCCCCCCCCCCCGGATCCGCGCCTGGGGGTTGGGGAAACGGGGGCCATGCCCCCTCCCTTTTTTTAAGTGACGTCGCAAAAAAGGCAGCCACTGCCTATACACCACCATCTGAAAATAAATTGGTTAAAGGGGTCGTCAATTGCCTCAGATCGCACAACAGAGCATCTAGAATCCAAAGGACTTTCCGGGGCCCTTATAATAAGAGGGTCCCGAACATTAACCCCACGCTGTAAATTTGAACACAATTTTGTTAGCCCCCTAAAAACTGTTTTCTGGATCCGTCCTATATCGGCAAGGGCTGGTGGCCTGCGATAGATTGACGCCCCATGCAGGGGAGAATATTCTCAGTCATTTCCGCGTGGCAAGGAACCTAGAGATTATCAATGGCATGATGCATGTTATGTTGACTCGAGACAAGACTTGACTTTGGGGCGTGTACGTAAGGGTGCAACCCTGCAAATAAATTCCCATAGACACTAGTGCTAAATGCACATACTTCAAAATTCTTTTTAAAAATACTCAGAACTCGCACAGGCATTCAAGCTGCACAGAAAAATGATGACCAACATGTCATCTTTCGTTTTCTTTTATTTTTTGGTGGGTTGACCATTGACTTTTCGAGATATTCTCACCCAAAGAAGACGACCCCTATTTTCCCCAAGGCGGAAAAGTAGCCATCTTGAAAAACGATCTCTCTACAACATGGCAAAATAGCGCCACTTTCGAGCCCAATAGCATCCAAAATGCTCAGAATTGGAAGCCCCAAGTCCGGGCCACAGGTTCATTACCATATCTTTTCAATTCCCCAATTTTACGGCGCTCAGAACTCTCTAATATAGAATATTTTGAGGGTATAACTTTTATTCATTAGCTCGGCGGATGGATTTAGGCCTATTTACCGGTGTGCACCCGTAATAAAACCAAATTTGGTATTTTAAGAGTCAAAATGTCGGCAACACCTCAGCTTTAAAAAAAGGCCTATTATAAGAAAGAGGACACCAGTTGTTCTTACAAATTGTGGTATTTGTGTTATAAAAAAGGGAGTTGGCGTTTACGACCCATTAGTTTTTTACTATTAAGTCGACAAACTGTTAGGCCTACCTCAATAGTTTATAATAAAACGCCGAAAATCCAATCAATATAAACGTGTCCTCGCATGAAATGCCAGTTAATTTCGTCGGCGGGGTGCCCCATATCTCGCATTATTCGGCTAGTTTTGCAGTCCAAACATCGTCAACTTCATCTACGTGAAGGTCAAAGTGACACGGTCTGGGGGCAAGTTCGTTGTCACCGCAGATCCGTCACCCTGAGTCACCCCAGCAACTGTGGAGACGCCGAGTACCAAAATAAAATTAGTCATAAAAACATCGGACTTGGGTTTGTAAAGAAGTCTATACAAGGATACAAAACCCCTACCAGGTCATATGTTAAACGCCAATGATAAATGACCAAAAGTAGAGTATCCTCAATATACATGAGTACAGTCTCAAAATCCTCAGTGTGTCCAGTCGTCTTTCAAAATTGAGAAAGAAGCAAAGTATAGATGTGGTGTTCAAATGAAAATGTCAAATATCGATGAATGCTCCCAACATTCTTTAACTCTAGAGAGGCTATATAGGCTACAAACAGTGCAACATTCCACCATAATGCCTCAAGTCCCCCCAAAAAGGCAAGTTGGAGGCCCGTATATGTTCCTATCGAAGCTTTCTTCATCTCGAGAAACGGTACCCCCGACTCTGTCACTTGGGGTCCCGGTTCCGAAATTGCTTTTTTAATAATGACTACTATATGGGGACAAGGACAAATTCCGTCGAATATTACCTGAATTCTTGAATTGAATTACGAATGGAATTCACTTTAATTATCTGCTGAACCTTTGTTTCGTCTTGGGTGCACCGCAGTGATCGGGGCGGGACGTGATGCGAAAGAGCGCGGTCACCGAAAAATAGGGAAAGTGGAATTCGGGGCCTTCAGGGGTTGTTTTTACAGCAACATTATCATTTTTTGGGGTCGGATTATCTGGAAGACAATTAAAAAGAACTTTGATTATTAATAATGAAGGATTTGAAGATGTTTGTTCCACTTTGGTCTGGGGTGTAGGGCTAGGAAAATTAGTTTTCCTTAGAAGTCCGTGGGCTGATGCATTGCGGCCTTCCGGTCCAGTCCAGCGTCCAGCCACCGGGGCTTTGTGGTCTAACTGGCCATCATGTCTCACTGTTACTAGGACAACCATGCAGTAAAAGAAATACAGTGAATGTAAATATAGCATGGTGATACATCTTTAAAATCGTCCACTCTTGTAGGATTTTCTTGCAAGATTTCAGAGTTTTGTGAATTTTTTTTTTAACTTCCCACATCTCTAAATCTACACATAATAGTAAAAGACCACTGGATCGATCGAGGCACTAGGCCTTCCTTCCAGGGGGTCATGTCAGTTTCGATTGAAGCATTCCAAGGCATGCAATGAAGACTTATTGCAGTCTCAGAATTATGTACATGTAGATTACACGAAGGAACTGTTCCACACTAATGATACCAGATTTATAACATCCCATGTTTTGGCAGTGGTTTAGGTAAATCGGGAAAACCTCATTCAGATCGGCATTTTGATTTCAAGGCAAATATGTCTATAATGGTCACAGTTAGTGATACTGGGAAGTGGGAAAGGTGTATCGTTCAATTTCTTTAAATTGGCTTATTTTGGCAGGCATACGAGTTAGCTGGCGTACGAGTTGGTTCACGTACGAGTTGTATGTATAATATGCGCATGGCCGAGTTAAACACTACTAATATTAAGAATATCCTGGGGTTTTTATCCTACAAAGTGTTCAAAGTGGGGCTTGGGGACGGTATAACAATCACAAGAGCTTTAGAAAATGTTACCTTCAAAGACCGAAATAAGCTGCGGCACATCCCCTCGTTGCTACAGACGTCACGGTGTACTCCATCTTCACTTATGCTGTACTGTGCTAGCTCATCGCGTCACCGCGTGTACGTTTTTACCTTGTTTTTAGCACGTTTTACCTAATTGCAGTACGTTTTTACATAATTAAGGTAAACTGACTGCTTTACTTATTCAATATGTATTTTTCAATTTACATGTTTTCGAGGTACTTTTTTTCCCGACGAATTTTACCGAAATTGTGTAATATTTTACATAACAATTTTTACCTAATTATTTTTTTACATATCTTTTTGAGAGTGTAACGGATAGTGGTGCTTTTTCAGGGCGATACATGAGTGAAATTAAGAAAAAGGCACCCGGAACGGCCGATGGCACAAAAAAAAGGGCACGAGTTCTTTTTTAAAAAGGCACTTGTTCAGAAAAAGGCACTTGATAAAAAAGGGCACTCTTTACAAAATATTGGGGGAGGGTATAAACGCTGGTGAAAAAAAGGCATTTTAATGGAAAAGGGCAGTCTTTACAAAATATTGGGGGGGGAGGGTAAATACCCCCTTACCCACCCCCCCCCACCCCCTCCGCTGGCTACGCCTATGCAAAGGGACCTGAAAGACCAGAATGCCGTTTACTTTAAAGGAGAAACAAAGTCATCAACATGGTTAAATGAATCATTTTTTTAGCAGACTCTTTGTATGTACCTGCCTCAAGTTGAGGAAGTATTTTGTAATGGTAAATACTTTCAGCTATATCTTTTAGATATCCACTTCTTTCTCCTTTTATCTGATCAGATGCGGCTGACAGGCTCCCTCTCTCGGCACAATTGATCCGTATGCAGTCACAGATTGACATACTACGGAGGGATGTGGACCAGTTACTGGGGGAATTGCACAGGACACACGGACCGGAACCACCTAATCTGAACCTGGAAGGTATGAAGGAAAGCTTATGCTAGCCTTTGAATCAAATTGTGGGATGTGCATGTGTTCTTTTTTGGGATATTGAAAGTTGTTCCAAAAGTATCGGGCACATATCTCATGAAATAGTCCGTTGTCTCACATGGGGACAGGCCTTCAAAAGTCCAAACGGAACTCATTCATTACAATGAGGAAGAAAACTCTGGGGAAAACTCAAATTAAGTGTGGCTTTGCATCCCGCTTCCTTATGTCGCTTGGGAAAAAAGGGCTTCCTATTGATTCAACATTAAATTTGGGAATTGGAATATTTGGGGAAAATTGTGTGAAATATATTTATTTTGTTGATCTGCTCTCTGTGTGTAAATCAACACAACATTTGGAACGTAAAAGATGCGACTAAAATTGTCTGGCTGCCATCGAATTGTTTTGAAGAGATAATTGCATAACCAAACGTTGGTGGATTTTCTCGTTCGGGGTCGAGTCCCGTTCAAAAGTGAATAACTTTTAAGTTGCTTGGAAAATGGCAATTGAAAAAAAAATGTATTTTTTTCGAGGTGAAACTTTGAAATGCATCTTTAATGAGGTTTCCTACTGTGTTCCTTGCAGGAGATGGTAACGTATATGCGCACTGCAGGATGGTTCCCAATGGCATCTACGACCCAGACACGTACGAGCCCATCGTTGGAGACATCGATATGAGGCAAAGGGTGGGTACCATGCTAAAAAAAAGTAATATTGAAATCAGTTATTCCTGCATGCTGATTTGAAAAAGAAAGCCAATCAGCCTCTGTACTGATGACGTCACACTTTGTTTACATGTGCACTTTTTTATGGAGCCAGTGGGGGCCCCACGGAGCACCATGGGAAGGTTCACACGTAAAAAAGTGTGACGTCATCAGTATATACAGAGATGAATAAGGTACAGGGTGTTTTACATTCTTTCTTGAACACAAACAACGGGCAACAGGCACGTACTCAGGAAATCTCAGTAAACTGAAGTGTCTCGATCGGCTTTACCGAAGACAGATCCGCAATTATAGAGTAATTGAAATTCTTTGAGCGTACTACACATGTATTCGGTACCGGCGGAAACAACCTGTTACTGTTATGCCTGCCATTAGGGAATCATTACTATTGACGTTTACCCCGATGCACTTCCCCCGCTTGACACATCCCGACGCCTGCTCAATTAATGTCACTTTCTTTATATAGGGGATCAAAATATTTGTCTTAGACCGAGTTGGCCCTCTCCCAACTCGTGAGGGCGTGTCTGATTCCAATGTGAATCAAAACCTTCATCCCCGCGTGGAATTGAAAAATGAAAAGTTTAATGAATTACAGACATGTTGTGACCTGTGCACGCTCAACTAAAGATAGACCTGCATCAACAACCTCGTTCCCAGTGTGTCGAGCAGTACGCGCCCATCACTACCTGCTCTCTCACCCAGAGGTCAATTTCACGGAGCTGCTAAGCACAACAATTTGCTTAGCACAAAAACAGGCTAGCTTATAAAAGCAGGTTACCAGCCATAACACCATGTGATTTTCATGCTAAGCAAACCGCAGCTGAATGCCAATCACGAGCAATATACTTCACATGGAGTTTTGGTTGGTACCCTGCTTTTATAAGCCAGACTTTTTTCGTGTTAAGCAAATTTTTGTGCTTAGCAGCGCCGTGAAATTGGCCCCAGCTGATCATTTGCATGTGCAAGATTTTTGAACACGTATGCAAATGAGGAATAGTCCGGTGCCTGCACGTGCGTTACATTAGCGTTGTTTTTTGTATGCGGTGTCAGGGGTAAAAACAGAATCAGTATTCGTCGCAGCGCGACCACGGCGTGAGTTACGAAAACACTTTTTTTTTAATCAAACTGTTCTTTTTGAGAAAATATGCAGTATCAAATTGTATATTATTATAAACAAATTGGAAAGGAAATTAGTATTTTCGAGAAGGCGTGGACGAATGATCGCGAAAACACGTACTGCACGTTCTGAATAACAACACCAAGTACACTATAAAAATCCATTACTAGCCAATTGTGGTGTCGAATCAGGATAAAGGAAGAAAGTTTCCTATCCAGGGCTTACTATTGGAAACGAGGTTGGAAAAAAAGTTAGCACAGGGGACGAGGTTACTTGCATCAAGCGTTACAGGTTTGGTGTACTTTCGATGGGGATGTGCCCCTTTCTGTGGCTCAAAAATGCGAAATGAAAAGTTCGAAAGATCATCAAAAAAGTAGAATGTAAGAAATTTCGCGAAGGATTTCGGATTACACAAATAATTTTGATGCAGGTCACGAATGTATCCTAAAGCAAACGTTGCTTCAAACACACGAATTGTCGATTGATATTCATCATACTATAGTTAGACTTGAAATCAAGTCGGTAATTGCCCGGGCGTAGTTCGCCCACCGCGCACCCACCGCGGCGTGGACAGATACTAGACGCAGTCGAAGTCATGTAAGCGTGACGTATGACACTAACTTGCTGAGACGCTCTGTGCATCCTCGGCCCCAAAATGCGTGTAGATCGATACCAATTACCGACTTGAATAATATGCTCTCGGCTCAGTCGAGGCCAGCAAAATGACAAACACGACACATAGCGCCGAGCTATATTGAGGGCGCTGACAGACAAAACACGATTGTCTAACGACTTGTCCTCAAGTCTACAGTCTGACGTTAGCAGCTTTGGCTCATAATTTGACGGATTTAATTTGTCACTGGAAAAAAAAACAGGTGCTGCGTCTGATGTAAACAAAGAGGGTTCTTAGCAATTATATAGATATTATATGCTTTTCTTGTGACCCAGAAAATGGTAACTAATTAATCAATCTGTTGCCACTACATTTGGGGTATCTTCAGACGAATGCGTGCCTTTGAATTTCCAGTAATTATCTCCAAAAAAAATGTCGTCAGCTCTCCCTCTTTTCATGTTTCCAACAACCATTGCTCTCTTTCCAGAATGAGATCGTGGATTTTTTTGGGTTTGTTTGTTTGTTTGTTTGATGTTCAGTCATTGATGTCTCAAGAAAAGCAATACAGCTATATTTTAGTGGTTGTTTCCAACGACCATTGCTGTACAGTTTTTCCCCCATCATGAACTAGTGACCTTTTTAATTTAATTATATTTCATGTTCAGGCAGTTGGCGGCCCAATGGACGTCGAGGTCTTTCTGTACGGGTTTATGACTCCGAAGAGCGTACACGCTTTACACGTTCACACTTACGGCGACTTGAGACACGGTTGTGGATCTGCTGGCAGTCATTATAACCCCGGAGGAAACAACCACAGCGCCCCCTACGACAAAGATAGGTATATTGCAGTTTCGCTGGGATACTGCCCGCTTGCCAGGTGTTTTTTTTTTTGGGGGGGGGAGTTTGTTTTTAATCACCCATGCGAGTTTGTCCTTGTCGGGATATTCTATCACATTTTATTTGTAGTTTTCCTGCGCGATGTCGGATCATGTCGTGCAAGGAATTCATCTTTGTGATGCCCTGTCGGGAGAACACCGCAAATTAGGATGTGATCCACCTGTTATTTCAATGTTTTGGGGGAGAAATCATTTCATTGACTTAAAGGAAATGCGTGAGCACCGGCGGCGGAACGTGAACGTTTTCGTAAAGGGGTCCGGACGCGCGCGGCCCGGACACAGAAATTTCAATACGCAAAATGTCGGGAAAATTTTCAAGCACTCACAGAATTCCGGCGTGATTTTTTTTTCTCGAGGGAGGCCAGGAGACCCCCCCCCCTTGCTCTTGCTGCTTCTGTTGATGTGTATGAAAGAAAATGATGGCGAGATTTAAGGTGGTGGCGGTGATGGTGACGGTATAAGATGGTAATGGTGATGTGTTTCAAACCTTAAAGGCATATAGGATCATTTGCATTAAATTTTATCCCAAAGGTGACTTATTAAATAATTATTATCAAAAAGCTTACTTGAATTCAAGATTGTACTGGTACTAAAAACACCCTGTGATATTATTCCGTCTGGTTTTCTGTCATTTAGAAGAAATCAAGAAATGTCGGTGATTCTATGCACCGATCAGTCACGATCATCAATTGACTGATCGTTGGAAAATAATAGTAATATTAACTAAATTATGTTTCGTGATCAAAAGATTGTGCGTGGCTTTTTACTGTTTTCAAAAAGTGAAATATCCACTGAACTGAAACTTCGAGCATGCGTTTTTGATTTTGCATGAAAAGCAAATGACGCTGTATGCCTTTAAGAAAAACAACGATAATGAAAATGACAATTCCTGATGGCGATGCCATAAACAATGAAACACCTTGAGTATTGTGTACTTCGTGTTTCATCCAGGCATATGGGTGATTGGGGTAACATCCAAGTAGACGACTTCGGCATGGTCGAGGAGACGTTCACTGACAAGGTAGCGACACTCGTGGGGCCCAACTCTATCCTTGGACGAACTATTGTGGTGAGTGTAAAACTAGTAACTGCCTATTTGCACTTACCTAAGATATCGCTCTTTTCACACTTCCGTCATGGGCATGCACAGCCTCGATCTGGCAACTTTACACAATAAATATAGTTCAGATCACTGAACCGGCTATTTACATTGTGTAAAGTTGCCAGATCGAGGTTCTGCATGCCCAATGGCGGAGTGTACCACAAAAGAGCGAGACAAAGTTGTTCAGAGGTTTATAATGAAGGGCGCCACCAAGAAGGTATAAATTGGGAGCTCGTTTTCGCAGCGCTCTATGGTAAAACAAACAGTAGACGCACGCTGAACGGTATTTTTTTCACGCACAGGCACAACAGGGGTGTTTGGGGGAGGTGTCGAAAGTTTGGGATTTGGGGTGGGTTTTTTTTGGGGGGGGGGGGCTTGGTGAGACTGCTAGCCTTGTGTCATCCGCACACCTATCTCACTGACTGACTGGCTGACTCGCATGGAGCAAATTCTAGTGCTGACCGTTTAAACTAGACTAGTCAATGTGCGATTTAAACCGCGCATGCGTAGTCAGTTTTTCACTCGAACGCGTCTAGTCGATTGACTATTAAAATCTAGTTAGTGTGTTGCAACAGCCTTCGCGCGTTGCTAACGAAGCAAATGTTGGCACGTCATGTTTATTTTCTATTATTTTCTTAACTTAACTTAAGTGCAATTAATAATTAATTATCTCATTGCAAAGATTTATTATTATTGACCAAAACCTACAATGTATCGTTAAACTACTCATTAATAGTTAATCAAAGGTTTGCACAACTTGCCCCAATTTACCTGTGACGTAAATTGTGACATAAATCGCGAATTGACAAGGTTGATCCAGTTGGACTAGCTTGTCAAACCACGCAGCGTGCGAGTGACATCCAGATCGACTATGGTTAGGTCTATAGCCGACTCTAGTTACCCAACCGAACTTGCTCACTTATTGGCTCAATGACTGGTTGTATAGACCAGTGTTACATGTTACAAATATTGGTTGTTGTGGTCACCAAAATGATACCGCAATATCCTCGATCCTTATTTCTCACTTTTGACTGGTGTTTTTGAATGATTGTAGATCCACATTGGGGAGGACGACCTGGGTAAAGGAGGCACGGCAGATAGTAAGAAGACCGGCAACGCTGGAGGGCGCCTTGGCTGCTGTGTGATTGGCCGTTCGGACGGTTCGGCGTGGATAGGGTATTAAACTGGATATAAAGAACCTATATTTCTCCTGATGAAAATGTTGGGTGCGATCCTCTTTCATCACGGCTTTATATAATCAGTGGAGATTCAATATGGGCATAAGTTGTAAGAGGCTTCTTCAATACTGTTTTGTACAAATGTATTTTGTTTTTCTTTTGTTTACAATATCGTTTCTCGTTCGTTCTTCATTTTATTTTCACTCAGACGGCAAATCTGTCTTTCTTCTGTGATAATTCATGAATCTTAAAACAATTTTTTTTATTTCAATTAAAGTTTGAGTTCTAAAACGTTTAGATTTTAGATATTCTTAAAAAAAAATCGTAATTATAATATTTGCGATAATAAATGGTAATTAATTAAGACAACTATAAAAGTTCAAAGCCCTTTAATATGCAAGTGATTTGTGTGACCAAAAAATGAGCTGATTTTATTTTAGTCATGATCGTTCTTTGTCCTAAAGTGAGACATTTTGTCAACCAAAAGTAAAATGTGAAAATGAACAAATTGTTCCGTGCTTCTCGATGGTTTTTTTTTACTTCAAAAGAGAACAACACAATTTCTGTTTAGGTCAAAAAACCGGTGAAGCTGAGAGACCAATTGAGCACAAGATGGCCAAGACGGTTTCTACCCAAGGTAGCAGACCAGTAAATAAACTTCCATAGACCCCAATGGTAAATGCTCCCACTTCAAAAATTCGGGAAAAATACTCACAACTCTCCAAGGTGTTCGAGACACACATCAAATTAAAGCTTATTTCATCATCTTTCATTTTCTTTTCATTTTTTTTTTTGGGGGGGGGTCAACTGATGACTTTTAGGAGAAATTTCCATCTGAAGATGATCACCCCTGAAAATAGTCCTGAAGCCCATCGCCATTTTGAAAAACGATGCCTACACTCCATTGCAAAGTAGAGCGCTTTTAGGGTCCAAATTACATCAAAATTACACAGAACTGCAAGCTCCAAGTCCTGTGCACGGTTTCCACCCATATTTTTTACAAACCCTCAAGTTCATGGCCCACAGCATGCTCAAATACCGAAGATTTTGAGGGCAAGCAAATCGTGATTTGGCCGGCGCAGGCAATTTCGGACCGATTTACTGGTCTGCACCCCCAACAACCAACATGCCGTGTAATACTAGTGGCGTAAATCTGTGCAGTCGACTGGGGGATGGGGGATGACCAAAATCTAAAAATTGTCCGGCCGTGGAAATTCAAAAAATGGGGGCTGGACACCACATTACACTAGGGGGCGCTGTTCATAATACAGATATAAGTCTTAAGTGATAATATAATGTGGCGCTTTTATCGCTTTATACCAAAGGTCTCAAAACGCTTCACAATACTTGGGCACTTACGAGCCTTAACCTTACATCAAAACGGCGCATCTGCAGCTTTTGCACTTTTTACTCCTCCCTTTTTCAGTTGCAAATGAAAAGTACCTCAAAATCTACATTTCGTATTTTTCACCAAGAGAAAGTGGGGGAATTATTCGATGGCCACCCCTTCCCCCTCCCCCGGTCAAAAATTGGGGGATATACCCCTCCCCCCAAATCCAGTGGGATTTCCTCCTGTCGTTTAAAAAAAAATCGTCACTCCGCCAGCAATGAGTTAAGTCTCCGCTCAAGTCACATCGTGACTTCGTAACTCGGTCACAATGTCCAAAATCATAGTACGATGACTGGGGAAGTACCTCTAAGCATAGTGACATCAGCAGCGGCGTAGCCAGGGTTCTCATTCTTCGGGGCGGTTGGGGGGGGGGGCTTGAGGTCACGTGGAGGGGCGCCCAAAAATTTCATCCGTGCGGAAAGGTAAAGACAGGTTTTTCACCGGATACCCGCCCTCCGTAAAATCAAATAATGGGGGAGGATGGGGGGCGCTGTTCAAAACGTATATCATGGCTACAACTACCGCTATTCGCGTCCAAAATCGCGGAAAAAGGGGAATTTATATTCTTCCAGCTTATCATGGTAACTCATATGGCTGTGCTTTTCTCCGGATGCCAAATTTTCAGGGGGGGGGGGTGGGCCGCGACTGGGGGGCGCGACTTTGTCAAATTCTTGTTCATACATTATTTAAAAAAAAAACCAGTTTACAATCGAGCGTAAGCTAATGATAAATTAAGTAGTAAAAGCACCTCAATATAAGAAAATATAGATGTTTATAATCAAAGAATAAACATAGACCTAGGGCCGACAGGATGAATGTAAGCGAACTTCTCTTCATTAAATAAAGATTTGAAGACCATGGGAATCCTTGTATTTATTTCGTCAAAACTGAAACCACTAATACATGTACAGGGCGAGTCATAAAAAGCGGGTCTCCAAAACAAGAGATATATTTCATAAAAAAACTATGAAGCACCAAAATTGTTTATGACTTGGAAGACCATTTATTAAACTACTTTTAAGGGAGAAAATTATTTCAATTGCTGTAGACTACAAGTTTAAATGTTATCACTATTTAAACGAAGTTACCCTAAAATCAGTTACGTCAAAAAAAACAACGCTTTATTGTGTGAACTGACTGTTTGCATGGAACAACAAAGAAAATGACACAGAATGCCTGTTTCAACAACTGCAGTACACAATATCTATATTAAAAACCCTGCTTTGGCTCCAACAATAGGACTTATCAAATCCATTTTTTATTGAAAAGACGAGCCTTCAAAAGAACTTTGTTGAATATGTTCAACTTTTAAACTGAGGTTTTATATCGCTGGTGATGTTTGAAGACAATTTGTAACGACAATTCTTTAATTCGCATTTTGGACGAAAGAGCCTTTAGGGTCATTTCGATTAAATAGCGATGTTATTTGAACGGATTGAGCAATTGAATCAATTTTTTTCATCTAAAAGTAGTTTATTAATTGGCTTACCATATTTTTGGTGCCGCCATTGTTTTATTTTAAACTCACCCGGTACTTATAGCTCGTACAGGTTGATAATTATAAATCTCCTCCCCTAATAACGTTAGTTGCATCATTTGTTAATATAAATAAATACAGACGCACTATTTCAATGCAAAGCATTTGCATGCAGTTTCGTTAAGCATTATATAATTAATAGTTTTCATCCAGGAAAACGTTTTGCAGGCAGATATCACTAATAAAATAAAAAATATTAATATATCAAATCATGGTCCCAGTATGGCCCCAGTCTACAGTATATCAGACAAATTGATATTTACTTTTCTCCTGTTAAATTTTAACTTGTTATAGTATATGCCTAATGTCATGTATGAAGTTGTTTAACGGTATGCGTAACACATCCGTATTTATTTTAATATGGAAAATTATTTCACTATAATGCTCCCTTCAAAAAGGTTGGTCAAGTTTGGCTGTCCAAAACGGTTTTGTTGACTACGGCTACGGCTATTCAGCACTGGCGCACCAATGGCCAAAAAACCCCGAAGCCGTATAATTTGCGTCTCTTTGCTGTGAGAATACAGGAATACGGCTGAAGGACAGTAAATTGGCCCAAATTGCCTGAACGCCGTACGAATCGCTATCAATATGCTTACTATATCTCTCTCGAAGAAAGTTGCGGCCCTTCCCTTACAGGTTTGTAAAAACCAAAAATGAAAAGTGTGGCAGCTCTGAACCAGACTTCGAGCTTGTTTGAGTAATTCGGATGAAACTGGACTTGAGTGGAAGGATGCATGGGCGGCAAGAATATACTTTTACAAAATGATTGTGCTGGGAGGGGAAAGTCATCGGACTACCCCCCCCCCACAAAAAAAAGTAAAAGCGGGAAAATCAAGCTTTAAATTGATGTGTGGAGATATTTGAGTATTTCCCCGTTTTGTCTTGAGGGTATAAAGCAGCCCTATGTGTTTATATTACTCCAGTATTAAGTGTCAGATAGAATTTAGGATAATGCTCGACAAACTGTGCATACCGGCAGTGACCCTTGTGTCAAGTCCTTCACCTGATAACCTTGGCATCATCTATATACTTTCAATTGAATGTGCTCCTTCCATGTGTCAATTACAATCAAAGCCATTAAAGGTTACATCAATGGACAGGAGCCGCTAATTAAATGAGCACAGAACCTAGATACGAACTTGTTCGCAACAGTTTCTGGAACGTTTCAAAACTATACACGCCTTCGACCGACTGACAATCGTACAACTATTAAACTTTTCTGGATGATTTCAGTGACTGATACTTCTTCTTTTTTAACAATGGGCCCTCTTTCCTCTTCTTGCCAGTTACTTTCCTGGTCTCAAGCCTGCACATATACATACACAATTCATTACCCCCCCTTAAAAAAAATTCTGAGTACATGCATAATGAGCTGCATCATTATACTGACATTTACTACAGGGAATTTTATAGCAATGAGATAACACTGCACGACATTTAATTCCAATAGAAAGGATCGAAATGTGTATTTTAAATGCACGTAGATGATACAAATTGACTAAAAACCACAAATCACAAGTGTAGCTCTGCTAGGGGCTGCCCCCCCCCCAAAAAAATCCCGGTTTTCGCCCGTAGTTGTTACCCTACGACAGGGGGTAACTTATAGTACAAGTTACACTATGACATTCCCATGTAACGGAATCTACAATTCAACCTCTTGCAAAAAAGACTGCTCATTCGTAACAACCAATCCTTTGCCATTTCCCAAAGCTCGGCTCAAACTGCAGCTTCTGCTTCATCTCCGGAGTAATTAAAGATTGTTTTTTGTAAAAATACATGTACTTAGTACAAACGGTCACAGACTCCCGACTCCGAAAGCTGGAAACATTATAGCCGCAGTGTCTAGGGAGTACTTGAGCCCTTTTTTTTTTTGAAGCACTAAAATGATTTGCTCATCGCTTCAAACGAAACCAAACTGTTTGGTTTTTTTCAAAAATAAAAACGAGCACGGGAGAAACACGGAGGCACCGGCCTTGAACGGGGGAGGGGCGTTACCCCGTGTTCCCCCAAGTTATAACAATGTACATCACACTGCGAAGGCTGCGAGGTTGATGGAAAACCCAGGTTGGAAAACCCAGGTTGGAAAACCCAGGATTACTTAAGCCATTTTTTTCTTCATGAATGAGGGCGCTGTGCATTAACTGGACGCAAATAGACCTTATGCGTCGCAGGTGTCTCAGAGGGTATTCTTTGTTATTTTAAATGAATGCATAAAAAGGTTTACTCACGCCTATCCATGCTATACAAAGCCATTGCCCTCTAACTCCGCCTTATAACGCATAACGTCTATCGATGTAATTAAGTTTACAGAGTTGCCTTACTTACACAAACTTACATGTTTATTTTTCTAGGTTTTAAGTACATTTGCTTAACTGCTTCAATAAACTTGATTTTCCACCGTTCATACCAAGACAGCGCCCTCTTTCTCCCTTATGTAGCTCCCACGTTGTTGGCTAAGGCTGCCTAGTCTCTACACCACCGTCGTTAGCCTCAATTTCCGTTCCATGGTCCATGGCTGAATCCAGCAGAGTGATGCCGCCCGCATCGAAGAGCCATGGAGCTTGCGTGAATTCCTCCTGCGACAAGACTTTGTTTCCTGCAGGGGAAGAAACAAATGAGAGGTGAGAAATAGTAAAATGAGGGAGTGGAAATCACTGATTTTATCAACTCAACACAGTTGAGGAAAGGATTTTTGTCAATGACAGAATACACTCTATAACTCCACCAGTTGCTTTCGGTTAGTACAGCACCCCTTTCCCCTTTTCAAAAACATGTCCCACGCGACAACATAATATATAGATCACCTAGGGAACGTAGGAATTAACCTCGACTTCACGATAATCGTTTGTGCCCTTCGTTCCCGATCCCTTGTTTTCAAAATAGCCCGCGGGCTCGCGCGGGGCATCCATTACACGGAACTATGAGAAAAACACATTTGCGACGGAAAGGTTCAAGAAAGAAGGCTGATCATTTTGCGGAATCTATTGCAGCGTGTACATATTCTACTGCAGTTTTCAGGGCGGGTCCACTTTTAGATAAAGAGGGGGATTTAGCTGCCATGAGGGGTGTTTAGCAGCCATTTGCTGTGTTTTTCTACCTGGTGTTTTCATTTATTGTGGACCCTGACCAAACAGATCTCTGCATCCATCGATGGCACCTATACACGGATGTTGCGGGTTGTTCAGAACGTTTCTTGGCAACAACATCTCCCTAACTTTGGTCTATATGGTGCCCTTCCCCCTCAGGGATGATCTCCACCATCATCAGACAGCGTCGCCTTCGGCTAGCCGGCCACGTTTATCGACATAATGAGCCAGCTAGTCAAGTCCTCCTCTGGAATTCTGATGCCCCTCGACGAAAAGGTCGTCCCAACATGACCCTGAAAACATCCATCGAGTTAGAAACTGGTCTGAGTGGTCCATCTCTTTCCAACACTGTGCTCGACAGGGACAGTTGGGCCCAACTCATCAAGTCATCATGAAAATGAATGAATGAAGGAGAAGAAGGGGGGGGGGGTCTCCCAACACCCCCTCCCGTAGATCCGCCGTTGGTATTGACAAGTGGAGAGAAGAAAAATGATGGAGTGACGGACATAGGAAAACACTAGAAATACCCACTCTTAATTGGAGAGTAATTGTGCAGTTTACTCTCTTGAAGGCATTGAGTCCAACACCCAAGGAGTTCTCTGTGCCAAAATGCGGAGCACTACCACTCCCCCTAAAAAGGAGATTAACGGAAATGAAAAGCGGACAGACTACACCTTCAACAACAGCCCTTCCAGCTTTTGGCTGTAGATCCAAAGCCCGGAAAGAATCGATGAGCACTAACCCACGATTAAATCGAACCTTTTTATCCCGCATCTTAAATACCAAGAGCAAATAAGACACATTTTAAGTGGTCACAAAAAACTAAGTACCAACACCAAAAGGAGTAATTAAAAGGCTACTTTGGGACCCCCAAGGCTGCATTGTTTGAGAGGTGAGGACCACACAGGCCGACTTCCCTTCCCCTAGCCAAAGCCGATTACGCGGCCGTGTGTGGGGCAGGCTTCGGGCATCCTTTTTGATGGGCTCATCTCGCTGTCATAATAGATTTCTCTTCTCAGATTAAGCCTACAGGTTGGTCCTCACTATCAGGAGTACGAAGCAATTGAGGCATCTTTTTCAACTGGACAATTCACATGCATACGTTGAACCAATTACCTCACTATAAAAATCACATTTGAGTTTGATCGTGAGCCACCCGATATTTTAATTCCCCACTTCTACCGGTCATAAAAAAGGAGCAATCGGCCCAAAATAATAGCCCTGGACCACAGCAAGCCAAACACTCTTCTCTTTTTTTTTAAAGGATCGATTTGGAGTCGTTGAGAAGTCAAATGCAGGTCATCTCGACGACAAGACGATCGAGATAGCAAACAACATCAAAACATCGACCGTTTAGAAAAACAAATACGAGTCGCGACCCGCGTGATCTTTGCCTCAAGTGCACGGGTCGTTGAAATTCACTGGTCGCTTTTCTTTCAGGCGATGACAAACATGACCAACATTGCCAAATCTCAAATCTGCCAGTATTAGCCTAATTTCTACGTATAATCACAGAGCTACAAACCCACAGGCCCAACAGATGCACGTGCATGGTATTGCTGTACATGTATTTCAGATGTATCTATATGAAGTATTTGACACTCAACTTCTTACAAAATTGTCAGTTCCAAACCTCAAATCAACTTTTTCACACTATCGTCTTGCATACCCGTGTTGAAATCAACAAGGGCCACCGAACATAGCACTGATGAGGTAGGCAAGGCGTATCCTTCACACTTTATAACCGGGTAGTCGGCTAGACTTGGGATTTTTCTACCCGGGTACAGCCTCTCAACCATGGTCGTTGGATTTTACGGAGGTGGAGCGCTGGACCCGTCTTAGAGCAGTGTTGGATTCTTGCTAGCGTGAACCGAGGGGTTCCTGAAATAGGGGACCCGAGTCTAACATATTGGCGTCGCCAGGATTTTTTCTAGAGGGGGCAAAGCACATTATTTCCCAAAATATTTGTACTTTCTCTATAACATTATTTTCGAGGGTGGGCGGGGGGTGGGGGGGGACATTTTGCCCACCCCACTCCGTTGACACCCCTGCGGACGCCCATGTTGCATTAAAAGTAACAGCAATGTGAGTTCGCACCTCGTCTTTTCCCTTTTTCCCATTGTTCCCCTCCTTTCTATTAAGCTCCTCCCCCTCCTCACGACGCCCACACGGAGATTTTGGATTATGTGAAAGGCCGTTTAGATTCTATAGCCTGATATCCAACGCCCCCTCATTCCAAGAACCCCGTACCGGCCTCTGGACAGTTGGTTTTCCTGAAATTACATTTATTCCCGCTCGGGGAAAAACTTAATTCCTCCTGTCAAAATCAAGTAAATCCGGGAATTGATCAAGATTTTACTTTTACAATGCTTATTACTGTCAAAACAAATGTTATTTTCTTTGGAGATAATTTTCATCAGCTTTGTAGTGTATAGCCAGTAGAGCATGCCACCTGTCATACACTCAACCAAAAAAGAAAGTCCCCCCTTAATACTTTTTTGTCTAACTCAAAAACTACTGGGCACATCTTGCTCAAATTACGACTGATCAGTAAAAAGAATCCTTAGCAATCCAGCCACGTTTGGGCCAAAACAGTGATAATGTGTACACAATTAGGCCTATGCAATTTATGACAGATATGATGGTACCGAAAAAAGTTGCACTTTTGTATACGTGCAAGGTGAGTGTGAACCACAATTTGCATCTATACGAAAGTGCAACTGTTTTGAGTATAGTTTGTCATAAATTGCATAATTTCGTACACATTATCACTGTTTTGGGCCAAATAAAGAGTATGGCTAAATTGCTAAGGAATATCTGCACTGATTTGTCGTTGTTTGATCGAGAAGTGGTCGGTAGTTTTTGAGTAAAAAAGTATTGAAAGGGGGGGGGCTTTCTTTTCTGGTTGAGTGTATTATACCCATCGGTTGCAGACGGGCAAAACCGTTGCGCTACCCAAGCCTCTTTCTCATTTTCTCCAATCTTATACAGCAAAAAAAGATAGACCTTTGTCATGTTGCCGCCATTTCAGTCATGTTCCTGTATCAAATATCAGTACTGAATGATTTTTTTTGGTGCAAAAAGGAACCAGACTATTTTTCCTTCCCGCCTCGCTTTGGTTGCGTTGATTTGAATGAGAAAAAAAATCAAGATGGCCGCAACATGATAATGGTCTCATCCACCACTAGAGGGAGACAGCATATTTCCATTCGAACAACTTTGGGTACATACAATGGAATAATGCCTTTTAAAGAGCTAGGCCATGACTCTAAATGACTGTGCTCCAATGTTCATTTGGACTCCGTCTGCGATAGAGAACACGACATGAAATACTATCCAATTGTCCAATCAGGACTCTAAATCAAATACAGAAACTCGTTTAATACAAGGCCGGGAAAGGTTATGGTGATAATTATGTTTAGGAACGTTCTGTGTTCTGTGCAGCCTTAAGCTAAACCAAAAACAAAGTGAAATTTCCTGCTCGAACTAACAGACATTTTTTTGGCGGGAACACAAGCCACAAGGTGCCGTTGCTGTTTATCAGATTTTGACGAGAAATGTGTAAAGTTCACTTAGGTCGTGGGAAAGGTAAGTAATTGGAACATGAAATCTGCTCTTCCAGCTTGTACCTCTAAGTTCCGAAGGTGAGTCACAAACACTGCTTCGAGTGGGTCCCCTTGAAAGCTTTCTGGTGAATTATTTTGTTTTCTTCTTCATATACTTAATTCACAAAACAGGGAGCGACATTCTTTCTTATCAGGCACCAGGCTTGAAGTTTATAAACCACTTGAAATAATTTCAATAAGTGACGTCAGCGTAAGTGGCACAAATCACTCAATTGCTCTTTCTCTTGAGTGGCATCTTGAAGTGTTTATCAGAAGCGATGCATTATCGGATTATGCTCTGGTACCGAAATGGCGAGATTGCGAGAATTTATCAACATCTTGTGTTCATCTTGGGACCATCGGGTGCTCATTTTTAGCTGCAGGATAGCTACTCAACAAAATCATCATTTCTTCTTGTTAGTTCGTTAGTTTAACGTTGACATCATCTATTGCTCCTACATATTTTGACCGATTTCAACCAAAAATTGTCGAAAGTATCAGTAGCTCAGCCCCAACATGTCACATGACCAAACTGGGTCAAAGGTCATCATGGGGTCACTGGGATCATAAACTTGTTTTTCTGTTTACTCAAAACACTACTCCTTCCAGAAATTACATGGCACAATCACGTGACTCATGCATGAACCGGACCCTCATTATTTTATAAGTCTGTGCATGCATATGTTCCCCAATATGTTCCCCAATATGTTTCCAACCCTAACCCTCACCCTAACCATCTAACCCTATTAACCATCTAACTCTAAGGATTTTGGGAAACATAGGTATTGGGAACATAGGTATTGGGGAACATCGGGTAGACCCCGCCCGCAGCTTCCGAGATCCAAGAGCTTTCGAGAGCTTGCCTTATCCGTGTTTTTACATTTTGAACAGTTCCTATGACAAGGCATCGGCAGCTAGTACGAAAATTGACTTCACCAAATCTCTTGTAGATGCTAACCATTGCAGGGCTTACATCATGGCTTAGTTTGTACGCCTTTGTAAACTTTCAATGTTTCCCCTCTTTGGAATGTTTTATTTTGTAACGGAGAACAAGGCTCAACCCAAATGACTCATGGATGATTGCCAGAGATTAAAGAGAAACGAGGCCTCGAAGTAAACATAGGAATCTTACTAATGGGTGCAATTGTGGGTTTGCAATAGTTACTCCGTTGGAAGTCTATTGTGCCCGGAACAATAGCGCACGTTAATAGTTGCGAGATTAGAAAGAAACTCGACCTCCGACCCAGTGGCGGTGAAGAGGGAAGGAGGTTGCACAAAGGTTGCAACAAAAATGAGTGTGACAGGAATTGGGTGAATGGGTGAATGAACCTGTTCATCTCTGATATGGGAGATGTCGATCTATCAACTGTGGCCAGGTTGGCACAATGGTTAGTAATCATTTCCCTTTGCCTTTCATCTTCAGAGATTCCAGCAGGTATATATCCTGTGTATATAGTTCCCTATTTTTGATCGCAGGGGTTCCCTCTGACCTAGTTCGAAAATTTGGGGCTCTCAATATTGTGTATGAGAGTCCCAAAACTTAAGGTGTTGAAAACATGCAAAACAAGAAAATAGACGAACATCTGAAACATTAACCAGTCCAACAACTTTTCAGTACTGCCTCAATCAACTGCCAGCTGACTGTGTCAAAAGAAATAGATGTCGGGTACTAGGTCACTATTTCTACACATTTGTCCATAGCCAGGCACCAGACTAATGACAATGAATGAAGAAGTCAGTCTTGTCAAACAGTCGGACCATGGATGGACATGATACAAGTCTAGTCTTTATCCTCATTTTGAAATCACTTGACATCCCTCTCATGTGCACCACTGCCAAATATTGAAGAAAAGTTTACTTTAACAAATGAAATGAGTCTTCAAACTTGGTTGGTGAAATACTGAGGACCTTTCCTTTGCCCAGTGAATGTTTTGGAGAAATTTGCTGGCTAAACGGTGAGTAAAGTTTGCCTGAACTTCTTTTGCATCGTTTAGAGCACTTGAGGTCACAGTCTGCCTCTGACATAAAACAAAGTATGGGTTTTTACTCCCGCGCCATTAAACACTGTCGTTTCCTACCTCGCTTCCTTCCATTTCAAAGCAGGGACATGTAAAGCACGGTGCTTCTATTCACTGATCAGTCTGCTCAGGATACATGATAATTGAAAATCACCTGAGTTTGTTTGAGGGGCGCTCAACTTCACTGCGCTTTAGTGGAAGTCGATGGGAAACACATGTGCTATACCGTCCCGAAACCGATGTACAGATGATTTTAATAATAGAGGAGATATATTCAACCATCACCATTTCCCCTTTTTTGCGACTGAGGTAGGAAATACATGTAATTGACAATAAACACAAGCCTTGCTTGACAACTTAATAAGATGTTAATAATGAGAAACCATCACATACTTTCTGCTCAAAAGCACAGTATCCGTAACTTTAACTTGGGGTGCTATTTTTGACCGGGGTATCTTGCCGATTGTACCTGTTCCTCCATATCCGTGTCAGTAATGCATTCATGTTTGTATACGGCCGACGTTAATCCCTGATGAAACGTCCCCGTGTCGCCACCCCAATCTTCCAGGCGATGCTTGAAGGGTTTAGAAAATGTAGTCCTTGAACTTAGTTCTGTTTGGGTTATATCGTTTTGGTGAAACATAAGACTCGATATGTCGGGGGAAAGTGGTTCACAAGGGTAAGAAAGGATCGACGCATGCGGGAGGAAATTAGTAGGCCTAAGAGGAAACAATGTTAATGTGCACAATCGACATGGGAAAACTCAATTTTCGGTCGAGCTTCTGCTACGTTGCTTTGTATCAGTGCCGTATATTTCCTGGATTATAGGCTATCGTTTGATGAAACATTAGACTTGACAATTGGAGGGAAAACCACTGAGCGAAGTTTGGGGACTACGGAAAGACAGCCTGGTCGGTAAATCAAGATTGTGATCTTTTCTCACTTTTCGGTCGAGCTGTGTGCAGCTAGCTGTGTGCAGCTTGATAAAGTGGAGCATTATGGAGAACACTTGTTGGGAAATGAGTGAAGCTTTATCGACTTGGCAATTTGTAGAGTCTCGTTGGGGCTATCAGCGTGGTAGTCAAACATTTTGGTTGACTGAACTATCAGGTTATACAGGAGGAAGCAAGCCTAAGCACCAAGCTTGTGTTGACTGAGTACATTAATTATTTGGATGAGTAGGACTCTCGGAATTCCAGAGTCCTAATCCGAATCCGAGTCCATTCTAATCTTCTTGGAAGTTTTAAGGACGCCTCTTTGTCCGAGTAGGCTACGCAGTCAAACCCATCTCTAGGGTTTTTTTCTTCTTCAGGCTAGATTCCACTGAAATGACTTCAATACTGGATGGTGCATGGATCGAAACCATTCTTTCCTCTCCCCTCGCTGAGTTATTTCTCGTAGTTTTCACCGATAAATTTGAAAAAAATATATATCTCGGAAAAAGACAGATAATAATGAAGTTGATCATTGCGATGCCTATGAAGATTTTAGCGCTCCTTTTCAGAATTCTGATTTTCGAGATTTGCCACATGATTTTTTTCACTCGATCCATACTTTTTGGAAGAAAGCTGATTTCAAAGCCAATAAGAATTCATTCATGGATTTACCATGTACATACATATTATTTTTCAGATTTTAGCTGTGAAATAATAACATCATTTTTGTATGGCGCATGAAACACTAAGTTGGCAACGCATTTTACATGTGAACAGGTTTACGTCTTAATATTATTGTTCCATGTGGAAAAACTTAGCGTTCAAAATACATGGTGAAATCAGAAGGCAGTGTTGATGCATGCAAGTCGAATTTCCATGTAATACATGTAATGTCAAATTTCCCCTTGGCAAAGGTCACAGGCAAACTGATATCCATTTCATGGATAAATAAACTTGGAAATGTTTATGTCCAAACCTTCAGGGGCAGAAAACACAAAATCTCTTGGGAGCCAAACGATCCATGACATGCAAATATTGTTAAAGGGAAACTGTGAAAAGGGTGGTAAGTATTAAATAACGGGAGAAATAATCAATTTGAGAAACTCATTTTAAAAGTTTCGGCAGTTTTCGTGAACTACACAATGTCCTAATGATTTATCATGACAAATCTTGGAGAATAAGCCAATCGCGTGAAAGGGTAGTTTTGTCGGGGGCGGGAGGGGAATGCGGGGGGGGGGTTGAGTGGTTAGGATGAAAATACTGACACAATGATCACTCACCATCTAAATCAGCAGCATCAAACGGCTCCTTGGCGTCCCTCAGCTCGGTGTCCGTCACCGCAGCGAGTTCAACCAGGCTCACCCCTCGGTTGTGATCCAAGTCATAGGCTCCAAACTGTCGCGGTAAATCCATACCCCGGAACTTCAGCCTCCAGGCTGGTTCATCACCATCATCATCGCCATCATCACCACCAACTTCACCACTATCACCCTCCAAGGGTTTGGGCACCGACAAGTTGACTTGTTCCCGAGGCTTGGCTGGGAACGTGGGGCGCGGCTGCACGGCTACGGGCCTCCACCGGTCCACCGGTACGTGGACTCGGAGGGCCAGCGGGGCCGGGCTGGCTGGGCCTGGGAGGATCAGGACAAGAATCACGGCAAGGGTGGCCCGGGCAAGACCGCTGATGAGAAATTTGTCCTCCATCGTTTGGGTCGCTCTTTGGCTTTGACTGTCGGACGAGAAACACCAGAAAGGAAAAGTTAAATACGGTTGATCAGTTGAATCTAGTTGATCCTCCGCGGTAAAATGAAACTGAGATGCTGCGACGCCAGCAGACGAGTCTCCGAATGTCAAACGAGAAACCTGACAAAAACAGAATGATCTAATCACATCTCTTTGAAAATATCTTCTGCCGTGAAAAATACGCTTCGATCCGTCCGATCGAGCGACCTTTGAAGGACGCACGCGGGCCCGACACAACAAATTCGGAAGTAAAATCACCCCTAAAATCACGGGTAAATACTGACAGATTCTAGGCTTGGCGAGAGCAATTGAGATCGCTAACAAAGTCATTCAGCGTCTCAGCGGAGAGAGTGCGACCTGCAGAGGGGATGTTTTTGTTTCTGTTCCGGACACCACACCAGACTGTTCGAACAATTTGATAAAGAAACCTTCCTTGGCTAGTTGACCAGTCATGCGCACGCTCCGTTGCACAATTCGGCAGCCTGCAACACAAAAAAAGTAGATGACCACGTCTTGAAAGGCTTTTCTTTTCAGTCACAACTTCACAAGGTTCAATGGGGTAACTTCAGAGCACGCCATTGGCTGCGTGTGGCGCAGTGATACCCCCAACGTGACCCAATCACAGACGCGCTATACACACAGTGTATACATCCAGACTGATTACCTGTCCGCACGATATTGACATGAGCACAGGATACGTTTCCTTATTTATAATGCTTTCCTGCACCACTGTAAAATCAACAAGCAGCAACACGATTATATACAATCATCACGTGATTTTAATAAGTCACAACGTTACAGTTCGTGATGCGTCCTCCCATTACAGTATATTTTTGTTGTAAATAGGAGGGTCTTACTTCGGTGCATCATGGGTGCATGTACTTTGACATCCGCATCTGTAATGGTACTTGAAATGGCCGGAAACAGTTCTATAATAAGTCTTGAAATCATAAACATTTCATTTCGTATCCATGAGATAACCCAGACGTAAGTGTGCGTAGCTTTCTTACCGGCAAAATAAGAAGGTAGTGCATTTTGAAGGTTGATTTTCTGCAGTTTTGTATACAGCGTTGACATCTTGCCACCCAGCTCCACCCCCCCCCCTTCTACTCTCTTCTCTGGCTTACATTAGAATGTATGTATCAATGGAAGAAAACATTTCCAATTTTTCTCCAGAACCAAAACTTGGACGTGGAGGTTTCAATGGCGTAATTCAGGGTGCGGGGCGCACGAGTGGGCGTGGCGGAGGGGCGCATGTGTGCACAGATGGTCGCATGGGCGCACGGGGGAGGCAGATCCCTTTACTCGAGGCCTACACAATGTGCCCTGATTGTGCCCCTCTCCCGCTAACATTTTGGAGAATGCAAAAATGAGCCTTCTATTGTTGAGGATGAGATACCAATGGAGTGCCCATGATCACCAGAAAATGCCCCATCAGCACAAAGTGCCCCTTCCGAGGTACCACCAGTGGCGTTAGTAC
This sequence comes from Patiria pectinifera, assembly GCA_029964075.1. Classification (NCBI taxonomy): domain Eukaryota; kingdom Metazoa; phylum Echinodermata; class Asteroidea; order Valvatida; family Asterinidae; genus Patiria; species Patiria pectinifera. The sequence goes on along the minus strand of CM057149.1, from coordinate 29,805,990 downwards.
GGGGGAGGCGGGCACATGTCCCCCACGTGGATGTCCGTGCCCCAAGGTCCCCCCCCCCCCATTTATAACCTTTAAGTGAACAAAAGTAATACATGTAGGCCTATATATCATTTCCCTTCAGTGGCCCGCATGAAAAATTGGTGCACCCCCGGCCCCAGGTGCCCCCCCCCCCCCACCAAGTTTAACCCTACAGTTGCGCCATTTGGTACCCGGTACCTCCTCGCAAATTGGAACCCATTAACACTGAGAGGTTTTTTCACACTTATCATTACATGTTTACTCTGGGCTGCTTGTATAGCAACTACACAAGAGCGATTTTGTTCACAATTCGGACTGATTCTGACTGACGCCGATCTTTTTTATTTTTCGACCGTGATTCCGTTAGCGAATTTGCAGTCAAAATCCTGACAAGAAGTATATAGTTATTGGACTGACTCTCAGTTCGGCTGGGAGTCAAGCTACACTGTTATTTCGGTTGTGTACTATATGAACCTAGCAACCAGTTGTGTAATAAAATTGTACAAGTTGTGTAATATTTTACACAAGTTGTGTAAACAACAGTTTACACAACGGGTTGCTAGGTTCATATAGTATACAGAACCGTCTGATTTTTACACAACAGAAATAACATTGTAGACTTTTTTTTCCAGTTGAACTAACTATGCAGGTTTGAATTTTTTTTTAGAGTGCACACAAAACAGGACCAAAATCCCTAAAGGTCTCAATGAGGCAGAGCAGGGGAGGGGTGGGGGAAGCGGTTGATAGCTTCATAATCACAAACAGCCATCCGAGAACAAACTCTGATTGGCCAGGCTCAACTCATGTGCACGGTTCCAGGCGATCGTCACATTGCATTCTCTATATAATGTGACTCATGACCCGGCTGAACTCGAACATGTTCCGCACATTATTACATTTCCTTCCACTGCCAATGATTCAATTTCCCAAATTGACATTCAGCGGTACTTTTTAGCATGTGGGTCAAAATGTCAGCGTCCTCACACAATGGAAATAAACAGTTAGTGGTTTACCGATCAGGCTACGGTGATTAGATGCGGCGCCATCTTGGGAATAGTACGGAAGAAGTGGCGTAGCCACAGAGGTGCCCTTTTCGCAGGTGTCCTTACCAAAAGTAATTCCGCCCGGGTAACCTAATCGAAGACGTTAGTGGCTTTCTCAGAAATTTGAGTACCATGTTTCCAGCGGTCAATTCGGTCGGAATAACCGTTTTATGTTGCAATTTAAGGACGACGGAATTGTTTTTGGAAATTAAGATGGGACTGGGAATCGTGCTCTCTGCCCTGCAAGAGAACGCACGAAATTTCCATCGTGCTTCTGAAGTTGCACTTTACTTTGTGTTTTTCTAATATTTCTATAGTCTTAACCGCATTACAAGAGCATAGAATGCGTTCATCACTCCTGCTAGTCAAGTGGCTTAGATCCAAGAAGGGGTGGGGATAAGGTGTCCGTAAATTGGGCTAAAAAGTAGGCGAAGGGTTACCTGGTGTGGGGAATTGAACAAGTTCAAGGAAATCCCCAATATTACATGTAAGAAAACTTTTGACGGAGACGTTATTATAAACAGTCCCCCACGTAATTACTATTATTATTATTATTATTAAGCAATCATTCGGCCTAATTTTTAGCCCAATTTACGGACACCTCTTTTTCACCCATTTTTTTTCTATACTAAATATCATGATGTTATCATTGTTCACATGACTTTCCACATAGTTTTATCCAGTAAGCAACTTTGTGAATTTGAAGCTCATCAATACTGAGGTTTGGCAAGACGTCTTGATGATATCTGGGGAAAAGGTAATGGCGCGCAAAATCATAGATATAATGGCAGCCATTTTGGATCTTTCATAATCCTCTTAATCATCCAGTCACTTATATGCTTTACAAAATGTTATTTAAGTAAGTATGTAAGTAGCATCCCCAAAATAGACTTTTCAAAAAGAAATTAAAAAACATATACCTAAACATGGGAATAAATATACTACATGGCGACTATTTACGATTTATGCAAATAAGGCACCCTCCCCAAAAGAATTTCAGGTGTCACCCCTTCTAAATTAAATATCTTCTCTATGTGCTATAAAGAATCTGTCTTCGAGGTTTGGTGCTTTGGACCAGTCGGTCACGATTTCGACCACAAACCACCTGACTATGCCCCGTATGTCGCGTCCATATGTGATAACGCGTCCAACAAACGCGTACGAAACGCTTGTCGGTGTCCCCTGTCAAAACTGATTACCCAATACCAACTAGTTGACTATCGTCTGAAGCCATGCTGTGCAAGCCCTACCCTATCATATTTTTTCATCATTCTAAGTCTAAGACCGTGCATGATTTTGCCGTTTTTACTGCGGTTTTGCAGGTTTCGGTAGCGGGGACTCTGCATGAAGTCCCCCGGGGCCCCCGGTGGAGCCAATGCGGAGAGAATTCTAATCAAATTTAGTCACAAAGTTAACCTGATTACGTTCCAGCCTCGCATACATGCAGCCGATGTGTGTGGTGTTTGTGCCCGCGCTGGTGGTCCTAGGTATACAAATCTGTCTATCTGTAAATCTGTCTAATCTGTAAAAGCACGAAAGGTGCGAGTTTGATATTTTCACAACTTTTTTATAAAGGAAATTCAAACGACAAACCTAAATTACGTGAGGAATAACTACATAATTGGTTACAGCCTTTACGTTTTAATTTCTGACTAATATCGATGTTACACTTTGAAGGAAATGAATTAATAACCTTAAAGCCGAGCAAGCAGATTTCTGAAATAGTTTCTCGTCCAGACTTTTTGTAAAAAGGGAGGAGGCGGCCCTTTTTCCCCCAAATGGCGGATTTCCAAGATGGATTCTTCAAATTTATTGACTCTTTTGATGATACTTTTGTGTCCAAATGAACCGTAACGCTTTTAATAGATTCTGAAATTGCATACATAGGCACAATTGTGCTCGGAAGAGCATAAAAACCCAAAATACATGCATATTGTAAATGTTTGATTAAAAAATAAGGAGGCGGCTAGTCAGAAGCCATAAACCAGTATGTCATACAGCCAGGGATCACGCCCTAAGTCACGATACAGACCTGGGAAATAGCAAACGGGGATCACTCGGAGAGGATACGTCTTGTTATGCATTCAATTATTGCTTGGACATGGAGCCATTCAAAGTCAACCATCGAAATGTAAGTCCTGTGCTACACTTCCCTGTTTTACCTCTACACTTCTCCTGAGAGGGGACAATAAAATTCCCGCAATTCTGAGCACTTTGTAAACTCGAGAGGAACTTGAATTCAGCACAACAAAACACCCCCTGAACGCACCGTGAGCAACGGTGGTTGATCCCCCGTGGATACCCCGATCATGCTAGGCGGTGTCTGTTGGTTATGATCCATTAGGAATTATGGATCCCCTGGGCCGAGGATTATGTTTTTATAGCTCAATAAAAAAAAATGATGGTGTCACAACTCTTGTTCACCCGCTCGAGATAATAAAAGAAAAACAGAAAGTATGTTTTTCTTTTTGAAGTCCCCGTGGTCACTGAGTTACGCATTATGTGACCTGTTCAAACTACTGAAATTAAAGATGCGTGCTCCGTGCTCTTAAAAAAAACCCGATGATTTTTCTCTTAACGAATTTTTAATTTCTATGTTTTGTTTATAAGGGGGAAAATAGTTTTCTTTGTTTTTTGGGGGTCTGCAACCTTCTGAAAAGGAGTTTCATTTTGCGCACAAATGAACCTGCCCCGAGAGAGCCGAATTATTGTCGGGCCACACATTAATTCGAATTTATAAATGAATAATAATAACTAAACATCGGTGGATTTTTCCGTTCGAAGTCTTATTCGAAAGTGAATAACTTTGATTTTTGCTAGGAAAGTAGCAATAGAAATAAAAAAAATCTATTTTTTTCTGAGTTAAAATCGAAAGCACGGGAAATGCCTCTTTAAACACCATATTATATACACCATTGCATCAAGAAATTTGGATTCTTATACGACAGAAAAGTAACTTTTACTTCCATTCTAAGTTCTGATGAGTACAGACATCTTTTTCTTGATAAAATTATTTAGAAAGTTAGGATTAAAGTTAATTCGAAAGAAAAACACTGTCTAGTCACGTACACATGAGGTCTGCTGAAGGTCAAAAAATGTGAACGATGCGCGCACAAAACAGACAAGATTTACTTTGTTGTTGATTTTCCAGACGAAAATGAAAACAAGAAGTGGTGGCTGGTTTCTTAAAAGCATTTGTGGCGACCGTGACCGTCAACTCTCGGCCTTACACTGCCCGGTGGCCTGCCGTTCATTGCACATTATGTCGTGCGTGTCCATGGAAGTTCGCATGGAGGAACTTCGCACAGTGGGCGGAACCGCCCCTTCCGATCATGGCCGCGCAAAGACAGCTTTTTATTGACATTTAAAGAAATAAATGTTTAGCAAACCTTTGTAAAATTGGACACAGCATTTATTAATTGTTGTCACTGATAGTTAATGTTAAATCCATATCAGTTGATTTCAATTTCACCATTCGTTGACTGTTAAATAGATCTTACCAACCGACCCCGGCAAGCTCGGTGGTCGAGTGGTGAGACGTCTGCACAATTATAAGTAGGAGGTCGTGGGTTCGAGTCCCACCCAAGTAGTTTGGGATATTTCCCCTCATAATCACTCGGGACAACACTGAATACACAGTGCTTATAAAATACAGGGCGAGTTAAAAAACAACAACCGAAATCCAAATGTCGGGACCATTGTTTTAGTGAAGTTTTGCAGGTAGCACTTTCAAAATCACGGATATGAAAGCCCAATTCATAAGCTTTTTTTTAAGTACAAGAATCATTCAAATCACTCATGTACTTTTCAAGTTACGGAATTTTTAAACACAACCGCCGTTTTAAAGTAAAACAAAATCAGTGTTCTTTCAGCAAAACAAAAGCAATCACATAAGGATGTGGGTGAACTGTTTTCGTTTTGCTGAAAGAACACACACCTTTTTTTGTGATCCGTGGACAAAACTTTAAAACGGTGGTTGTGTTTAAAACTCTGTAACTTGAACAGTACATAAGTGATTTGAATGGTTCTTGTACTAAAAGGAAACTTATGAATAAGGCTTTATATCCTAGATTTTGAAAGTGCTACATGCAGAACTTCACTAAAACAATGGTCCCGACATTGTGTGTTTTTTACTCGCCCTGTATACATTTAAGATTCACACCCTTCAATTAATATTTTGGAGTATCATGCAGAGTCATGTATCTGTTTATTTATGGCAAACCGTTATCAATGATTCATGATCATGGTTTCCCCGGAGAGTATCCCCAAGAGAATGTAGCCACACGTCAACTACAAATCGAACCCGACAAACAGAATGATGAAAACCCTGATACTTTCCAGTTATATCCTTCAAGTTATCATGCAAACTGGTCATTAGCCCACTTCGACATCGATGCTAATTGCCTCCAGATTCCTTCCGTCCAGGAAGCCCGTCATCCGCTATCGTGGGCAAAACTAACATTCTAACAACGACTGTCCTGCGTTTCCTTCCTACGGATAATCGGTTTAGAAATGTGTTCCAGAGACCTGACCCAAGTTTACGTGTCCAAATTATGTCCGTTGAAATGGTCTTAATTTCGTACCTTATAAAACCTAAGTTGATAACATAACAAAGTTCCCAAAAATGGATGTAAAAACACACTCACGAAACTCACTTTAAGTGCGTGAAACTCCCATCCATCTTTTCTTGTCAGATTGGTATATTTGACAAGATATTTTTAAAATCTGAAGGTCAAATTTATTTCATACGCATGTTGACTTCCAATAGACCTTATGCGTAGCGACCATCTTAGTAACAATGAATGCACAAAGGTTACTCATGCATATCCCCTGCAGCAAAACAAAGGCATTGCCTTCTAAGATGGCTGCTACGCATAAGGTCTAGGCTATATACGTGTTCCATAATTTTGAGCGAATATATGGCGCCACTTTCTGTAGATTTTTTTTTAATTAAGCAGTTTAGTACCTTTACTTATTTTTTTTTTGTAAATGTTGTTTAGATTAAGGATTGTAAAAACCGCAATTTTGAATTGAAACAACCTGTGTACACTTAAGGCAAAACCTTTGATGCATGTCTGTATGTACCACCAAGATGGCGTTCGTTAATAAAAGTGCACACATTTCGCAGCCTCGACTCCATGGGCGCGTGCGCGTTCCTTCACTCGCGCAAGGCATGATGGGAACCAACATGGCGCAGCAAGATCGTACCCATGAAAACGAGTTGCCTCAATCGTTCTTTTGAAAATTTGTTCAACTAGTGATCTGGGGTCAACACTTCCGCGTGCCCACAACGCATGCACACGATGCACGTTTACCATGGCGATAACTACCCACAATGCTTTGCGCTTCCCTTTCTCGAATTTGGCAAACTAAGATTTAGTGCAACCTCGTCCCCAGTGCTTGCTTTATTTCCAACGTCGTTTCCAATAGTAAGCCCTGGATAGGAAACTTTCTTCCTGTATCCTGATTCGATACCGCAATTGGCTAGTAATGGATTTTTATCGTGTACTTGGTGTTATTATTCACAACGTGCAGTACGTGTTTTCGCGATCGTTCGTCCACGCCTTCTCGAAAATACTAATTTCCTTTCCCAATTTGTTCATATTAATATGAAATATGATACTGCATATTGTCTCGATAAGATCGTAACAGTTTAATTAAATAAATCGTGTTTTCGTAACTCGACGTTCTCGCGCTGCGGCAGCGGCAGCTAATGATCACTAAATCCAACCTCGTCCCCAGGGTGTCGAACAGTACGCGCCCATCACTACCTGCTCTCTCACCCTGCTATTGGATCATTTGCATGTGCAAGATTTTTGAACACGTATGCAAATGAGGAATAGTCTGGTGCCTGGATATGCGTTTACATTAGCTGCCGCAGCGTCCATAAACAGGGCGGTGGTTGCTAGTGAATTCATTTGCAGCACTGTGAAGCTTTCACTTTGGAATTCAAGGCCATATTATATGACTTTTAATAATTTTGTATGCTTTGAAGACCCGCTGCGTCGAAATGCATATACATACACGACGGAATACATACACAGCGATTGTGTAATAAGAGACGAATAAATATACTAGCTGGCCACTGAACATCTATGTCCCCTTCTCCAAGACCCCACAAAGACTGTTGGTCGACAAGTTTTACTTTCGTATGAATGAGTTACCCCAAAGACGGTCGTTTTAATGTCTGTAGAATATAGGAGTTAGAGTCCGAACTCGATAACCATTGGTAATAATATGACGGGTATACATTTCACTAAGCTCAGCTGCATCATACCATAGAGCAAGGAACGATCATCTGATCTCACCCAAAAGTACAATTTATACATGAGGGTGCCAATACAACATATCTCAGGGGTAGGGACCTATGCATCAAATGTACCACTCCAACAACTCATAAAAATCATTAAAAACTCGTGACATCTCACTTTTAGACCGTGTAATATTGACCGTGTGCATGCCAACACTTTTGATCATCTACCATCTATCCAACTCCAGGCCTCTTTGGATCCGCAACTCATACGGGACTCCCGAACCAATCTTTCCTCCATCAACCTGCCTTCACCTTTTTAGTGGAACCATGGAAATGTGGATCCGAATTACGGATTAGAAACATTTACTTACCCGGCGAATGGGCCACAAAGTATCAATGGCAGCGGTAGGCTGAAGTTCCAGCCGCCTCCTCCTCCACTCCTTAATGTTTGAACTTCAAATTAGTCAAATCTAGTTGCGTTTCCAGTGTGAATTGCCACGTATTTATGTCTAATACGACATGTTGAGTTGTGGAATCCTTTCTCTATGCTTCTACCAAACCCTATACCAAAGATTGAACGATATAGGCCAAGACGGCTTGAACACAGAAGACGAATGAGGGGCTCTCTCGCATGATTTTACATCGCAGCCAAGCATCTGACAAGCTTAATCCCACGGTCGATCTGTCTCCTTAGCACAGCGTGCCAGCTGCAGATTGAAGTAATGCGCGTATAATTTATCGGACTCAGATTGAAGACCGCGAACTATCGTCTCTATGACGTGTGACGTCACTCGGGAGGCTATACGTGCCCATGCGCAAACTGCAAACTCGCATTGGCCGCACGGTCTTTCCTGGTCAATTTTCCTAGGTTATTTCAATGCTATATTGCTGAAAGCTTAATACCCAATTCGGACTGGTCGTGTTGACACATAACTCTGTTTCCATAATTGTGACTGTTGAGGACTGTGTGGAGCCTGGCTGTGTTCCTGGGGCTCAATGCTCAGTTCAAGCTTGTCGGCTGACCTCATTTTAAGTGCTATTCAAATGTTCGCCAAAAGTCCTCAGTTCGACAATTTCACTCGTACTATTATGACAAATCGGATTGTATGCTCAAGGTTGCTGTCAAAATGACCATAATAAAGCAGCTGTGATGGCCCAATTATTATGAACATAAAGATCTGTTTTGTTTATGACCTTAAAGAGATTCATAACCACAATCCATCTTCTTTTGGGCGGAGGGAGAATCGGCAACTTTGAGACAGTGGTAGTTAATTAACAAAGGTTTGCCTCCAGGAACACGCCCCTTGGCTACGCCGCTGGTAACTATGAAGCCAACTCTCATTGGTTTTACATCAAATATCAGTTATAATCCAGACTAGTTCATCATGGCAAACATTGACTAGAAGGGCTGAGACTGAAGAAAAAAAAAAGTACGAGCGCACAATAAGCTCTGGCCACTTTGGGGAATGTCTCGCTTCATAATTGACACGCGCATGCGTGGTCGGAACAAGCCGATCTTCCGAAAACTTTGGCGAAGAGTGTATTTATATGACCACGGTATGGCATCCGGGAAATTGTTGGCCATCAGGAAATTGTTGGCCAATCTTTTTTTGAGTCAATTCTCGAGGACAGCCCTGCATGAGACAGACCACAGACAGACAGACAGACCGACAGACAGACAGACCGACGACCTTTTGACAAGTAGAAAGCTCCTGCTAGCGCTTAAAAAGCTGAAAAGAGCTTTGTTCTTCTTCTTAATTTATAAAACCCGTCCTTC
>CM057149.1:29630399-29796399 GCA_029964075.1 Patiria pectinifera | reverse complement strand
TGGGGAGCATTGCTTCAGATGACAATCGCTATATGGTGACAGAGCATAAGCATCAGCCAAGACACACAGAAGTACCAGCAACTTGCAGTTAAGGTTGTATTTGTCTTATTTATGAGAAAAAAGCCCAGAGAAAAGTTTCCTTTTCTTGATAGTTGATCAAAAAATCTTGACTTCAGGTAACTAAAAATGTCTGATTTCCCTTCAGGGACTGTCCAGCTGAGGAAAAGTCTGCATATAATCTATGGGCTAGGGGCACAAGTACGGTACCCCCTCAACGGTAAGAAATGGAGAGTTGGGGGAGACCATCGGGAGAGACATTCCAACGCATTGCTGATGATGCCTGACGCTCACGCGAAGACGCTATGGCTTTGTGCACATTCAGAATAAAATAGTGCGTATGAACGCAATATGCGCACAAACCAGTATGCACACGCAATGTGTTCCATCCACTGGGCCACATGAAGCCGGTAAAGTGCCCTCTCTTGTTTGCGCATGAAGCCCATATGTGCGGTCTTGCTTAAAAAGTGATGCAAGTGGGTTGCCATGGACCTTATGACACAAGTATGCTCCAGTAATGGACCAGTATACAAAAATCTGCCATTCTAACTGAAAGGCCGAAGTAACATCAGGAAAGGTTAAGTAGAATATTTTATAGGCTAAGACGTCTGCACTAGTAAGCAGGGGTCCTGTGCTCCAGTCCAACCCAAACTCTTCTCTGAGGGGTTATTTCTCACAAGCCCTGCTGGGCCCAATTTCACGGTGCTGCTAAGCACAAAAATTTGCTTAGCACAAAAAAGTCTGGCTTGTAAAAGCAAGTTATCAGCCAAAACTCCATGTGATTTTCATGCTAAGCAAACAACAGCTGAATACTAATCACGAGCAATATGTGATTTTCATGCTAAGCAAACAACAGCTGAATACTAATCACGAGCAATACCACGTGGAGTTTTGGCTGGTAACCTGCTTTTACTAAGCCAGACTGTTTTTGTGCTAAGCAAATTTTTGTGCTACTGCTTAGCAGCACAGTGAAATTGGCCCCTGATGGCATGATGTATAAATTGCCAATTACATCTGCAAAAAAAAGGCACGGCACACTCATTGACATCTGCAAATGCCAAAGTCTGCCAAAGATAAAGATTGTATTATCGTCTGTGAGTTTTGTAGTTTGATAATGAACGCAAGACTCACCAAATGATTGCCTGTCCGCGGCTGAGGCCTCCCAGTTGCCGGTAATAGAAGACGATCTGCTCCTCGCAGTAAGGCAGTGATGGGTGCTCCCTGAGTGTGCTGTGAGGTAGTACGGGGAGTGTCTTGAGGTCGTTCCGTGTCTTGGAGTCACTGCAGATGAGGTGGTGGGGGGGGGGGGGTTGTTAACGGGAAGCAGAAAAGATAAATTACGTTGATTGCGTTGGAGACTGGAAAGGGCAGATGACAATTACCTGTCCCTGCTCGATTATTAATCTTAATTGATTCATTCTCTGATTCCGATGTTAAAGTGATGATTTAGTAAGGGGATAATTGAGTCACCGGGCAAACTATTACGGACATGGGCAAATACCAGTGATTTATGAAAGGAAGTGTAATGTCCGTAATACAGGCATGCAACTAGGAATTTATAATAAAAAAAAGGGGAACTCCAAACCAAGAAAGACTATGCACAGTGTTTTTCAATTTGTAATGGCATTCCTGCAAAGTAAAAAACGAGGAAAACAGCGGATCCGAGGAAAAGTTGCATACCTGGGCCCAATTTCACGGCACTGCTAAGTACAAAAATTTGCTTAGCACAAAAAAGTTTGGCTTATAAAAGCAGGTTATCAGCCAAAACTCCATGTGATTTTCAAACAACAGTTGAATACTAATCATGAGCAATATACGTACACCACATGGAGTTTTGGCTGGTAACCTGCTTTTTTATGCCAGACTTTTTTGTGCTAAGCAAATGTTTGTGCTTAGCAGCGCCGTGAATTGGCCCCTGATAATAGAGCCTATTAACCATTATATCTTATGAATGATTCTGGCTGCCTGTCAAAATCATTCACTGACAAATTAAGTCACGTGCATTGCCTAGTGCACTAAAGCGCTGTACAGAGTGCATTGTCATACTGAACTGGTGCAAACTGCTGTTCAATGCATGTCACCAGGTATGTATGTAAATTGCAAGGGGCCTGCGATTTTCATCAAAAAAGAATGAAATTTTCAACGGTGAAAAAAAAAGGTGTGCAGAGTGGTGTCATGTACAATGTATATCATTTTATACCGGTACCATATTAACCCTGACTCCCTAACTGCCTTTTATTAAGTCCAGGTACTGGACCTAGTCCACCAAAATCCATCACTGACCCTGCTTCACATAATGCTTTAGGACCAATTCTGCTGAAATCCACCACAAGACCACCACTGCTACAGGTGGATTTTGAGGGACTTGGTACTCATGGCTTGCCTACATGTGCACATGTACATGTTAAGTATGTCAAAATGCAACCAATGCAAACTAATTTTTAAGTTGTGGAAAAATCTTCAGTTCCCATTGTATGTTTATGACATTATGTAATTTTTTCCCCTTCCACACTGATAATAACAGGCATTGTGCATGGACAAATGCAACACGCAAATTAAACCCGCCCATTGTTTGATCATGCAGTCACAAGACAGTCAAAAATTTCTTCCACTTCCCCTGCCATGCTATTGTACACAGTTAAAAAAAAAACACAGTCAGATCACATTCCTGTAAACATTGTGACTATGTAAATTCCGTCAACAGACAAAAAAAGAAACTGGTAGGTACAGCATGGCTATATCAAATAAACAAGGGAATTCTTAACTGTTAAAAAAAAAGGCACTTGATTGATTTTGACTGCTGTGATGACGTAGCAGAATTTGTTAACTACAGAGGGGGCATTTTAAGAGTAATAATACAAAATCATTGTTAAAATTGTTGAACTCATGAAATTTGTTGCACCCTCACACTTGTGTTGTATGAACCGGCCTTCAAGCAGTATTCTCTCTGCCAAGTTTCTCCACACTGGATGACGTTTACATGGCAATGTACCGGTGGTATCTGGGTCTGGTCTGCTGCCAAGTCCTAATTAAATCATGGTGACATCTCTCTCTGGTTGCAGGAGAAACACATGGAGACAATCTGCTCCGATTGCTGTTTACTGTACCATGTTCCCCGGTACATCCAGAACGTCCTCATTACCGCACAGCTTTGTAGCATCGTTAACATTTCAAAATGCCATCTTGAATGGATCTCCAATAAACTTCATGCACATAGTGTATGCTCTGTTGTCAATAGTCATGTTCGAATACTTGGTGCGAGCGTTAGTCACAAATGAATCCATGTAGAAAAATATCTGGATAGCTCATCGGTTATTTAAAATGAGGTCACCGTCTGCCGTATTACCACTCTGATTACATTGTAAAGACATTAATCATTGCAGTAATTGACATGTTTACCCATTTTTATTGAATGCACTTTTTTAATTTAATGCTTTTTTGTATTGCAACAATGTCCTCCTAAGTATAATGTTCTTTGTATACATATCGTGCACGCAATGATTCTATTTCAATTTATTTTGCAATGGAAGTGGTAAAGACTGGTTCCCGGCAAAACTGGAATTGTAGAGGGGGGACGGGTAGTCTATGATATGTGAGCAGATTCGCTGATTAATTAGGCAAGACCCCGCCTCTTAACCTCCTAGATTTTGACCAATCAGCAGGCGCTTTCTATATTGGGTCTTTGGTTATTCACCCGTCTTGCAAATATTTGAAACTTTTGTGTACGAGCAAAACTAGTTTCCATACAAGTTATTCCAACATGTACGTACACGTGTACATCGAATCCCCCATAACAATACAAAGTGCAAGAGCGATAATGTCATATCAGCCGCAATCTAAAATAAATCTCCATCTTGAGATCCATAATCCAAACTACATGCAGCCAGATGACATCCCCTAAATCCAATCACTCCTCTTGGGAGGTCTTCCTTCATCTGAAGCGGATCAACAAGCTTCATGTACGCTGTAACTAGTGTAAGAGCATGGCTTCATTGAGATTACAGAAAGCCAATGACTCCAGGGCTAAGGGTACGTCATATCCTGTCTGGCGGGGGTTAGGGGGTGGGGGTTAGACAAGGGGGTTAGACAAGGGTGTAAGGGGTGCATGAATGGTCACAGGCGTCACTGGGGGGTCAAAACACCCCCCCCCCCCCTTCTCATTAATCGTTTTCGTTAGCAAAATCGTGTCCCTGTTGGTAAATTTGCCGGGTTGAAAGGTGTCACCTATTGTTCAATATGATACTCCACTTGGCACCATTATCAGGAAAAATCCCGACAACTTTCACCCCTGACCGTCTGAAGCTGTCTACTGGTGCTCCTAAATGAATTGGTTTTCTCACAAGTTTTTCAGGTTTTTATATCAGCCGTGCGGAGCACGCTGATATACTGTGATCGTCCAGTTTCTTTCTTTCTTTCTTTCTTTCTTTCTTTCTTTCTTTCTTTCTTTCTTTCTTTCTTTCTTTCTTCGGGCAAACGGTCACGTGACCAATATAAAAATGGCCATAACTCCTAAACTATTCAGCCGATTTCAAACAAACTTGGCCAAATTAAGCCTTGTCACATGCCCTACCTAGCCATGTTCGTAAAATCCAGCCACTGGTCATTAAAGGGGCACTAGAGGTCATTTAATGAATATTTACAAAATGCTTCTTCTCCCACAGTCTTGACCCAATTGATGTAAAACTTGGTCAGTTGTATCTTTGGACCAAGCCTCACAAAAGTTGTTCACAGAATTTGGCCAGTGGTCACCTATTGGTCAGTAGGGGTCTTTTTATGAAACAAAATTCAAAAACTGTTTTACATTTTAAATCTTTGCAGCCCTGTTCAGTGTATTTTTTTATCTCTAATTCCTAAATTTCATATTCCTGACTTATTTGGTTGTTGAGTTATTTCAAGTTCTTCATTTTTCAAACGCATGTAAAAAACAATATAAACACATAGGAATTCTGGGAAGGTTTCAAACCACCACGATACTGTGGATGTTGTGTGAAATACAGTGCCACACTCTCCACAGACTTTGCACACAACCGCTATATGTATGTAGCCTTGACACTGCATACTTTTGGTCTGTTATAGCAGTAGTGCCACCTGTGTAATGTGTTCAGCCAGATACTCCACCGTGGATTAAAGAGTACGGAGGCCAATAAATAACACTATTGCTGTGGTGAATTTTTGAGTGTTTTTATGGATTAATCTACGGGCATTAACTACTGTTTCATGTGTTGTCTTTACGGCTATTTTTTGTAATATATCGGCGGTCTTAATGTCAAATATTCATAGTTTTTTCTCTTACATTCTTTTGCCGATCTCAGCCACATTTAGCGCAGCTTGTGGTCAGTGCGAGTCAGGATTCAAACAAACCGATAAAACGGCAATTTTGAGGCTGATATCCGTGCTTCGGGAAGCACATTAGCTCTAGTCTTTTTTTTTATTTCTTCATTTTTTGAAATTGGCTCGCTCCCATCGATGTAGCCTACGTACATGTATTTGTAAGTACAATTGGAGTTCAACAATTTGAATGTGAGCAGTTTCAGAACATGCTTCGTGTGCAGTACCCTGGGCTAATTTACGCAATACCAAATTTCTTACACTTAAAATGATTTCTTCCTTGTATAAAATTCCTGCATATTAAAGGTTGAAAACGAAAATATCCCCAAATTAATAAATCAAATAACACTGAACAGCAAAGCCAGAGTTTGTACAGGGCTGTAAAATATTATCAACCCTTAAAGAAAAATGAAAGCCCTTACCTTATAAAATCACCCTCTGTAGCTTGCAGTACGTAGGCGGCTAACTCAAACACGGTTTCGCTGTCTACCTCAATATCACCCTGGCGAAGAGCAAAGACAAGAGATCCGGCATTTAATAAGACGAGTCAATTTGGTTACCAATGAAGACGGATCACCGGCTATTATTCTTGTTATAGATGTAACGCCACAATCGAAGAAAAAAAAACGAGTCGACTTCCACTTTGACTTGGTTGGATTTACTGCCCTTGTTGTCGCAGCTTCAAATTGCAAATTTTAATTGGTTACCGATGAAGACAGATTACCAGCTATTATTCTTGTTATATAGACATGTAACGCCACAAGGAGGGGGGAAAAAACAGTCAAGTTGTGCTTGGATTTGGTTGGAATTGCTGCCTGGAACAAAATTCGTATTTAAAATTGCAAATTCAAATTTAGAAGATTGAAGTATCACAAAACTATCCTGGTGGTCACCACATTTACTTAAAAAAGTAAATTTCCGCTAGAAAAGGTCAATTTGTTTTGTTCAACTAAGTATATTTTTTTTAATGATTTATCAAGTCAACTTCATACATGTACTTCAAGGCATTTGAGTAAGCTGGAAGCAAATTTAAATCTGAACGAGATTTGTCTTATTTGCTCACATGTTTTGAGGGTTTTTTTGTATTAAGTTCTGAGTATGAGTAGGATATCGTTTCCAAGTCGAAATATTGGCCCCTTCCTATATACATGTAACATACTTTTGAAAAAACTGAGACAACGGGGGCCAATTTCACGGCGCTGCTAAGCACAAAATTTGCTAAGCACAAAAAAAAAGTCTGGCTTATAAAACCAGGTTACCAGCCAAAACTCATTGTGATGTATATTGCTCGTGATTGGTATTCGGCTTTTGTTTGCTTATCATGAAAATCACATTGACTTTTGGCTTTTAACCTGCTTTTATAAGCCAGACTTTTTGTGCTAAGCAAATTTTTGTGGCTTAGCAGCGCCGTGAAATTGGGCCCAGATCTACTTGACGGGATGCAAACAAGATGATTTAACACAGACACACAAAAAAGAACAAAACTGTAGAGGTTGGCTTTTTAAAATGTTTTCCTTTTTTTTTAAACTCAAATAACTCAATGAAAAGTGAAAAAGTTATTAAAAAAAAGACAAAATGTGAGTAATTTTTCAATGATAAGTTGTTAGCAAGGGGGAATTTTTTTTATGACTGCATACAGGGTAAGTAAAAAGAAAAACGAAACCCAAATGGCAGGACCAATTTTTGAATGAAGTTTTGCTTGGAGCACTTTCAACATAAAGGATATGAAAGCACAATCAATGAGCTTTCTTTTAGTACAAGAATCATTCAAATCACTCATGTACTTTTCAAGTTACGGAATTTTGAACACAAACACCGTTTTCTGTCCACAGATCACAAAATGGTAAGTGTTCTTTCAGCAAAACGAAAACAATTCAAATGTATGCATCCCCAGGAGAATTGTTTTTGTTTTCCTGAAAGAACACATCTTTTTTTTTGGTGATCTGTGGACAGAACCTCAAAACAGTGTTTGTGTTCACAATTCCGTAACTTGAAAAGTGCACGAGTGATTTGAATGATTCTTGTACTAAAAGAAAGCTCATTTATTGGGCTTTCATATCCTAGATCTTGGAAGTGCTACAGGCAAAATTTCATTCAAAAATTGGTCCTACCGTTTGGGTTTCGGGGTTTTTTTTACTCACCCTGTATACCTTTAAGCTGAGATCAGGAAAAAGGACATACATTTTATATTCAAAAGAAAAAATAAAATAATAAAATCGTTACACTATCCACTGGCACACATTCCTCACTGAAGCGCTTGGATTCATTTCAGGAAACACCTTTCATAAACCCTTGGGAAAATATCTGAAGTTGACACCAGGAAAAAAAAAAACTAGCTCAGCAGCGCCACAAAAAAAAATCTGTTCTATTTCTTTGAAGCTGCGACAACAAGAGCTGTGGCCAACAAGCCTCTCGGAGTGTCCGCCCACACAAGGAATTCATCAGGATATTTTCCTGGGAGGAGAAACTCGAGACCACAAAACATCCGCTGAGCAAAACACTCTCGTGGGCTTTTTTTCAGTCTTCCACTTTAAAAAAAACAAATCCAGGTTTTCAAATCAAGAATGTCCAAAAAAAGGAACACTTCATTTAAGCGTTTTGTTTTTCTTCAAGGTTTCAAAGGTGTTGTTGTCGAAGAGATTAAGAAGGTGGGCTTAGACTTGATTCAGTTTGCGGGAAATGGCGTGGGAATGTTTTCTTCACAATCGATAGAAGGGTAAACTTGCCTTTTGCCAAATAAGCTTTTCAAAGGTATCTCGCAAGTCAATGTTTGGTTTTTTTTATTTCTGTTTTTTGTTTGTTTTGGTTTTATTTCCGTTGACTTGTTTTATTTTGAAGCAAGTTATTTGTTTTCAAGGATGTTTTTACAAAATCTGCTGAATAGGGATGGATGTCGTGGTGGTCATAATATATATCAGGTAACAATAAACAAACGACACAAAGGATGTGGTCAACAAGAGGTACAACTTTATCAACTTGACATTACGACAGCAAGCATGTCATTTCCTTGACACAATTCCTGTGACTTTGCAAACAAAGCTAAAAAAAAGTCTACTCTTTTAAATATTTCTTATCTACATACCCTTCTCCCAAGAGGTGAAGGAAACAAACAAGATTAGAATAGGAAACTCTAGGAAGAACAAATAAATGTACGTTTTAAACAAAGCTCAAGTTCACTGTGATTAAAAATGATGTATTTGGACTTTCACACCAAAGCTTATTCCATATTGACAGCAATGTTGTAGATCTGTAAGACGGAGTCAAGCAGAAGTGAAGTGAGGAATTTTCAAGTGTGGCTTGAGGGTTACCAAATGGCTGATGGTTTAAACCACGTCCGCATATAGCACGCTGGCCATGTGGAAAGGGTGCGTTCAGGGCATTGATCAGATGTGCCGCTACTCCCCTTCCCCATTCTTTCCCCCTCCCATTCCCCCCGTTTTGGTTAACGCCCCCACCTTGCTATGCCTCTTAACTGAGACACCAATAAAAGCCAAGACTCGAAACATCTGTCTTTAATTGATCTGATGTGTAGTAGCCATCTTAGAAAGCTTCTTTTGTAATGCACCAAAGGTTCACTTATGCATCCCAGCATAACAAAGGTATTGCCCTCTAAGATGGATGCCACGCTTAAGGTCTACATAGACTCGTACTCCAAGTTACAGAACAAAACATGGACTTGTGATGGACTTGACTATTACACAGGTTTTCAAGACAATATAATAATAATAATAATAATATCGGACTTTTATATAGCGCACGTATCTACCAACAATTAGGTACTCAAGGCGCTAGAGATACAAATGTATGTCTATTATTAAAGAAAGGTAAATCAAGTTTATGAGAAATATGAGACCCATTATGTAGCACCTTATAAGGGTGTACAAGGTGCTGCGGCGCATATTGCAGCCACTTCCAGAAACACATGGGGCAAACCCCTTCTCTTAACGATAAGTGTTATTGGGTTCTTTAATGTGCATTACACAACACACTAAACCTACGGCTTTTACGTCTCATCCAAAGGAAGTAGCAATAATGGTAAAGTGCCTTGCTCAAGAGCACAAGCACCATGTTCCCACGGTCAGGATTCGAACCCATGTACCACGGCACACGAGTCAAACACCGTAACCACTGGACCACAGCACCCAACTGGACCACAACACCATAACCACTGAACCACAGCACCACTGGACCACAGCACCCCACAATGCATTGGAAATAAAAAAAAAAAAAATAAATTGGGTTACGAATTTTCTAAAATTAGATTATACACGGTAAAACCCTTCCATGATTATTTTCAGCCGCTGATTAGCAGCTGAAATTATAGGAATAGGGTGCAATTATTGGATAAAAATGTTGTATCATTGTCACCACCAACACGGTTATTGCCCCAGTTGCTTCTGAATAAACAAGTCTTTCTTTTCCCTCACCAGGCTGCCTGCTGCGCTTGGGTTCTGTTCTTTTGTGCTGGAGCTGGGGTTTATTGATTTCCCAAGGTTTGAACTAACGCTGGTATTAAGCTACCGGTAGCGAACTGCAATCTGCTATTTTTTCGGGTGGGGCGATGAGCATGTTTCCAACATAAGATATACTGGATCATAAAAGGCTAAATTTAGTGTAATGAGGGAAAGGAAATTTATCCCCAAGGCCAAAAAAAATATATATTCGGTCTCTGGTCAGACCAAAGTTCCGGAATTGACGCGGCCACGCGGCTTTTTTTTTTTCTTTTTCTTTTTTTTTTCTTCTTCAAGCTTGGATTGTACAGACAAGGTGGGGTACTAATTTTGTTTTTTTGGTGTCCTCATGTACATTGGTGTCCTCCATAATTTGCCTTGGTGCTTTCGATCATTTGCCTCGGTGCAATTTCCCATTCCTTGGTGCTCTTTGGTAAAAAAAATTGAGGTTTAGAAATAGAGGGCGCTGTTGGAGCTACCACGGAACATTTAAAATCGACGCGCGCGCTGACCAGAGACCGACTTAATACAGCCTTAATACGGCCTAATACAGGGTGTCTCAAGAACAAAAAGTTACCAGTCAAGCAACATTTTTTCTGAGGAAACTAAATCAGGTTTTTTTTGTAAACAATTTACCTTGAGACGATAGAGTGTTTCTTTACCCTTGACGGGATTTTTCATCTGTGTGATTTGGAACTTTTGTTAAAAGTTATGGCAAAGCTTGTAAAGACAGTCAAAATCTGTTTGGGCCACTTTCTTCACATGGTATGTGAATGCCTTTCATTAGATACCAAGTGGCCAAACTTGGAATTCAAGTCCTTTCATTTAATTAGCTGTATCTCTGGACTGGGGTGTCCAAATGCAACAGGATAAAGACCATCGTGTAGAGTAATTACTACATCATCAGACTCCATGGATAAGTTTTGCAAAAAGAGAGTGCTAGTTTTTTAGAGAGTTTTTTAGACACCCTGTAAAAATAGTGCAAGTTGTGCAATCCTCTCTTATCAACAAAGACTGGAATTTCACGACCCCCACTGAAATTCAGGACCAGACAATTTTGAGTGAGATTGAAAAAAAAAGGAAATGAGTGGAAACTCAATCTATTTTGATTGAAAAACACTTGACTCCACTTTGTCTCTCTCTAGTTCCCATCAGAGGTAAATTGTCATTCATTGGAAACCTATTATGAGTACATGTCACCAACTGTCAACATTTGCTGACAAAACCACTTTTATGCAGCCGTTATTTTCAAGAAATCCAAAGTTTCTCTGAAACCTTCCATTTGTTTTACTTTGTCGTCTGCTTCATATTTGATAGAAAAAAAAACTATTCCCCTTATAATATCCAGTATAACAGGTAGGTTGACGAAATTCCTAAAACAAGATGTTCAATGAGTATAAAATCAACTGGCCAAAAGGAAAGTTGTTTGTAACAAATCTTGAACAATAAGTGGGAAGTAAAACTTAACCTAAAGGACAACTTAGACAAACTGAGACAAGGGAAAACACTGTTCCTGTTTTTGAAACGCTACAATCTAGCTTCAGATGACCTCAGCCCGACCTTGCCTGAATAAACTCCCCCGGGATCTCGCAGCAGTCCGACTCAATTAACGCAAACCTCGGAGGGATTTGCAGCCCCAGCACAGGGAAGGCCGTTGGCCGATATCCACCTGCGTTCGGTAATTAGCACTTGTAGCTGGATGGAGGGTGGTGGGAGCAAGTCAGGTTACAAGACCCAAGAGTCCATGGTTTTTTAGTCTGGCCCCAAGACCACGCCAGCATGTTGTGCGCTATCGAGTGACCCCAGCGCGCTTGTTGTTTTCTGTGCGAGTTAGTTGCTTAGTTACTCATGCCTTCATCAATCCATCAACAAGAGTCCGATTGAAACCCTAGCCCCAAAAAGGAAGAGAAAATATAAAATCCTTGAAAGAACTTGAACTAGGCTTTACAAACTTAACTGAATAACTAGAGCTAATGTGCTTCCCGAAGCACGGATATCAGCCTCAAAATTGCCGTTTTATCGGTTTGTTTGAATCCTGACTCGCACTGACCACAAGCTGCGCTAAATGTGGCTGAGATCGGCAAAAGAATGTAAGAGAAAAAACTATGAATATTTGACATTAAGACCGCCGATATATTACAAAAAATAGCCGTAAAGACAACACATGAAACAGTAGTTAATGCCCGTAGATTAATCCATAAAAACACTCAAAAATTCACCACAGCAATAGTGTTATTTATTGGCCTCCGTACTCTTTAATCCACGGTGGAGTATCTGGCTGAACACATTACACAGGTGGCACTACTGCTATAACAGACCAAAAGTATGCAGTGTCAAGGCTACATACATATAGCGGTTGTGTGCAAAGTCTGTGGAGAGTGTGGCACTGTATTTCACACAACATCCACAGTATCGTGGTGGTTTGAAACCTTCCCAGAATTCCTATGTGTTTATATTGTTTTTTACATGCGTTTGAAAAATGAAGAACTTGAAATAACTCAACAACCAAATAAGTCAGGAATATGAAATTTAGGAATTAGAGATAAAAAAATACACTGAACAGGGCTGCAAAGATTTAAAATGTAAAACAATTTTTGAATTTTGTTTCATAAAAAGACCCCTACTGACCAATAGGTGACCACTGGCCAAATTCTGTGAACAACTTTTGTGAGGCTTGGTCCAAAGATACAACTGACCAAGTTTTACATCAATTGGGTCAAGACTGTGGGAGAAGAAGCATTTTGTAAATATTCATTAAATGACCTCTAGTGCCCCTTTAATGACCAGTGGCTGGATTTTACGAACATGGCTAGGTAGGGCATGTGACAAGGCTTAATTTGGCCAAGTTTGTTTGAAATCGGCTGAATAGTTTAGGAGTTATGGCCATTTTTATATTGGTCACGTGACCGTTTGCCCGAAGAAAGAAAGACAGAAAGAAAGAAAGAAAGAAAGAAAGAAAGAAAGAAAGAAAGAAAGAAACTGGACGATCACAGTATATCAGCGTGCTCCGCACGGCTGATATAAATATGCATGCAACTGCTGTTGAAATGGCAACAAGGCCAAGACCCTGTTAAAAACACTCCAACACAAACTGACAACACAGAGATATGTAATCATATTAAAAAGTTTACGGAAACTTTTTCATCACAACAATGAAAAACACACACAGGACTTCAGATTCCTCATATTGTTTTCTTAAAGTTAAGCTGCCTTTCCAAATGTGGTTTTTCGCGTGTCCGTTGTGTACTGTACACGATAACGGCCTACCGGTAGGTCGGCCTTACTACGCAACACGACACGAAAGAAACTGAAACTTAAATACGAAAAGGCCGTTTTAGAGTACGCTTGTACATGTACATAATGTACATAATAGCGATCATTCGGTATAGCGAGTTTAAGCTGCCGGTGCTCCAGTACTCCTCCGGTATTTTCAATAAATAGCGCCTTCATAACTTCACCCTGCCCACCCCGGTTGTTACTGAAAGACGACTTGGAACACCGACTGTTGTGTTTACAATTGAATCATGTAATTACACAGTTTTTGAGCTTAACTTCTACAGCAACGGGTGGCTTTCCCCTTCTATTCCTTGAGGAAGTAATAGCCACTTGTCGTTCTTCTGTTGACATTTTTCAACCAAAAAAGTTTGGTATGTTTTGTACACAAAAAATGGGAGCCAAGGACGATGTTTGGTATAGCCGAATATATGGTATAGCGGTGTTCGGTATAGCGGCGTTCTCTGTATAAGCTTTGAAAATTCCCTACAGATATTAAATTTTCATGTTCTTACTTGCACAGCATTCACTTCAAACAAGCATTTTTGTTTCTTTCTTTTTTTTCAAAACATAAAATGCAGACGGAGACAAAGTTTGAAGGATAAAGAAATTAACCAGTCCCAACATACAAAAACTCTCCTGGCCTTACCTGTACTTACAAATAAGCTTCAACACTAGTTATGAGGCCATTCACGTTTCACTGCTGTGGGGCATTACAGAACATGTATATGTACGTGTACGCGTACAAATACATTGCATCGTTAGAGTAGGATTTTGTCGCTGCTCTTACAAAACGTTGCTTTTCTTTCCCTGAACAAGAATGTTTTGATTTGTCCCCCGGCATTTGATCAAACAACAAGAAAAAATCCAGTCTCTTATTTTTTTCACCAATATTTACTCACTAAACAATCAGGCGCAAGCAAAACATGCTCGCTTTTATTCACGGTTTCAATTGGGTTTTTATATTCATGCTTTTAATTTCCGACAATGGATGGCGAGGGCCGGAACTCCAGAGTCTGCATGTACATGTTCCCACGTGCAATTTCAAGACAAACAGGAAAAGTAAATATTCATACATAGTTTATTTCACACAATAGTAACTTACATGATGAATTCATCAAATACTGATGAAAACAAAACAGTCTTAATATGAAAACAGTCTCCAAATGTCAAATTACTGTTGTATTTTACAAAGTACCAGTATACAAATATTGAGTTGCTCAGCGTGGAATGGGAGGAATATTATCACAAGGTAAAATCTGGACTTTTCCATTTCAAGAGGCGAAGCCGAGTGAACTGGAAAAGTCCAGATTTTACCGAGCGATAATATTCCTCCCATTTCACAATTTAAAGCCACTCCATATTTATTTTATATAACTGACATATAGATCCTTGTCATTTGATATATTTGAATTTTTATTTCACTACAAAACTGGTGGAAAATTTATTTCTCTCTTCCAAACCACCCCTGTAACGAAAATGTTTGAACCCAACTCTGTAGCACTAGCTCTTTGGAACAATGCGCGCTACGCGCAACGGTGAGCACGCACACCAGCATGCATTTGCACACAAATACCGCGTCATGGAACAAGAATGATCCTAACTGTTGAATAGTATTTCCCATTCCCCATGGGCGGATAGTACTTTTTGAGCCCCGGCGTCAATGGGAGCAATAACGAATGTCGTGTGATGTGAGTTCCACCAATCAAATGACAAGGATCTGTTTGTCGGTTATATAATAGGGTTTTGTTCATTCTTTCCCCCTCTCCCTCCCTTCACATACACAGTTGTTTTTCTTTCTGTTTCAAATTTCCTGTTCCTTTTCATTAGTTTATATCCTGTTTCTTTTTTATGAGTGATATCATTTTGTGTGGTATCATTTTCAGTTTCACTTTAACATGGTTGTGTATCTGCAAGTTTCAATGATGTACTAGTTTGTATTAATTTGTTCTCATCAATAAATGAGAAAGAGAAATGACACTTGTCACAGAAAGAAGGCGTCATACTTGTTTGATTTTTAACCTAGTGTTGTTTCAAACTGAATCTCGTTAGTTTCACTCTTTTTTAGGATTTATATATAAAAAGCTTCATCCTTCTGAGCAAACCCTCAATAACCCTCCTATGCAAACATACATTCTGTACCAAGTTCAGGAAACTTGGACCACGACTACCGTGTAGTGTTAGTCATTCCTTGTCAAATCACCCCCCAAAAATTGGAAGTTCAACCCCACCCCCTTCAAATTGGTTCAGTGTATGGGGTGATCGAGTCTGAAAAAGCTTCTCAATTTTGGCGCCATTGGACTATCAGTTTTCGCGCTACCGCCCGTCTCAAGGTCACGTAATCCACAAGGTCAAATTCAAGGTCAAATGTAAAGGTCAAAAGGTCAGTATACTTCAAATTGCTCCAATATAAAAAAATGGTCAATTGTTAACCATAGTTTGACTTCCGTCACTCGAACACAGGATGGTTGGACTAGGCAGACAGTGATGGGATTGTGCCTTTGATGATACATGCATGGCATTTGGCACACAGTCAGAGTATGTCTTAAGAAAGGTACTTGGCTATAAAGGCCATTGCAGATTTGTCCTTTGAAAAAATATCGGTAGAATAACAAGCAATTTTCAACATGTTCAAAATGGCTGCCATTGCTTGTTATTCTACCTATACTCTTGACCGTGTGCCAAATGCTGTGCTTGTATCATCAAAGGCACAACTCCCCCAAATATTTCCCCTATCTGCCCCACAAGACTACTCTTGACAATTGGAATAGGACCACTGGTTACCAACACGAGCATCATAATGCACAGCAGGGAGCCAGGAACACGACAATTTGTGATTACGTTTTGACCAGCGTTGGCAAATTGCTATTAGTGCACTACATCACGATTTCAACCACTAGTCGATTAATGGTCCTCGCCCCAACGTGCTCATAGACTCACCTTGTAGATGGAGGCCTTGGCTTGAAGATAAAACAGTTCGATGGTGATGCTGTCCCTGAGGTGCGCTATACTCTCACAGAAGAACTGAACTTGAAAGTATAGGATGAGGGTTCCACTTCTCTGCAGGAACTCGTGGTCTAGAACCTTGCGGTCGAGCTGCAGCCAGTTATAGTGACCACTGAAACATGAGGAGGATAAATAAGATTTGAGGCTTTGCATGGTGGAGATATTAAATAATGAAAGGTTTGCGGAAACACCATGTGCGAATAATTTCTCAACTAAGAGAATGGTTCTGAAAAGAACCAGAGGTATAAACTCGACGTTCCGGTCAGTATGCTCTGACTGTCTTCAGGAGAGACTCTCCCGTAGACGGTCAGAGCATACTGACCGGAACGTCGAATTTATACCTCTGGTTCTTTTCAGAACCATTCTCTTAAGAGGAGGATAAACTTCATTAAATGAAGTTTCTTCTTTAATTAATAAATCATGAGGTGCTATTTGTGTCATTCCCAAAATTTGGGGTCCACCTTTTTCCCCATCCCTGTTATATCTGACATCCATGATTTTGTAATTTTGGATGTACTCTTTAATGCAGTCATCCTCCAAGAGTGATTATAAATAGCAAACAACATGTACCTACCCAACACATAAAAAATTGTTTGAGGTCATTCTTAATGATACTTGAATGGCAAATTACAAACTACTAAGATAACAGGGACAGGAAAAATGTCACTCTTTGGACCCTAAATTTATATAATGTCCCCTATGAAATTAGTTGCCTTACCGGTAATTACAGATTTAGACCAGTCTCCGGGGGTGTCTTTTTGAGCCGAAATATCACCTCATTGTAAATAAAGAGTTAAGCTTTTGATGTTCCACCCTTCAACTGTTATGTTTGTAAAGAAAATTAGCATTTGTTTCCATCACTTGTGATCTTATTGTAAATTTGTATGTTGTTATTTTTTCTAGTAACCCGGACATGTAACTGATACATTAAGATTTTTCAAATTCGCCTTCCTTCCTGTCCACATGTACTCGAATTTTATCCAGTCTAAAAATATATGGCCTAGTACAAATAACCTTTACCAAGCAGGAAATTCAAAAAAAGGCTGGAGTATTTTGTCCCACTGACATCATGCAATGCACGGTGTGCTTAAAACAACACTGACTCAAGTCAGCAAACATTCTGGGCAAATTCACACACACACATTGTGCCAGCATGGCTCTTGCTGGCACGATGTGTTCAACATAGCGCAGGAAAGGACCCAGCATATCCAATATTTAACGACAGTGACTGGATTTCAAGCTTTGACATTCAACTCCAAAGTGCTGCAGTAAAACCACAAACACAGTCTATTTGTCGTATTACTGATTTGTGGGTTTTTCAGAAAGATGTTTAAATGTCAAAATTCAATTAGAATTTGGTTTGATGAACATGTAGTATAGAAACACATTGTGCAATATGCCACATCTACGTATCGGTAGGTATATTCTTTAAAAAGCTAATTTCTTGTGCACTGTTCGTTTTACTGTGCCTCCTATTTACAATGTGCAATGCAAAACCTCTCAGACATAATAAACATTTTTTTCTTACAACTGACAGTTGGACATTATTTTTATACAAAGTATGTAATCTCATATGATGATGAGCATGTGTGATGGGACAGTGATATTGTAAATGTACACATACAGTGAAATCTCGATAAGTCAAACCTGTTAACTCAAAAACCCTTCTAACTGAAAGTTAAAACTTATTCCCAATTGTTGTTGAATAGAAAATTCATTGGATAACTCAAAACTCTGCTTAACTCAAAATTTGAGCCAATTCCCCTGAGGTTTGACTTATCGAGATTCCACTATACGGTACTTTAATTTTAAAGGCTGATTTTAGCATGTCTGACTAAAGTAACCCTTCTATTAAACTCAAAGTAAAAACTTATTCCCGTCAATTGTTGTTGAATAGAAAATTCATTGGATAACTCAAAACTCTGCTTAACTCAAAATTTGAGCCAATTCCCCTGAGGTTTGACTTATCGAGATTCCACTGTACATGTAAAAGATTCAACATGCTAGACAAACGTACAGTAATTCTGGGGTATGTACACAGGTTTTACAAAAAAGCTACTCTTTATACTTGACGCATATTGAATCGAGATAGTTTTGAGATATTTCTGGATTCTGCATAACAAGAACTCTTCTTCTATGGTATGTAATGTATAACATTTTTGGGGTAATGAGTTCAGTAACGGAAACATGTACACCACCAAGTAAGTTGAAGTGTACAAGTACTTTCTGAGAAAATGGCATTTGAAAATCCTGCCGTTGTGTTACAGCGAAAGAACAGTCAACTAATATAAAGTGGAGTGAAAATAGGTTTTAAAAATGTTTGATTGAACAAAAACAATTGGGGAAAGGTACATGTAAACATGGTAAACAGGACAGATTGAGGTACACCAGAAAACAAAATAATTGACCACACCTTCAAATTTTGGCTTTGTCCCATTGTACTGCAAATGTCATTTTCCGACTTTAAGCTCATTTCATGATGACAGGTTACAAATGTAGGTAATCCTTACTTTTAGGACCCCTTTCCTATATAAGGTTAAAAAACTCACCAAAACAGCTGAGTAAATGACACTCAAAAGTGACATGCTGATATTTATTGACACATTTGAACATCTGGCAATGACACCTCTTGAATATCAGCAGGTTTGATTTTGTAGAAAGAGGGCAGGGTTTTGATTTATGAGGGGTTAAAGACGATGATGACAAACAGAAAATAAATTTAAAGAGCAAGATGGCGAACTGCAAAAAAAGGTAGGAAAGTCACATTTTCTTTGAAAGTGCTTTCAAAATTATAGCTAACATGAGTTTGTCTGAAGAAAAAAGACTTCTTTACCCTGCAAAAGTCACTTTGGTACTGGACAGTCATCTGCAAAAGTCAGTTTTGAACAGAACTCGTACAATTTAGAGGTGTCCTAAAAGTAAGGATTACCCAAATGTAAGATACATACATATACTCATGCACTGTAAAAAAGCATCGAACACAAGATTATTTTGACTCTCAACAGAGGGCGCCATGGCCAATCTGCAGAAAGCAATCCGTCAGAAAAACCTGACTGATTGTTCAGGCAACAGAGGGCTCACTTCCAATTGAAGATGTGATCTTTTCATTCTGGATTCCATGTGTTGATTCATGCAGACATTTCTCCTTGGAAACTGTAGTTATCATATGTATACATACCCGGTACATACTAGTACATTAGTTGCAATCATGAGTTCTGGATATAAAAGTGCATGTAAATTAACTTAAATGGGATCTAGTATGTAAATGACCAAAGAAAATATCTGATCTCTAAATGGCAAAAAAAAAATATTTGCATCACATTTTCTTTCCAAATTTCAAGGATGTACATAAAAAAACCCAGTCTTTTTAGGTTTTAGTTCAGCTGTTTTATTTTTCCAAACCAGTCTTTTCAGGTTTTAGTTAAGCTGTTTTGGGTTGTTTTTTTTACAATATCATACTGTAGCAACACGTAGCAGCCGCAAGCGCGCAGTGAAAAAAACTCTAATTAGTTTCATATCTGGGCTTTTTGGAAAAATTAAGGAGGCGGACGCTTTTTCCCCCCTCTTTTTCCCCCCAACATGGCAGATTGATTCTTCCATAACCATAACCCTTTCTACATGTATAGTTTTATAGCTACCATTTTGTTAGAAACAAATAAAAAGACAATATTGACAATACATTCACAATTTATATATATTGCAATTGAATTTTAAAAAATAAAAAATAAAATATCTACAAGGTGGGCGGGAAAAACAAAAGCAGGCGGGGACGAGAAACTGGTTTATATTTTTACTTGGCCTAACATTCTCAATTTTTTTTTTCAATATTTCTGCAGTGACTTGGTGAATAAAGCACATGACAATACCATGTGCATAATGTACCATGTGCATCTACAACGGACCACTCGCTGGATGAATACCTAAAAGAGTAATTTCAATTTAGTTAACAAATTCTCCTTGATAAAAATTAATCATTTCGTCGCCGGTTTCACGAAGGGACGGGCATGTGGATTCTGAAGAAAAACCTTTTTCGAGATAATTGCAAGAGAAGTTTCTCCGTTTTTAAAACTGCAAAAACTACTTCTTTGCAATAACTTTATGCAATAAGGAAACATTGACGTAATTCTTTGATAGGTAAACTTTAACTTGAACCCAGTAATTGTAATTAATAGAGTGGTTAATTAGCCAAAATTAATTAGTAAAGATGCCCGTCCGTTCGTGAAAGCGAAAATCCAACTGTTCCACATTTACGCCCTTCTTGTTTAATGTGCTTTTCCATAATCGAACACGCGCGCAGCTGAGAATGTAACAAAGATGCACGTCCCTTCGTGAAAAAATCTCTGTTGACCTACTTTTACCGCCATTCCGTGCAATACGTTTTGTACGTGTTCACAGGGGCAGGCATGTTCGCGTCTCTTCGTGAAATTGCAAAATGCAATTATCGAGATGCCTGCCCCCGACATCATGAATGTTATTCAGGAATTAATGATGTTTTGCTTACGGAAACATGTCAGAATGCTAATAAGTACCCTGTTTTAAAGCTAAACAGTGAAAAACTCGAAATCAAAAAATTGTCAATTTTGACATGCCGTGAAATCGGTGAGATTTTTGCTGCAAATGTTTTAAATACAAGTGTATCTATCTATTTCTACTTACAACAAATTAACACATTTTGGGTTGTAAACAGTTGTATTACAGTTGTACTACATTTTCAATCAAATGCAGTGAGCCAAATTTCCATTTTCTTCCAGCAATTTAATGACAGTCCCAGCAAATACATAAAATAGGCAAAGGCCTGCGTAGTTTCAAGTTCAGTCATCGTAGATGACTAAGATGCGACTACAAATCATCCCAGCCGTTCTACACAAACACATCACCCTGGCACTTCAAGACTAAGTCAAGATGCTGGGCAGTACAACTCTCTCTCTGTGTCTATGAGAGACATTGCCAACTGATTGATGTCCCAAGACTTGTGAAGATGTCAATACGGCCATATCTGAATAATCCTGAGGTGCCCAAATGGGCAATAAAGCCTGAAATGGGGTCAGATGGTCCAACATAAACAAGAGAAAAATCTCCTGGTTTAAAGACCAGTGCCCAGTGGAGCAGTTCTAAGTTGGTCTGAGTCACGTACACGACGCCCATTGACATTTTGGTCAAACGCGGGGACAAAGTCGTGAATGAATTACACGGAATAAGCATCAACAAAGACTGTGGCGATCGCTCTGTGGTGATCCACGTGTTTAGGAGATTTTAGATCCTCTTCAACCCTTGCTGTTTATGTACATAAGCACAGGTCCACACAAGAAAGTAACACGTAGGAAGGGAAGGGACATTAAAACATATTCAACATATTTTTTTATGAAAAAAACTGGCTAAATCAAAAAATATTTTTAAAAAAATTTGCAACAGCCAACCACCACCATCAAATTGCTGCCGCCTTCAAGTTCATCCAATTTTTTTTAACAGGTATTGCCCAAAACACAAGGCTAAGGCCTCGCAAAGACTTAATGCAGAAAGGAAAGCCTGTTTCTACCAGAGAGTAGTAGAGAGTTCCAATGATTGAGAGAGAAGCAGTACCAGGGAATAATCCTTCAGGAATTTTTCCAGTCCTAGCCTTAGGGAAGAATGTGATACACATCAGATGTACATGTATGCCGGTAACGGGCAGGGAGGCAAGTCCTATGAGTTATTTCTGGCTGCATTCCCTTAGCGCCCCTTCCCCCGTCCCCTTCCCCCCCCCCCCCCCCCTAATTTCATCAGCTCTGGTCCGAACTCCCCAAGCTAAAAACAAAAAACCCTCAAGAGAACATTCTCCATTTTCATTCATTCTCCAAATTATGCGGGGAAAACCCCTGCGGGTACAGCTGAACAACTTCACTAAGCTGATGACGACGTCAGCCACCCCAGATACATAAAATTAATTTGAGAAATTATCGATTGCTCGGGAACAACAAATTCCGACACACCGGGATCAGGCAATAACAACATCAGAATACATGCAGACCTACATGTCATACAAGTACCCCGGTATGTGAGTAGTGGTGATTACTAGAATCTGTGCCTTGGAGCAATTTTAATCCTAGCAGAACTGAAGTCGGGTATTATTTCTACAAAAACAAACGATACAAAAGAATACAAACGGAGTCTACACTATTCCAATTCCGTCCGAAAACATGGATGTGAATTTCTTACATGCATTTTTTCCAGTTTATATACTTGGTCTGCACTATGATGAAAATTACATGTGTACATGTACGAATAGGGCAATAGCTTGTGATCTTTCATACATGTACATGTACAAATGTACATGTAGGAATGTGTTTCAATTGTAGTACAAAATGTATGTTATTTATTAAGATAGAATTACCCATATCATGAAATTACCCATGCCGAAAATACAGGCTGAAGGATAAACCGCAGCAAATAAAGGAAAATTGAGTCTGGTTAAGGATTAAAGGGTCATGCAATGTATTTTTTTAAAATGCTATCCTTGAAAATGCACCAAAGGGCAATTCCACGGTTACTCACATTACATTTTTGATGTACTTTTGAGTTTCCTCGGGCTGTAATTACCTTACTGAAAAGGTTTAATAACTGTTATCCCCATGGTAGATAGAGTAGACCTAGACCTACCTAAACACCAAAGATGACATCCAGAAAAATGTGTTATGTATGATAAACAAGGCGCACAAAATCGGTTACTCATTTTACAAAAATGTAACTTGAGAAACCATGGAATTGCCCAAAAGGGTATTTTGGTGCCTTTTTGGTTCCTTTTTGGTTTTTATGCTATCAATACCGAATTCCAAATTCATGAGCAAAACTGTGATGTAATTCCAGGCAGAAACTTTAATGTGACAGCTATTTCAGCACAAAAAGGTGCTTGATTTTTTTGATATTTTGCCGTCATAAATTTCCTTTTCTTTGGTGATTCGTTGTTGTGTAATTGTAAGTATATGGCGGTAAGCAAATGATCAACCCTTTTTCACAAAGTATGCTTTCAATGAGCAAATTTTAGGTTCACAATTTGAACAAAAAACCCCTAAACTGAACCGTGTCTTCCTGAAATGGCATCACAGCAACAAGTGTCCTCAGTTTGTCCGAAAAAAGCATGGACAATTTTAAATGTTTAAAAGAAGTGCACTTTTCAATAAAATTAACCAAAAAATGGATGTCAAAACAGTTTTCATACATTTCAGATGAGTATTAAACATTTAAAATTCCTGAAGTTGCACAAAATGTGTTCGTAAGAAAAATTCATCGCATCGCCCTTTAAGAACTCGCACAACCTCAAGAGAGTTTTAACCAGGTCAACACCGTCTAAGGTGACTTGACTTCATCACCTCTCTAAACCTGACACCCCCCCCTCCCCTAGGTAATGAGTTGTCAGTAATGTTCATTTCTCTTCCCTATATACATCCACAAGTGCTGAGCCCAGGCCTAAATGTCAACCCTCGAATTCCAATACTCATCATCGTGAGTCAGTCTCTCCTGATTTGTGCCCGGTTTGTGCCCAGCAAAGGACCCCGCAGTAAAATATGCACACCTTTTGCCAGCGCCGCCTGGGGCACGTTGAATAAAAAGAAGCGTAACTTTATATTCTCATTTATTTAGATGACATGCATTTATTCCTCAGGTTACTGTGCGGTCTCGGCGCTGTAATTGTCTGGCTTCGTGCGGAGGTGAAGTTGGCATGCTATGGGTGTTATTAGTTTCCAAATGAAGGAACAGTGTTTTTCTCTGTCTTTAAACATAATGCTGCAAATGATCATTGACAAGTTCCTATAACCCTAACCTTCCCAAATCCTCCAAAATGCTCTTCGCAAAATGGAGGATTTTGCAGGATTGAGGCTGCAGTCTAGGTCTTGGGCCGGACCTTGCCTTGTTTATGTAAATTTAGGGCTATCTATATTTCAAATCCTCTGCACTGCTCCAGGATTTCACTGGCTCTGCAGGCCTCAACATATTGACAGTGATTGCTGGAGGATTTTGCAGGATGCAGGCAGTGGTCACCCATCCAAGGACCACATTCGAGAAATAACGGAGGATTTTGCAGGAGTGAGGCTGTATGCAACATGAACATTACATACGGTACATGTACCCGTTACATGTAACCTTCTTATATACTTCAGTTTTCCTTTTCCCTTTCTTTTTGAAAAGCATATAAATTTGCGAAGTAATATTTTGAGCTCAAAGCTCTATGGAATTGTTCCCTAGTTTCAGAAATTATAATTTTCATTGCTAAGCTCAAATGAAAACAGTACACGTACTTTGCCATGAGTACAGGAATGGACAAAGTATTTTTGTGAGTATATAAGTACATACAATCTCATGAGTATTAGTACAAGTATGGAAAAATGGTCTTGAGTACGAGCACAGAAACATTTTACTCAAGTACAAATATTACAACACAGATTTGAAGGGGTGTACTACTTAGCCTGCATATCACCTACACCTAAAGTGTCTGAGTTTGTTTAGATTCTGAAGTATTTAACTGAATGTGGTGAAAGGTTCATGAAATGACAAGGACTGAGCTAGTGTGTGTGGGTCCTGCTTGATACTTACGTTTCATCAGCACAAGCAAGGCCAAAGTATTCCTTCTCCTTCAGACTGAAGTAGGACACGACCAGATCCAGGAGGTCCCCAGCGAGCAGTTTGGACTGCAGAAAAGAAACAGGATGAGGGGGGAAAAAGACCACTGATAAATTCTCATTAAAACAATTTGCTAAAATCAAATGTGACAATCTGCAAGAACTACCTGCACACATACGCAATTATGTGCCAAGACCATTTCTTGATCCTCCAACAAAATCCACCACTGTGCAAGAACCAAATGCAACATTCTTGGTGTTTAAAGGCACCGGTACATTAGGAACATTCATTTTTTGAAGCAACAAACTTGATCACAATCTTAAGAAGGGTGCATTATAACAACTATTAACTTGTTGAAGATCCAGCTCAGCATGTACAGGTATGATGTACATTTGGAGAAACACAGAGAAAACGTACACATCGTCACCATTTTCACCAAGGGGCAAATTTCATGAAAATCGTCTGTTTTTTCGAAATTTGGGTTTTTGGTGAAACAGAATAAATATATCAATATCTACAACCTGGTGAGGCTATACTTTCAAAAGATTTATTAAAATCTTAATTAACCTAATTAACGAATGGGCGAATTTGCCAAAAGTGCCGTTTTGCGTTTTCACGAAGGGGCGAATTTCTGCACTCTATGGTATTAATAAATTTTCAGTAAATAAATACATTGTAATACAATAGCACGTGTATCACGAAAGGGCGAATTCCATGCGCGTGCAATAAAACATTTTCACGAAGGGGCGATTTTCAAGGCGCATGCGCAGTGGGGTAGAATCTGCGCGTACTGTACAAAAAATGCATTGACTCAGACCGCAGTAGGGCGAAATCTGCGCATAGTCACTTTAGCGTTTTCACGAAGGGGTGAATTTGCTAATTGGTCTTTTTTTTCGTTTTCACGAACAGCCACTTCTCTTAATTGATTAATTCTGCAAAACTAATCACCTTTTTTTCATAAAGTTTGCTACATTTAGAAAGATTAGAAGCTCTTCTTTCCTCTGATACCTAAATCTTGCATATTTTATGCATCTTTAAGTTTCAAATTATCAAATGAAAAAAAGGACCAACTTTAAATGTGATTATCTCGAATGTTTGTTCAGACAGTGAAATACTAAATTCGCCTCTTCGTGAAAACGGTGACAACATATGCACAATTTGTTTGGGACTCGTAACTGGATTCTGTTGCTGATTTCTATGCACTACAGGCACATTCTCTTTATCTACCGGTACACTGTACGTTCAATGACTGTTTTCTTGCCAGTGATACCATTTCAGGTGGAATAACTTCACAGGGTATTTGGTACCAGTCCCATCTACACTTTGAGCAAGGATAAATTTTCTCAAATTATAGGTTTTGCCCTTAACCGACGTTTAAACACTGTATACTCAGTGTGTTACCTCCCGAGTGAAAGTTGGAAAAAATCACTCGGGTGGGACTCGAACCCACGACCGCCTGCTTTCTAGTGCAGATGTCTTACCACTCGACCACCCAGCTAATGGGATCGGTAGGCCGGTTCGAATCTGATGTACATAGCAGCGGGCACCGCATAAACTATTATAAGATGGAATTTTTGCGTCAGGGTGATAAATCAAATTATAGGTTTTGCCCTTCAACTTTTTCCAACTTTCACTCGGGAGGTAACACACTGAGTATACAGTGTTTAAACGTCGCAAAAATTCCATCTTATAATAAATTTTCTCGTTAAATTGGTTGGTACATTTCCGGGTTTATTGCAAATGTTCCTACATTTTTGTTTTTTGTACGTACAGTTACCTTTAAACTTTCACGGAGCATCAAAATAACTGTGGCTGGGCTCAGTCTGCTCAGTTTTTTTTTGGCCTTAACTGACAATTACATTTGTCTTTTCATCGCTCTGTCAGATGCAATGTTTTATCACATCGGTTACATATGCCCATGCATTCTTTCAGTAATTCTATCACATAGCACATCCTGAGTAATGTGATAAAGCTTGATGTACATTGAATCGCAGTGTGGAACATCTTCAAAGCACTTGCACTTCTCAAGTACAGTGCACTGAGATAAAACATAATACGCACTATAAATAAAACTTTCAATTTTGTCCATAAATCCGTTCTACAAGTAGACGCTGAGCTTTTTGTTACCAAGCAACAGTTCATCACATCAGAAGAAAAAAATAAGACTCCTAGTCATTTCACAGTTATCCAGGATAAAGCTACTGTTTCACTTTATCAGAAATGCACTCTCCTTGAGTGCACTTTGGTAATGAATACTAAAACAATGCGGTGGGGCAGGGATTAGGGGAAAACTATATTCCATACAAGGCTACTGGTAATGGATCCACTGTTCCTGGTATACACACCTGCTAATTAGTAATGGAAATATACAGCTCAGGCTACAGGGCTGCACACTTGTTAAATTCTTGGCAGATTTATGGGATTTTTTTTTTCATTTGCGACAGCAGTGGTTCTGGCAGTTAGCCAGGAATATGGCCAGTGCATACAATTTTTGTTAAAACTACATGTACTCTACCATATGGGTCATTCTATAAATTTGGGGCCCACTTTTTTTGCCATCCCTATTACATCTGACATCTACACGATTTTGTAATTCTAGATGCACTCCTTCATGTATTCTTCCTCCAAGAGTTATTTTGTGAAGCAAATGCGATAACCTACATGTACCCAAATTAGTATTAGTTTGAAGTCATTTTGTCTAGGTAGGTAGGAAAATAATTTTATTTTGCAAATTTTGTATGTTTGTCTGTCCATCCTTTATACTTACTTTGTTTACTTTAGGATACCTTTAACAGAATTGTGTTTAATTAACCAATTTAAATTAATCAATCGAACAATAACTCACACACACACAACCACTTTTATAGGGAAGACTTTTTTTTATTTTAAAAATATAAGTTATTTAAAATTTGTTGGCTAAACGTGGCTATATAAAAAGTTTGAGGTTGGAAATTTAGCCTTAAAAAATCCAGGCACATGTACCGGTAGGTCGGGTTACCATGAACTCACAAATTTTTTTACACCTTAAGTTACAGAAACAATATGTTCATGACAACTTTACAAGCCATATTTCTCCTTGGAAAAAAATTCTACAACATAAAAATACTAAATCAGAACTAAAACTAGTGACAGCTGGCCGACAATTTTTTAAACTTAATTTCAGCCTGCGTGTGAAAGCATTTTCTAAATTCAATTTCAAGAACCTAAAATTAGACATCGCAATACACTACCGGTACCCCTGCAAAAATACAACAAATGGATCATATGCTAGAGGCACTGTAAAAAAAAAAAGTAAGAGATCTACATATCAAAAACTGAAACTGTTATCAAGAATAATGGCGGCCCATCTTTTATGGCGAGAACATGTACGTGCAGCATGGTGGAATCCCTTGGAGCAATCTGTATCAATATTAAAATCTTTCCGAGTTCTCCGAGAGCCGTGAGGCAGTACGTGGTTCACGTGAGAGCGTGTGGTATGCCAGGCCGGCTTGCTGGCAGGGCGAAAGCAAGAAGGGGTAGAATAGAATTTCATCAGATGAATGATTTTTCCCCGTGGCTTGTCATATGGTGGTCAAGTACCCTGGTACACCTTGAGATGTATGTACATGTGTTGGAGTGCAGTTATAAGATGAATTTGGGCTCTAATGGGTTACAAGAGGTATGAAGATGTTTTTGGTCAGTGCAATGGGGGCCCTTTGCACACTACAAATGTGCGTAAAATTTCTAAGTTAAGTGTGAGTATTGAACCCCTCGAGTGTTTTGACAGATTGTGTTCATACAACACTTTGAACCAACCCATTTGTAATCAAGCTCAATCATGAACGTACACGTACATTGTACGTAAAAATTCGTAGGTTTTCGACACGGATCGGGGAGACGCAACGTTCACACTGTTCTTTACACGAACCCGCCACTAGTGAACCGTGTAACATTCAACCCTGCTATGGCCCCTGTGTATTCACACTAACGAATTCCTAACACGGATCGAGTGCATTCGGCATGGCGCAGCCGCTGTGATTATTTTCTTGATCCCATAATGCATTGCGACCCACGCTGCTAACCAACAGGTGTACAGCGTGAATTTGCGCATTCCTACATGTAGGTATGATAAGTTCCGGTAGGACAGGGATCACGTGAGAGGGTTTGACCAATAATAGCGTAACGGAGTCAGATTTTCATATGACACCAGTTGTGCAACATTTTTCCAAAATGGCTCCGCTCATTTCGTTACACGATTCGTTCTATTTAGCGTTAGAAATTTACAATTTTTGGGGGGTGCATTTTGCGTAAATACAAGCCCAGACTTGGCAAAGGATGCTCCATGCTCGGAGACGTTTTTGGATGATAATGAGGGAGCGATTGTCTCGTGATCGACTGGTGTTTGTGATGGCGATGATGGGTATGATGGCGAGGAACTACGTACTGCGTGTCAGATTTTGGGTAGAAAGTCGTGCCTCGACTCAACACGGATCGGCCGAGAATGAACTCAACTCGGGGCGGTTCACACTATCATTTTCGACACGGTTCACGCCGAAAAATGCAATTTCTGATCCAGATCTAGATTTCCAACCCTCGTCCCTGCCAGGGTTGATTTCGATCTGGCTTGAGCATTCTACCTGGGTCAGAACTGGGTTGAAATTTTAAAAAGGGGGAACAGGGTTGGAAAAAATCTCAAGGTTGGAACCGGTTCCAACCTGGAGAATTTGGACAGTGTGAAAAAGGCCTTGAGAAATAGTATACTGGAATGCAAACTGCAAGACTGCTATACATGTGCAGCATTATTACGCATCATCATGGGTTGTGCAGGATATGACTTTTCCATGTTTCTTGGAATATCAACTTTCCATGACTCCTTCCAAAATAAAAGATTCAATGACTTTTCCTTGACTTTCCATGATAGCTTTAAAACACAAGAATTTTTTGAGGTTTTTTTCCACAACTGGGGAACCCTGAATACTGCACTGAGATGATGGGTTCGGTATGAGAGCCAGTCTAGCAGTAGCAGCCTTTTGTAATTGGAAATCCAAGGCCCATATAACTGGATTGGGATCATGTGGACTTGGGCGCGCTGGTGCAGAAAAACAGCCCAGCACCTCTGGAGACCAACGGCCAGGTTGCTTTGATCTAATTTCACTGTTATATTGTGCAGGCTCTAAAGGGAGTAAAATAACTAACTGGTCTGCGGTCTGAGCATATGGGCAGCAGCACTGCTCTGGCTTCAACAGATGTGGTGAATCTCAAATTGTGAAAACTGTCTTCATACTATGCAAGTTCGTAGTACAATGTACAAAAGCATATAAACAATGTACCGGAGATGTAAGAGGACTCTGACATTTTGCTTGAAATTTGAAGTACCGGTACATACCGTACATCGCCAGCAACACCACGAAGTAACACCCATCCCTATACCAGTAAAAACAGCATCTAAAGTTGAACGCCTTCTAAAACAACACTTTGCGTCAAAACGGCAGAGTATTTTCAGTTGGGTTTCTAGTTGTGGACACTTGACGAATTAAATTGATTAAATCTGCTGTTTTTCACCCGTTTGTGTATTAAATCAACGAGAAATAAGAGAAAAAAGGTGAGTGTTAGTTCGCGAAACTGTAAATTTTCGTTTTCAAGAAGTAACTCTTCAATGTATACAACACGAGGAAAGTGCAACTTCAGGTCAGCGCGCGCGCACTCACACAAGGAGAGTCTTACTTCGTGAAAACGGTTTTGCTCACATTTGAGCAGAGTGCGCGCCATACACTGCAATGGTAAATGGAACTTGAGTGTTACTTTGTAAAAATGAAAATTGTCACTTTTGAGCAAAAGTTGCCATGAGTAATTAGTGTACTTATTAAAATAAAGCCCTTGAAGCTTTGAAACTTCGTGCAATGGTAGGCCTTGATGAATAATGTTTAAAAATGAAAAAAAAATGAAAATCGAAAAAAATATGCTTTTCGTGGTGTCGGTGACGACATGTACACACTGTAGTCTGTATAGTGCCAAATGATCAACTGTATTTATTGTTAAAAAGCATGAAATCAGGCAATTGCAGGAGGACATACCGGTACTGGTACATCCCTCCATATCTACAATGTAAACAGTACAAATGCCAAACATGGTTCTGAAACGATGATGACAACACAAGAAACATGTTGAAGTAATTTTTGTGTTAATGTACATTGTGTATGTGATAGAGAGATTCATCACCTTTTTAATGGCTTTATGGCTGTTTGTTCCTCCAGAGAATAAAACATTTGCCCTCACTGATGTCCGACTCACGCACGTTTGTGTATAATCTTTTAGAAAATAGCGTTTCACTTCTACAGCCAATTCAAGCAGACACTGTTGTTGAGCAACAGACCAAGAACTGAACTCTACAAATGCTGTGTATACCAAATCTGCAAGTCATTCACTTGCTTTATTAACATCGGACCAAATTTATATTCAATGCAGTTCATTGCATTGAGTTTTAACACACAAATAACTTACCGCTAACAGTATGATCAAACACAGGGAAACTGCATGCACTGGCATGAAATTGGAAAGGCCCATGAACCCAACTGGTAGTAAAAAAATACTTTAATTGAATTTCGCCGGATTGCCTACTCCGTGATGTAAATCACTCCTGGGCTGTGTGCAGCCCGGTGTCAGCGATATATTCCCAAGATTACTACTCCCCCCACAGGCCTCGGTAAAGAAATAACCTTCCAAAGGAACTGAACATAACGATTTTATCTCTGGTCCCCTAGGCTATGATCTTTTTATTTTCTTTTTCCGAAACTAAATATACGGAGAAGAAATCCAGTGAATGGATTATAATGCTGGGACTGAGTGTATAGGAATGTCTGCCTGGCTGTCATTCAAGCATGGGCCAGTTATCTCTTTCTAATATCTTTTGTTGCTCGGTCTTGAAATGAAAATACTTTTACAGTTGCTCTCTTATGCGGAGATATTCTTTTGACACTACGGAAAGTTTCAGACAAATACCGGCAGTGTCCATGAATGGATAATTTCAGTATGAATGATCCCATGACAACCACAATTGTGGTTGTGAGGGGAAAAAATAGATCAGAAAGGACCAAATATTAAAAGTTAGTTTTATTCATGTAAATTTTTAATTCTTTCCATGCATACTTTTTGCTGTTTTTAATTGCAATTTATGTATTTCAGGATAATACATGAGTGTATTAACCTAAAACTAACACCCTCCAAGAAATCTTCATTAGGCCTATTGCTTGAATGAAGGCCTCTGTACATCTTCATTGTTGAATTTGTTAAAATGGGAAAATTATGTTTATTCATGAGAAAAGAACAATGACATCACATCACTGCTATTATTTAGTCACTTAGTTACATTTAAAGCATTTAAAAGAACAGCAGTCGTCAAGCTGCCACAGTAGCTTAGAGGCTAATAAGATGAGCTGTGGATTAAAAGGTCCCTGGTTCAAATCCTGCTTCGTCCATTTTTCCAATGGGAAAAAGGAGAACGGAAACGGGAAATCCAAGTGTCTTGCTGTGATTCTATGAAATTACTGAATTAATCATTTAAAAGCGGCTTTACCAACCTACGGGGAAAAAATATGCATGCAGCACGCCATTGGTAAAATGCCAAATGGCGGCGCTGCGCTCCACTGGTGCCAAATTAAAAGTGTGACGTCACAGGAGGAGTGTTAATACATGTCTTGTCTTTCCATGTTGTAAATGTGGCCAGTTATTTAACGTCAAATTCTGTGCTTAGGGGATACCAGATACAAACCGCTGAGTTATCCCATGTACAGTATGTTTCTGCACACACATGTACGTAGATGTGCATTCGTACAAAATCCTAACATACATGTAACCCGAGATCACAGAGTTAACCAAAGATGTGGTTGGTATATCAACACTGACATGAACAAATCAGATGACACCCTGTAGGAAACAACCCTGAACAGAGAACGCCATCAATCAAACCGCCGGCTGCTGTAATTGACAGGGTGCGGTGCATGCACACAGGGCCTTGGACTTGGGCAGTGTTGATGTTATAGAAGGCACACATGAACAGGCACATCTGGCTTGTGTTTATACAGACACCCTGTGCACGGCCATTTGCAAAACTTCAAATACTGGAGTTGTGGAGTTTGAACAACTTTTTAAAAAGTGCCAACTCTATTCATACAAGTTCAAAGAGCTAACAAAACTCTGAGGTGTACATAGTTTAAAAAAACTTGCACCACTAGTTTTGTGAAACACCAGTCTCCACTATTAAAGATATAGTCCATCATTTGTAATTTGTGCATTTTGTTCGTTTGAAGCAACAATAGTGTTCAAAATCTAATGAAGGATACTGAACAACTAACCTGATGAAGTTTCAGCTCAGCTTCAGTTGTATATTCCGAGAAAAACAGCATTCTAGGATCTCAATTTCAAATCAAAAGTTGCTGAATCATGTTTTGAATTGTTTTGAATTGCAGCTATACGCGATGTCGCGCACTGATCCGACGAATTATAGCAACCGCACGCGCCTGTGCGTCGTGCCAATGCTTACGCGCAATGCGCCGAATAACAAAACCAACTACTAATTTGAATTTTTCTACGGTGCGTCTTAAGAAGCACCGTTGGAAAGGTCTTCTTTCGTTGAATACTTCAAAATGATAGCTTGCCAGAAAGATTAATTTCACAGGGGGTTTAGTCCACTTACTATCTTTCAACCAAGTATGTTTTTCAACAATAATACGCCAGTTACTTTTTCGGATGGCTGCAAATGATGGACTGTAGCTTTAACACAGGCATTCTTGTTTGATGAAATCACACACCTATGGGAAAGCATGTACATGTACGCCCTGTATGTGGATGTTTTCAGAACTTCAAGTATACTTTTTTCTTTTTTTGGGGGGGGGGGTGTTTTTATTATTATTTTTCCAATATGTACCCCATACCTGTATGACATTCCCCCAACTGAATAAATGATGAGCTGTGTGTCTGAATGTGATACTTAGTGTACACTAGTACCATCCAAAGCCATACCGGGTAACTCATAAATCATAACATTTTAGTGAACTAGCAAGCTGCAAGACATTCCACAGATTCCCCCCCGGGTTATCGCAGAGGGCTGGGGTGGGGAATTCAATGTATTCTAAATCCATGGCTTGTTCAGCAACACCTGGACGCTGCACATGTATCTTCTACATGACATGGCAGATGTTTTTTATCATCAATATCTATACAA
Source organism: Patiria pectinifera (assembly GCA_029964075.1). Classification (NCBI taxonomy): domain Eukaryota; kingdom Metazoa; phylum Echinodermata; class Asteroidea; order Valvatida; family Asterinidae; genus Patiria; species Patiria pectinifera. The sequence goes on along the minus strand of CM057149.1, from coordinate 29,762,490 downwards.
GTATATATGGTCATTCTATAAATTTAGGGTCCAAAGTGTGACATTTTTCCAGTACCTGTTACCTTGGAACTTCATAATATGCCATTCAAGTATCATTAAAACTGACTTCAAACATTTTTTTATTAGTTGGATAGGTAGTTTGCTATTCATAATTGGAGGCTGACTGCATTAAGGAGCGTATCCAGAATTATAAAATCACAGATGTCAGATGTACATGTATAGCTAGTAGAGGGACACAAAAAAAGTGGGCCCCAAATTTGTAGAATGATCAATGTGCGATTACGGTAGTACACAAAAGAGCAGATCAACGGTTACTGGGTAGCCTGATGGAGCTACATGTATGGTACATGCACGGTACATGCAGTACGCGTGTATGTACCATGCTATGAAATTATGAGTACTGTACCGGTACCAGTGCTTGTACATGGGTCATTCCACCGGGTTGGGAAACAGTACATGTTACATCCATATATTTGGTTATTAAAAGTATCAATGCATTCTAAACAATTGCTCAACATAATATTTGTCTTAAGGTGTTTCAATACTTGAGAAAGTTTGATATCATTTGAAAATAGTTTGACAAAAATGTGAGCAAAAATGTATTAATTTGGACGTAACATTGACAGCGTGTCAATGTTACCGTACATCCAAATATTCTTTTTTTGCCATTTTTTACACGTATGTAAAATATGACCCAAACTGACATTGCATATTTACAACTGGACACCTAAGCACCAAGAAAAGCTTTTGTTTTGGTATAGTCAGGGTTCAAATGTAGCAGAAACAATACCTCAAGTGTAGATGTAACGGTGTAAAAAATCACTAAATGGAAGTGTGACATTTGGGTTTTACACCGTGTAAATGTTACGTCCACACAACCAAGCTATCATATCTGCTCCATTTGATGTCTGACTACCATAACAAAAGCTTTTCTTATTGTGTTGTATCTATAGTAAGAAGTACGCAAAGTGAATTTGGGTAATGTTTCGCAGAAATTTAAAAAAAAAAAGGTACAAATGTCATATTTGGACGTAACACGGACACGGTGTCAATGTTACAACCAAAATGACATTTTTTGCTCATATTTTTGGCAAAATACATTCAAATGATTCCAAACTTTCTGCAGTAGTGAAACACCCAACAACTAATATTCTGTAGAGCAACTGCTAGCAAGGCATTCATGCTTTTCTTAATATGGTCATATGTCACACTTTGTTCCCCAACCCGGTGGAATGACCCACAGAAAAAAAATCATCCAAAAGTAAATGCCCCAAAAATGAACAGAAAGTGAGAATGGTTGGTGTCTACATGTAAATAAGGGAATAAATGTGTGCTACGGAGGTTTTTATCACTCTGTTTAATACCACTTAGAGTCTGGGTGCTGATAATTACCCGAGCCGGAGGCGAGGGTAATTATCAGCACCCAGACTCTAAGTGGTATTAAACAGAGTGATAAATACCGACGGAGCACACATTTATTCCCATTCATAAATACCTTTTCGGTAAAAAAAATCATATAATTCGTTCAAAACATCCCGATTTTGTTCAACAAATTCACTTTATGCTTTTTGAAACATCCCTCCTGCAAAATAATGGAGTGTTCAGCTGGCGAGTAAGATGTAAACAACCCTTTTATGGAGATTGACGCGCGCGTATCATGTTCTACGCGATGTCGCGCAGAACGCACCTGGTGCGTTGGGTTTTGAATTTAGAACTATAAAATTCTAACTTCCTGGTAGTGTTGCGCATGCCTACGTGAGGATTGTGAACGTTCAACCAATGAAACGATAAGAGGCACTGGATTTTTAGGAGTCCACATTTTATTGTGACACTAGAAAAGTGTTTAAGACCAGCTAGCCATGTCTTTATCATCCGTTTAATACCGGCCACGTGACGGGCTCTCGACCAATAGGAATGCGTAAACTGTCTTAGGTATTTATGAAGTCAAGTTTAATACTGGTATGTTTGCAGTAAGTATCTTATAACTAAAAGGCTTTAACCTGCTAAAAGGATGTGAACAATGAACTGCCGTCGACAAGAAAGTTACAGTCGACCAAAAAGTGGCAGTGCACCTGACAATAAAGCGCCAAAACTTTTTTCTCTCTCTCGAATATATTCAAACCAGTAAAAAGCTATTCCAATATGAGGTTGATTAGGGACAGCCGTAATGCTTGAAACAGTGCATTGCCAAAAACAAAACATAACTCAATGCAAATGCACCATTACCGGTACATGTACAATGTACAATACATCTTACAATTACATGCACCTTGAGAATACATGGTATCGGTACATACATGTACAGTATGTATCACTTCCTGAATCATACAAGAGAAATCTCAACAGGGACCTAGCAGGGGGATACCGGTATGTGTAGAAACAGAGTGAATAATAGGATTTAATGACGTGATGGATGAGCTATACCATGTGGGAATACGCCGATGGAAGACAGCTAACATGTGCATATCATGTACATGTACACTAGCCAATATGTGTATATGTTCATGCACACATGTGTACAAGTTTACGTGTACATGTATGTACTGTACATGTACATGTACATGTACACCAGCCAACATGTGCATATCATATGTACCGGGTACATGTACATACACGTGCACTTATGTACATGTATGATAACCAGACTTAAAAACAATTCTTCCTGCCAATGTCAAACTCTCTTGAGTTTTTGTAAGTGCTTTCAAATTGAGGCTAATGTGCGGTGATTCACTTTCTTGACAGAAAGGTTTCCCTCCATAAAGCTGAAAGGGTGATTGCATCTCGCCCTTGGAAAGTCACCCCTATTAGCTACAAAGCTGCAGCACTCGGCGAGTCCACAACACAGCACTGTACAATTCCCAATACTCCTATAAACAACTAACAATGCTACTGGCCCAGTCAGCCTCGTTACCTATTTTTCCCTGAATGCAATTTCTAGTCAACCCAGACAGAGTAACACCACTTAATAGCCATCTTCTAGACTCCAATCAAAAGCTCGAATTGCATTTTATCTGTCCTCACAATCCCTGTACGCAGAGATTCACACCTGTAAACGTTCAAGAAAGCCACATCAAGGATGAAGGATGGCTAATACGGTACTTGATGCAAGTCGTCAAATCCCTGACTTCAGATTAGGTCCATTGTTTGGTTGACCCAAACTACTGGATTATTATCAAGATGCAATTTTATGCCTATTTCCTCCCCCCCCCCCCAATAAAAAGTACCCTGATTTCGACAATTCATTAACCCTTACCCCCCAACTCCATCAAAATCCATCCCCCATTTTGGTGGATTTGGGGGGACTGGTCCTGCAGGCCTGGTGCGACTAAATATTGATGGAGTATGATGGACTTGGGCCTGTGGGCCTAAAGCAAAGCATGCATTGGAGCAGTGCGATTGATGGATTTTAACGGACTTGGTTCAGTATTTAGTGAAAGCCAGTAGGGAGTTAGGGTTAAAGATAAAGATAGCATCCAAGTAGCTGAAATCAAATCACTTTGTTTAGGCAGTGTACTACACTGACTCGGTTTACTTTTGAGGTACTGTGACGGCACATAACTGGGGACTTTCGGAACCAGACAACTGTGTCCGAAGTAGACAGTGGACGTCTTGTGCTTTGCCTCCTCACTTGTATCAACGAATCCAAGCACATGATCAATGTTCACTCACGAGGCCCCCTTCAATGGAGAAACCATTGTGTTAGCTAACATACAAAGCAAGTGCCCTGGTAGCTAGTTATAATGCTTTCACCATTGAAGGGGGCCTTCGTGATAGAATTGCTAGCATGCCTGGATTGATCCATACTTGCAGGCAGTCTTTGCTCTCTATATATCTATGCCTGTACAGGTAATTTTGGGTGTGATAGACCCCACTGTTGTGAAATGGTCAAGAACTGTACAAGTCTACAAGACAGAATGGACTGTTGGCATCTCAACTTATCTCACCTCTCATCTCATGGCAATAAATGAAATTAAGTATGCTTTGTATTTTTAGGTTTTTGGAGGGAAATAAGATGAATTCTTTAGTTTATACCTGCACAACGAGGTCCACTCGCTTGTCATCCAGGAGCACTACCTGGGTGCGGCGCCCATCAGCCATCTGAAATGATCAAGTCAATCAAAATTTCAATGAAAGTAATCAAGCAGATTCGGTAAGGTTTTGTACACGGGGTTTATCATAGTTAAGAAATCACCTTTAACCAGTTAACGCCGGAGGACATGTAAACACAATTTGGTATATCACAATGGCGGGTGACGGGTTAAATCGTCAAGCTTTTGATGTGCCTCTAGCAGTGGGCATGTAATATACATGTTAACGTCAGTGGTTCCCATTGGTTTTGTGCACAACCGTGTTTTGAACTTGGCTGTTGTACAAGATCTGTCATCATAGCAAATATTGCTACGTTGCAGTGCCTCGGAGTGTTGCAAAATATGAAGTTACTTGGGGTGAAAATTACCATACATATATTGTACAAATGACCCTCGGGGGTCAGTATTTGTGGTGTTTGACTTTATTTTAAAAATTTGGCCAATATCACATATGGTGGGGTTTTTTTGCCAAAAATAATCCCGGCGGCAAGTGGTTAAATAACACAATCTCACGCCAGGATCTCAGTTTCAACTGCATTAAAACATTTTTTTTTCAGTTAACAACTTGCAGTTTTATCGGTAGATAAAACCAGTGTCCAACTACAACATTTTGAACAGTGTGAATGGGTAAATCTTAAACTTTTGGGACAAAACTTTAACTTTTGGGACAAATTAAAATTTTCCCTTGAAAGATACAGCCACTGTACAACAGTAAACATTTGTGCACAACACGTGTATTCAAAATTTACATATCTTACAGACAGCACCTTAATCTCTGTCTGTCTCATTCAACACGATCAATTCAATTCAATTTCCCCTACTAATCCAATTTATGAGAAACAAATGAACTGTTACACAACAATTGTCTCCTCTTACTATGTAGTACATAACTTAGAAGTCAATAGGACCCCGTTCCCACTTGATCCACCAATTGGGGGATCTGATCCACCTTTTGCCAAATTGCCGGATCAGATCCCCCAATTGGTGGATCAGATCCGGCAATTGTGTGTAGTGGGAACGCTAACCGTTATAAGGTGGATCAGGATCAGATCCACCTTTTCTGATCCACCTCTGGACCAGGATACAGATCCCCCAATTGGTGGATCAGATCCGGCAATTGCCGGATCACGATCAGATGGGAACGCAAAAGGTGGATCTGATCCGGCAATTTGACCTGTTAACATCCGCCCGGTGCACGAGTGGCGCGAAAATGTTGCGGTCTCATGAACGAAGAAACACGTTTTCAGGCGTGTAGCTCATGTGAACATTTCCAGCGTATACAACATGCACAATAAACAACCGCTGAACTACGGGCTAGCACCGCGCATGCAAAAGCGCACGTGGTATCCTAAAACTACACTAGGCCTTATTTTTGTTGCGTGTTCGTCCATTACTAAAACTTTTCCATTGGTGAAATTTTACTTATTTTTCCATCCATAAATGACTCTGAGTCCGCACTCACCAAAAGACTTCACTTTGGCACAGAATCATGGAAAAGCTTACGAATATGCGATGAGAATAGTGCCGATAACGCGGTACGTACGGAGGTGACAAATCTGAAGTATTGATTATAGAAAATTGGAAAATGATGTCGTAGTACATCATGTGACCGTTTCTAACCAATGAAAGGCTTCAGAACCAGGGAATCCCTTATCGATGCATTGGTTTCTGCCGTGATGTCACACAATGAGCGGCTCTGATCTGTTGGATTTCACCTGTTAATTTATGCACGCACGGATCCTCTACGGATCCGTGATTTATGTTGGTGAATTCGCGTAATTTTTGTCGGTGAATTCTGATAGTGCTGTTTGAAAACTCACCCATCCTGGCCTAGCATGCAACCATGCAACAATGGCACTCCCACAGAGCGCGCGTAATTCCGAACTCAGTGACCTTTCGGACCCGACATTTCCGTACGAAAAGGTGGATCAAGCATAAGTGGGAACGCGTCTTGCGGTTTCGTTGCGGTAAGATAACGATCACACCAAAATGCCGGATCTTGATCCACCTTTTTCCAATTCAAGTGGGAACGCGGTGTAGGTCTGCATCTTGAGTGGCAGACGGTTGCACAAAAGGGAACTAAAGTACGGAAGACAAGTCATCAGCAGATAGTAGTGAATGGTAAAATAAGGCTAAACTAAATTTACTGTCAAGTGTCAACCAATTTTTCTCTTGGCTTTAAATATATAAAAAGATGTCAGCTATTTTCCACTTTAATTGAAGCAGAAAATTACGTAGTCCTCCAGTTTGAGCCTACCCTTTAGAAAAATTCAAATACATTTACATCTCTCCCCTGTTTGAGAAGGAGCTCTATAAGTTCACAATGGCCTTAACCTAAGCCCTTGTTGCTTACAACCATCCTCAATCCTCCAAAATCCTCCAAAATTTTTCAACTCCGCCTAAATTTTTCAAAATTGTCAGACAGTCCTGCCTCAAAATGCATTCGTCCTCAATCCTCCAAAATCCTCCTCATCCCAAAACTTTGCACTCGTGTTTAAATGAAGGATAACCAACGCCAAATCCTTCAAAATCATCAGACAGTCCTGCCTCAAAATGCATTCATCCTCAATCCTCCAAAATCCTCTTGTGCTTCATTCACCATTCATCCTCAATCCTCCAAAATCCTCATGTGCTTCAATCACCATTCATCCTCAATCCTCCAGAATCCTCATTTGATTCAATCACCATTCATCCTCAATCCTCTAGAATCCTCCAAAACCGCCAGGAGGATTTTGGAGGAGTGAGGTGGGTTAGGGTTAAAGGTAACAATTATACAACATTTGCAAACATCAAAAAAACAAAACTACCAAATTATTATGCAATACCTTACTTGACTGTACATGTCAGTGTCTCAAGCATCCTGTGAAATCATGGCACCTGGTGTGCTGTCATTTTCAAGAAAAGTGGAATTTTGTATCAGTTTCCAACGATGGACAGCCGATCATCTATGGAAAACTGTTCAAATACTGCCCCCAATGTACCACATTTACTAGTCCACATTTTGTTTGCAATCGGTTACACATTCGTGAACGGGTGCAAGCCAGCAAAGTCTGGTTCCCTGAACTGACAATTCGACTGACAATTCCCCGACATCCATAATTTGCTCCGTTTACAAGTCTGAAGTAGGGCCAGGGAACCAGACTAAAAAACAGCATTTTCTCTTTGGGTGTTTTTTTTCTTCAGCATCTACACGTATGAACACCGAGTTTTAAACAGGTCAGTGTTATAATATATCTGCTGTAAAATACTAACCCCCAAACCCATCCATTTCTGAAAATTACAGCAAAAGCAAATGTTGTGCACGTACATGTATTACCGATATCTTTCAAATGTACATTTTCTGTAATGCAATTTTAAAACCAAGCAGCAAGCAGGTTGAACCTTTTCAGGTTTACCGAAATGCAGATGTATGCCCTTTCCAAATCTGCATACATAACATGTGGCATCGATTGGTTTGTGAACAGCTGTGAGTCACCTACATTTGTAAGTCTCATGGCCGTGGAATTGTCAGGATGCAAATCATGTTGGATTGAGCAACAGTTTGTAAGGACTGCCAACAAGTCCTTTAGCGAGTCAGACGTCTAAATGACCTTCTCACTCAGGAATTCTGGTGTTATTTCTGTGCAAATTTGACTCAAACAATAACAAAAGTTCAACAAAGGACAAGCTGTTACAGAGATGACATCATGCTTACAAACAATGTTACATACATTGTACATTGTACAATTTGGTTTTTTATTATCTTTTTATTGAAATTGTGTACGTAAAAAAAGGTAAAATGCTCAAATGAGAAAACAAATTACTGTTTACATCTGCTTAAGTCTGAGGAATATTCTAAAGGCAGGAAACACCTCTCTCCCCCCCCCCCAGTTTAAAAAGTATGCATACAATTTACAAATTCTTCCCCCCCCCCAAAAAAAAAGGGACTTATGAACAGTTACTGAATCAACTTATGTTATTGAGTTTGCCATTCACAAATGTATTTTATAAACACTGTCTACTAAAAGTTGTCACGAATTTTTGCGAGTGTACAGTGTTTATAAAAAAAAAATGTCATTGATGGCCAAATGTACAGCATCCCACCACAAATTCCATCTTATGAATACTTCTACATACCGGTAATTCCACAGATACTCAAAAAAGCTAAAAAAGAATTTGAGAAAAACCAAATCAGCTTCCTAAATCCTTTGGTCAGTACTTTAGTACACCATACGAATGTATGAAGGTGGATATGTACAAACTACACACACATGTATGCATCACGCAAATTAAGTAACAAATGTTTTTTTTTCTATGCATTTCTTCAGTGTTTTCTCAAATACAGGTTTCTTTATTTGTATTTGCACGCTAGTACAAATACAGTCGGGCACAATTAAGTAATCCTTGGTTTACTTACAAAAAAAAGAAATAACAATAAATTGCGTATAGGGGATACTAACTGTACTTGTACCCCCACATCTTGAAACATGTCTAAACAAATTTATCACTGCTAACTGGGCCAATTTCATAGAGCTGCTTAAGCACAAAATTTGCTGAAGCACAAAACGTCTTGCTTAATAAAATCAGGTTACCGGCCAAAACTCCATGCGATTGTTATGCTAAGTAAACAACAGCTTAATACCAGTCACAAGCAATGTACATCACATGGAGTTTTGGCCGGTAAGCTAATTTTACTAAGCAATGTTTTTTCGTGCTTAAGCAAATTTTCTGCTTTTAAAAGCAGCTCTATGAAATTGGGCCCAGTTAGTGTTACAGTAAAGAACCGGTACATGTACATGTATGTACAGCGCATACACAACAGTTCACACTACGTGTGCATTTTGTACATTGTACCTTCACATATGTACCAATTTAGTTATTCTATAATTTCTTAAAAACTCAGTTTACTGGCTACCGACTTACTCTCAGCAGAGGGCCAAGGATATCACGTTCATATTCCATACTGCACCGTGGTAAAACAAAGTTGAAGGACCAATTCAAACGCCCATTATGATGGATTGCTACACAAACTCTCCCATAAAAGAACGGCCAGGCAAATTCAACGTACATGTAGTAGGCATTTAAACCTCAGCCACAGACTGGCAACAACAAACAATTCTGGAACCACAAAGGTCCAAACACCGCACTAAGTACATTATTTCCAAAGTGTGTTCAGAAAACAGCCAGCCAACTTCAGATTGACAGAGCAAAGTTCGCACAGATACCGTGCTGGTTTCGGAAGGATTGTCGAGTGCCGTCTTTTATTTGTGGACTGAAGTACATTTCTGCATGTTCCGGAAAAACAAATATACTTCTTGACGTCAGAAAGTCGGCATTTAAAAAAAAAACATAAAGAAGAGCGATTCCTGTTTTGTGTCAAGCAGAACACACAAGTTGAGCTTTTACACTGTAATACTATGTCAACAACAAATCACAGCTGGCCAATGCACATTATCGCTTTAGTGATGCAAATAGAAATTTGTCTCTCGTTTTGAAATCAATAAAAATTAATAACTGATACGGCAACATTTGGTTTGGAATGAGTGGGCGTGCTTTACAAAAACTATTTGATCTGATTATTGGCGGGTATTCTTTTCCTCAAAAGCTTGTTTGCTTCCAGTTTTAATTATTGTTTATAAATTGCATCATTTGTACAATCACATTCCAAGAAGTCAAACTGAGTAAAACAATTTACATTATACAGGTACATGTACAAAATTTTACCCGTGAACGTACAGTTTTGTACCTTTTTACAAAATCCGGTTTTATTTAAATGTTTCTGGAAAATTTGTAAACGACTTTTAGCATTGTTTTCGTTAAAATGTTTAAACGTGTAAACGTCACATCCTTAGCGCCATCCTCTATTGAGTACAGGCCTATGGCATCCCCCCTAAACTGACACTTACATGTACGTAACATGCATGTACAGAGTACGTGTGTATAATGTACATGTATGTAGGTATTATTCAAGCAACTGGTGAAACAGAACCCTCAAAATGCCACAGCATGCAAGGCCAACGAAATGACAAAACGCATTTGGTGTGACACAGCGCTGCGCAGGGCTGACTGGACCGACACGGTGTATCATCAGCGTACAGTCCATCACTTGTCTATCTCATCTTGGTCCCACAGCAGGGAGCCGTGAAATCGTCAGGCGTGCGTCATCTTTCCAATGAGAAGGCATCGAGGGAGGACAATCCCTCCGCATCACCAAGGTGTAGCTCACAGAGTCAGTGTACACACAACAGTACAACGTACTGAAGGTGTTTAGTACTTTATTTCTAAGTGCATGTTGTATTGCTGCCCGACATTCTCAAGTCAATGTCATCTGGGTTTTTTAAAACATTTTGTAAAACAAAACCAAATAGGCCTATACAACATGTACCGATACGTGCTTGCACTACATGTTACTTGCTTAAGGCCAATTTTAAAAAATAAATCAGTTTCTCGTTCCCACCCGCTTCCTTCTTTCCGCCAGCCTCCTTTTTTGTTTTAAATTCATACATACATATTGTCAATATACGGTCTTTTTATTTGTTCCCAACAAAACTGTAGTTTGTGCAGAAAGGGTTACGGCATCTGTTGACACAATTTTGTACTGATCAGCAAAGTGGTCGAGAAAATGGAAAAATCCGCCGCCATCTTCGAAAATCCTCCATCTTGGGAGAGAAAAAAAAAAAATTTACAAAGTTTCCACCTCCTTCATTTCTTAAAAAAAGCCCAAAAGTCCGAAGAGAAACTATTCATTTTGTTTACTACATGTAGGCCTTACAGTTCAATTTAAATTTTCGCATTCATGAGAACATCTCCAATGTAATATGAGAGCTATGATGTTTTTGGTTCTCTGTATAAATTACAATGCACTACATGTATGAGGTTCCAGGTAACATGTAGGTTCCTGGCCAAACAAAATCTGCCTTGTCCATTTTCGGAACCTTCCCTGTAACAAGAGTGAAGTACCATGCAACAAGCATCATTTCAACCACCTCGTAGTTTGAAGAGGTTTTGTTTTAGTCAATTAACCGAAAGTGGTTTTAAAAATTCACATTGAAAAACAAAAGTAAATAATTCAGCAAAAAAAAGAAAAGTGAAATGACAATACAATTTTTTTAATACATAATAATAATGTGGTGCTTATATAGCGCTTTATACCAAAGGTCTCAAAGCGCTTCACAATATCACCCCTGTTCATCAGGCCGTGAGACCAGTTTTTGCAGCAGCTCGAGATCAGCACATACATGTTCACAAGTACCCATTAATATACACCTGGACGGAGAGAGGCAATTGTAGTAAAGTGTCTTGCCCAAGAACACTCACCATGTTCCCCGTCAGGGTTCGGACCACGTACCACGGCACGCAAGTCGAACACCGTAACCACTGGACCGCAGCGCTACCCACAGTACAGTTGACACTGATTGCAAAATCACAAGTTTCCGGGGGAACAAAAATTCCTAGAAACTTGTACCACTAGTACGAGCTGAAATATTGCAGTGTAGCGAACAAAAGGTCCAGCCAAGCAAGAGATGCCTTTGGGTACAAAAAATGTAGGTTTGCTTTATCGTTTTTATTGAGGGGACCCGTGCACGGTCACCCACCTGAATTATGTAGCTGTTCAGATGTCACTTTCCTGGAGGAGGAAACCATTGTTACTTTTATTGTGGTTCACCACTTTTTTTTTGGAAAGAGGTCCATGGACATCGTTGATCAGCATTGTCAAACTCAAAGTTCACCGAATTATGACAATGCCTTTTATGCATTACTGTGCATACAAACATGTGGTTTATCTGAAGGCAGTCTTCTCTGAGAAAAAAAAACCTGGAAAAAGATGTTGTAACAAGTAATAACTAGTTCCCACATCCTTGTGCATGTATGTTTTGTGGTTACACCTCTATGTTCCGACACCGCTATGTTCCGACTGCACATATTCCTATTACTAACCCTAACCCTAACCGGGAGTAACACAATCTTATGTGCGGGTTGTCGGAACATACATGTAGGGGTGTCGGAACATAGGGGTGTTACCGTTTTCTCAGTTTGGAAGACCGCAATTCAGTAACTGAAATTGTATACAACCTATGACAGAACTGGGGATGAGGGTTTGCGGGTATTACAAGAGAGAATAAAACTCTCCTTTACATTACAATACTGCTTACAAGTTTAATGGCTGTGTAAAGCATTTATCAACATGCCAAAAAAGTAAAACACTAAGAAAAAGGCCGGCCATTAAAGTTTTGAGTTTTGTATTCGATAATATGATGAAAGATTGATTTTCCTTAAGAACACTGTTATACTAAATATATATTTAACATAGGCAGTGGATATTTTGCCGGAGACGGCAAACCTTCAGTAAACGTTAGTTTGCCGGATATGCACTGAACATGCGCAGTTACTGTTTTTTTGTACTTAAACATTTTTCGGTGACAAATTTTAGTCTGGCTCCATGCCAATATTATCGTTGTATTTTTGTATTTACAAGATGGGAATCAGACCATTTTATTATTTCGGACTTTATTTCCCTTTAAAAAAAATCTTCCAGAGCCACAAATCTGAAAAAGAAAAAGTGATACTCTGCAATAAAATGTTTGAGACATATTAAAATAATAAAAGAAGAATATTCTTATTTATTTGGCGATGGGAAAAAAAAACCCTTAAAATTGTGGCGGGGATCAGGATTCGAACTCGGGACATCCCACTCACTAGAGCTTAAGCTTAACCACTGCACCGACTGTGCTACACAACTTTGGTAGGAATTTAATACATGTTATAATTCAGCCCTATCTTAAAGAGTACAGCGCCCTCTGTTGATATGGATTGCCGCCGGCAAACCTTTAGTAAACGTTAGTTTGCCGGCGTTACCTCCGGCAAAATATACACTACCTTTAACATATGAAATTATGAAAATATTAGACATATCAACGATTACAAATATGAGTAAATCTGAAAAGTAGTTCTAAGAAGATTTGTACTTCAAGTTTAATAATAATACTCAGACCAACAAGGCTGAAAAGTGAGACTGAGAGCGAGACTGCTTTTGAAGATGGCGAATATGCCCATCTTCAACTTCAACTTTCAAGTTCAAGAGAATTTGAAAATTTATGAAATTTGTTCAATTCTCAATAAGATAAACTTGAACATCATTCCCAACCATTTTAACCATGACAAACCTGATCGTGTTGTACTGGAGTTGGTCAGTTCATTTTCTTACACGATGACGGCGAACTTACTTACCTTGCTTGACGGCCTGTTGGGATCTTCCGTTTCAGTTTGAATGGCCTACAGTTATTTACAATAAATCCTCCTCTCAAAGTCCCTACATCTAGACATTTTCGAAGTTGTTCATCGTTGAAATTGTGGAGAAAAGTTTGTTATTTTCCAAATAGACAAATCAAGTTACAATGCGTTTCGCACGTACGTAAACTCGGAGTCTTGTCGTTCTCGTACTGCAGTAGTGTAGTAAAATCCGCATACCAATTCGGTGAGCACATTGTACGTACAGCAATGCAAGGTATTGATGTACGTTGGTGGCACACACCATTGTGGTACTAACAAAATGAAAAGGGTTTGAATACCAGTGGGTTTTAAAACGGCTGTCAACTTTGAGGACAACAGAGGGCGCTATTTCATTAAAAAGTGGGCAATCGTTTTCCTGGGACAGGTGTCTTTTCCTAGTTCCGGATCGCTTCAAATAAAAACCTACCTTTTGAATTGGTCTCCAATACTATTTTTGTTCTGACAAATTGCATTTTGAAAAGGAAAATGTAAGCTTCTTGATACACAAACATTTTTTTTCGACAAATATTCAGAAAAGGAATTTTGGCAAGATTTCGGACTCGCACTTTAACATGTATCGACGGTTTGTAGAAAATCACGGGAACCGCGAATCGACGATAATTTTCTCCTCGGTATACCACTCGGACCGCTTGATTTCGAATATTTTGTTCGTACTCTACAGTCGTATAAACTCTTGCGTCGAATGTTTGTTGAATCAAAATATGTTGTAGAGTCTCTAACATTTGAAAATTCGCCTACGAATGACCGTATGTTTTTGCCTAGGTCAAAGGTTTCGGTCCGTGCGTGTCGTGCCGGTGCCGCCGTCGCGCTGTAGACAAAAGTTTCAAAATTATTTACGTTAATTCTCTTTTTAAAATTTGCTGGAATTCTCTGGAATGAACTGTTTTTCGAAAAATTACATAATGCTTTAGCACAAAATGTGCTTGATTTTTCTCGCGTGATTTGGTTTTCGCGCGAAGCAGTTGTTGATCGATTCGGAGGAACTGATTAAACCGATCTGGAACTAGGAAAAGTGGCATCGGTACTTTTGACGCCGCAAAGTCAAAATTAAAAGAGATTAATTTGGGAAAATTATTTTGTAGTATCTCCATCACTCAAGGTAAACTTTTTAACCAATGTCGCTTGAATTCGTGGATCAGTTGAGCCGAAAGCAGCCCGAAAGATGTTTGCTATCCGGAACTAGGAAAACAACTGTAAATTATTGTCTGTGGGATTGCCAACTCAAAAGTGCTCTTCCAAAAAAAATAGTTTCTTTCCCTAACGAATTATCAAAGTTCTATTTTTTTTTTCAAAAAGGGGCTTTACTCCGATTCGGGGCGTCTGCAACCCTCCGAAAAGAGAATTTTCATTTTGCGCAAAACGAACCTTCGACTCGTACCCCCGCCCAGTTTGCCCAGCCCTAGCCCTGCAAACAGGGCGGGGTACGAGCGAAAAATGAACGCGCCCTGTAAGCTGAGCTATGAGAGCCCAATTATTGGGGAAAATAATCGAATTTTCAGTAAAGAAATAATTCAATATCAAAACGTTGGCGGATTTTTCGTTCGATGTCTCATTCGAAAGTGATCGCTGCCGAAAATAGCTAGTTTTCAGGCTGAAACTCGAAATATAACTGGGAATGCATCAGCGGCGTAACTAGGGTAAAGCTGCTATATAGGGGGCACGTGGGGTGCACCAATTTTTCAAGGGGGACACTGAGGGCAATTGTATTTTATATGTGTGCAATTCAAGATTTCAAATGGGAGGCACCCAGAGGCACGCACCTCCGCTGTGGAGAGGAGGGGTACGTTCCCCCCGTAGTTACGCTACTTTTTATAGCCATCCATTATTTACTTGACTCGGTCGTTTGTCTTTGATTTTATTCTCCATTTTTTTACACGCAATTTTAAATACACCTTTTTTTATACGAGGAACAAGTAATGCAGGGTTTTGCGGAACTTGACGCCTCTGGGAGGCCCTCCCCACCCACCTTATCCACCCCTCCCAGCAAAAAAACGTAACAACTTCTCCTTTCCTAAATGTTAAAACATATTTTCTGAACGTCATGTTCAAGGAAGTTTCAGCCCTGCAAGTCTGAAGCCGATTCTGGCCAAGTATGACTTGAACTTAACATTGAAGCCATTTCCCTCTCCCTGGCCTTCTACACGTGGACTGTGCTTTCCGCTTTCCGCTTCAACCACCGTTTCCGTAATGACCCTGTCATTCCCGCCACTTTACTGTTAATTAATGAATGAGATAATTATATTTCCAGACATAAAGTTTGGTCCCATACCATGCCACAGCGGGTGAGAAAATAGAGAATGAAGATTACGGTCTGCCTCAAAATGGCAACAACCATATCGTTTCCACGGTCAGTATATGGAATTTATTGATAAGTGGTTCCGTGCCAGCTGCTAAGTTCAACCGATTCGAACCCGGCCGACTCCCCCCCCCCCTCCCGACAAGTGCGGCTCGGTCATCTGGCGGTAAAAACGTCTAAACCAATGATCGTGGGTTCGAGTCCCACCCTAAAAAGTTTATCATTATTTTTTTTTGTCCAACGTGCTCTATACAACATCGCATATTTATAACATAACGTCAGCAATGGGGGAAAGTCGCAATTAAGTCGTGCATTAAAATTCAGTCTTTTGTGGAGAAGAATGTAAATCAGCAAAGCCGAACTATACGTTCTTTTCGTGTTAATTTGTCTTAAACGTCGTCTATAAGCCTGCTGTGGTGATCAGTGAGAATCAGTCAACACTGACCCCAAAGCTGTGGGGTTACTTTTTTTGGGGGAGGGGTAGGGGTGGGGGAGGTGGTCGGCCGGCAGTCACAAATTTGAAAAACAAGGGATGGTACTTTGGGCTGGGCTTCATTTTGATACGCTATGCATGGGCGCTCTTTTCCGCAGAGTAACATAACGGTCGTCTTCACTTCTCTTGATTAAAAGCCCGTTGAGGCCGGGGAGGGGTGGGGAAGGATGTGGCCCCCGTGTGCCCCCCCCCCCCCCGGGGGGGGGGGCATGTAGGCCCCCTACTGGTTTAGGTCCAAGACTGGATTTGGATGTTATTCCCTTATACAGCCGGTCCGTGACAAGGAGATCGCTATCAACAAGATGAATCAAATCCAGTCTTGGCAATATTGGCAGCGCTACCCAGAAATTCCGATCATACCTCACGCGCGCTGCATTCAAGCTAATGCATGCGCGTGGGGTAGGGCCTATGCTCGGAACTTCCTGGGTAGCGCTGCCCGATTGCCAAAACTGGATTTGATAATACCTTGTTGACAGAGACAGTGGCGTCGCCGGGGGGGGGGGGCCAGGGGGGCACGTGCCCCCCCTGGAAAACCTAGTTCCCCCCGAGTGCCCCCCCATCTGAGATTTGGGTTGGTAAAAAAATATATATATATTTTGTTATATTCAACTCCCATCATCTGAGTTGGTTAAATAGCAATTTCTGGAGATATCTTCAGATCGAATTTAGCATCAAATGTGGCACCATTTTGCATCTAGCCCATCCTCCGTATGCGAAAATTTTCCAAAGGGGAGGAGACCCCTCCCCCAGGACGGCGATCCGTATCCACCTAAGTGGCCCCCCATCAAATGCTGGTGCCCCCCCCGTGCCCCCCCAGACTGAAAAGTCTGGTGACGCCACTGGACAGAGACCTCCACCGCCGCGGCAAATTTAACGCACGTTTGTCACGGGACTGGCTGCAAAACAAAAGGGGAATGAAATTTCAAATACAGTATTGACCTGAGCCTAGCTGCCGAGATCTGTATAGAATCACGAATGGAAAAGCACGAACTCAAACGAACAGCTTCAGACTGAAGGGTGCAGACCGGTATTGGCCCGAAATTGCCTGCGCCGACCAAATCACTGTTTAAATTTTCCGTATATTAGAGCATTTTGAGGGCCGTGAACTTGAGGATTTGTGAAAAAAAGGTGGAAGCCGTACAAAGGACTGCGAGCTCGTTTTTTTTGGGTGAAATTTGGATGAAATTAGGCTCTATTTTACAATGGAGCGTAGGCATCCTTCAAATGGCGATGGGCTTCAGGACTACTTTTAGGGGTGATCATCTTTGGATAGAATTCTCTCCCAAAATTCATTGCTTAACTCACCAAAAATTGAACTGAAAATTAAAGACGATGAAATAAGCTTTAATTTGATGTATGTCTCAAACACCTTGGAGAGTTGTGAGTATTTCTTGTAAAAATAATATTGGGAAGTGCGCCTTATATTGTCACTGAAGTCTATGGCAGTCTATTTACTGGTCTGCAACCAAGAGCGCCCTCATTTCGGAAGAAATACAGAGCGAGTAAAAAAGAACCCCAAATGTCGTCCGTATTTGTTTGAAGAAGTATTAGTAGTAGGGGAGGTGGGGGTATGGGACCAAAATGGAAAATCTGCGGCGTGTCTGGCCACGCCGCTCTCGATTCTTAAAAATAGTTGGAGGAAAAATATAGGGGAATCGCCCGCGGCAAATGTTTTAGAAATCTGACGTCAGGTTTGGGAGCAAAAAAGAAAAATGTGTGTCAAGTCAGGGCCTGTCGCTCTGGAGTTAAAAAAATAAATCTGTCGTCGCTAAAATGAGGTGATGTCACCACCACGTGACTTTGAAAAATGTGTGAGTCACCACCATGTGACCTTGAAACGTGTTGAGGCATGATAGGAATGTGGCGTAAACAACGTGACCTTGAAAAATGTGTGAGTCACCACCCCGTGACCTTGAAACTCGGGGCCCATTATCTCTCGTCTTGAAGATCCCTCACCAGCCGGTGAGTCTGATTGCTTATAAATCCAAAGTCTGCCTTCCAAAAAAAATGAGAAAAAAAATATTATATTTCCTATAATAAAATGGAGAATATGTTCAGACCGACCGTCAAAGGATATTCTAAATGGAACAAAGCCACGCTGCGTGATTACGTGCAGCGATATAATATACCGCACAATGAAAATGTTTTTCTTACTCGTAAAGTTTACATCGAGGGGATAAAAAATTATGAAAGTCAATTTAAAAACTTGAGGAAAAAGAAACTTCATGAGCTCAAACAGATTGTAGACGAACAAAATCTAGAATACGTACCGACGGGGTATAAAGGACGGTTTTTGAAAAAAGATTTAATCTCGGCGATTAAAACATACAGACAACCCGAATACTTTACAGAGTCAGCTTTTAGAGAAACGAGAAGGTTTAGAAATTACTACAGAAACTGGGAATTAAACCCCAGACTTTATAACCACGATTTAATCAAGTTTTTTGATTCGCACAAGGAACAAATAGTCAATAAAATCAAGTCAGAATTGAGAGAGCTGAGAGGTTTAAAACTGGAGCTCACAATCAAAATAAAATACGAAAAAACCAAACCGGATGGTACGATCGAAACGATCGAAGCTATTCATTATAGCAAGCCGAAAGCCGTTTTAAATCAAAGTCAAATAAAACAGGTTTTAAAAGAAGAGATCGAAGAGCTATTTAAAAAGGATGAAAGGTATACGAATCAAGGATCGGGTTGGGTTTTAAAAAAGATAATGGCGTTATACATCAACATCAACAGATATAATCCAGCGAGAGGTAGTTCTTACATAAACCTACCCGAACATCTTAAAATTAAACAGGCGATGATAAACATCAAAAACAAAGACGACGAGTGTTTGAGATGGTGTTTGAGAGCTGCTCTTGGGTTGTATACAGATAAAGTAAAAAATCAAATAAGAAATAATCCTAAATATAAAATTCATAAAGAAGAACCTGTTGTATACACCAAAGACGACGGACTCAGTTTTAAAGGCGTTGACTTTCCGACACCGGTCGATCAGATACCCAAGATAGAAAGACAAAATAATTTATCGATAAACGTATACGGTTATGAGGGTGAGATATATCCATTATACGTGTCTAAAAACTACGGGGCAAAAGAGATCGATCTGCTTTTGATTTCTAAAGGTGACAAGCATCACTATTGTTGGATAAAATATTTTACGAGGTTGATGTACGACGTTACCAAACATAAATGTAAGAAATATTTTTGTCGAAGATGTCTATGTCATTTTACCAATCAAAATAAATTAGACAGACATATCGCCGATTGTAAGGGTATAGATGCACATCCATCAAAGATTGTATTTCCGACGGGTAAACCAAAATACATAGACGGGCAACCAGGCGAAAGAGACGTACCGATATTAGAATTTAAAAACTATAGGCACAAACAAAAAGCACCATTTGTCATTTATGCTGACTTTGAATCCATACTACAAACAACAACACCCACACAGACACTAACATCTAAACCTACTCACTCAGACAAAGAGACAAACACAAAAAAGATTAACGTTCACAAAGCTAGCGGTTATTCGCTAGTTGTCGTGCGATGCGACGGTAAAAATGTGTATCAAGAGACTTATAGAGGCAAAGACGCTTCAACTAGATTTATAACAACTCTGTTACAATTACAAAGCGATATTAATTGCATATTTGAAAAACCCCAACCCATGACATTTAACGAGCGAGCTAAAGACCATCACGATACAACAAACGCGTGTTGGATTTGCGAGAAACCAATTTATCCCAATTACTCGAGCAACTGTCAGTGCCAGAAACCCAGAGAACCCAAGACGATAAAACAAAAGAAAGAACATCAGTACAAAAATAGTAAGGGATTTATCGAGTCTAAATGTCTAGACTGCAAAAAGAGCATTAATAAATTTAGAAAGGTCAGAGATCACTGCCACGTCACTGGTAAATATAGGGGTGTCGCACACGCTTATTGTAACCTCAAACTACAAATTAAACCCGGTTGTACACCGATACCGGTCTTTTTTCACAATTTACAAAATTACGACGCGCATTTAATCATGCAGGGAATGACAGAATACGATAGCCAAACAGAAATACAAGTGATCGCTAAAAATTCAGAAAAGTATATTTCTTTTTCCATAGGAAATCTACGATTTTTAGACTCGTTTAGTTTTATGGCATCATCCTTGGATAAATTAGTGAAAGGTTGTCCAAAAGAGTCGTTTCATTTACTCAAAAAGCATTTTAAACTAGGTACGCCAGAGGCTTCTGACTTGTTATTACAAAAAGGAATTTATCCCTACGAATATATGAACTCGTTTGATAAGTTTCAAGAGACCAGCCTACCACCCATCGGCAAGTTTTACAGCAGACTAAAAGACGAACATATATCGCAACAAGACTATGACAGAGCTCAACGCGTGTGGAACGAGTTTAATATACAAAATCTAGGAGAATATCACGACTTGTACGTGACTACCGATACGTTATTACTTGCAGGCGTATTTGAAAACTTTAGACGAACGTGTATTACAAACTACGGGCTAGATCCAGCCAATTATTTTACCGCACCCGGATTGTCCTGGAATGCTCTATTGAAACACTCGGAAGCTAAACTCGAACTGTTGCAAGACGTCGACAAACACTTATTTTTTGAAAAAGCAAAACGAGGAGGCATATCTAGCGTGGGTGGAATGAGACATCACAAAGCCAATAATCAATATCTTGATGACTACGATTCAAACAAGCCCTCGAGTTATATCGCTTATCTGGATGCCAACAATCTGTACGGTTGGGCTATGAGTCAATATCTACCCTACAGTGATTTTAAATGGACACCCTCGAAACCGTTTACCGAAGAAAGAATATTAACGCTTAAGAAAACGTCCAACACCGGCTACTTTTTTGAAGTAGATTTAGACTATCCGTACGATCTACACACCAAGCATAACGATTATCCCCTAGCACCCGAAAATATCGTCGTACCCCAAGCGTGGATGTCTGATTATCAAAACGACTTATTGGATACCGAACCTAATAGCGACGTACAAAAATTAACGTGTACGCTTAATCCAAAACAAAAATACGTGTTGCACTACGTTACGTTGCAGTCATACCTCGATCTCGGTTTGAAACTAAAAAAGGTACATCGCGTGTTAAAATTTAAACAATCGCCTTGGATGAAATCTTACATCGATAAAAACACACAACTCCGAACAAAAGCAACCTCTGATTTTGAGAAAGACTTTTTTAAACTGATGAATAACAGCGTGTTTGGTAAGACGATGGAAAACGTCAGAAACCGAATAGACGGTTACCTACTGAGAGACAATAACGAGAGCGATCAAGCAAAATACAAAAAAATAATTCAAAAACCGAGCTATAAAACAACAACGCCTTTTCCAGAATGTGACCTGTCGTTTGTCGAAACATATAAAACGACAACCGTGTTAAACAAACCCATTTACTGCGGAGTGAGTATCTTAGATCTCTCAAAGACGCTGATGTACGATTTTTATTACAACCGATTGAAAGACAAATACGGAGATAAAATCAGGTTGATGTATACGGATACGGACAGTCTGTTGATTGTCGTTTACACGGATGACATATACAAAGACATGCGATCTCACGGGCAACACTACGACTTTTCGAATTACAATCTGGATCACGAGTTATACGATCCAACCAATAAGAAAGTGATCGGTAAATTTAAAGACGAGTTTGGAGGTAAGGTCATTCAAGAAGCCGTTTGCGTAAGACCCAAGATGTACTCGATTTTAACCGCTGACATCAACTTGAAAAAGGCCAAGGGGGTCACAAAATCGGTCACTGACAAAAGATTAAAACACCGACACTACTACGACTGCATCTTTAAAAATAAATCTAAAACAGAAACGATGACTCAAATTCGATCGGAAAAACACATCCTTTACACCATATCTCAAAATAAACTATCGTTGAGTCCGTTGGACACAAAGAGGTACATTTTACCGGATGGAATACACACGCTCGCTTATGGTCACCGTAATCTAGATATTAATTAGGCGGTAATTGCGTGTCCTCGGGTACGACTTGAAGCTCTTGTCTCACAAAACTCCTTTTTGGGCCGTCTTGCAGGTAATAAAGAGTAGGACCCGTTGTGACTTTTTTACCTTCAATCATTTTAAATTGACTCGTTCTTTTTTCCACGTTGAAGATGTCTACGCTCCAAATGGGATCCGTGGCTCTTCTCGCAGTTCCACCCTCTTGCTCACCCGGGTAATATAAATATCTAACCATAGCGTCTTGCGGTAATTGTTGCTCTTTTGTTTTAACGGGGTTAGCCGGCGATTGCCTGACCTGTTTTAGTTTAACCGCCTCTGACGGTGCTTTAGCTATTAATCTCGTCGTTTCGTCGTTTATAGCTTTGATCACGCTGGGTAATCGCTCGACCCATTGCGTGTTTCTACTCTCGGGATTTAACATTTCTTGAGCGTACTGATGACCAAACAGTCTCTCGGCTAGCGTTCGATTAAATCTTTCTACGATACCCTGCGATCGGTGGTTTCCTGGTTCGCCTACGATAATCTCGACGTTTTTTGAGGCCATCCATTTTTTAAATGCTCCTTTAAATTCGGTACCGGCGTCTACTCTCAACGTTTTAGGGTAACTCAAAGGCGATCTCGCGTAAATCTTAACGATAGCATCTTGGGTGGAATCTGCCGTTTTAGAAACCAAGGGTTCTGCTTCGTGGTATCGACTCGCAACATCGACAACCGTCAAAGCGTATTTATAAGTCTTGCGTTTTACTTTATCCCAGGGTAGGTATAGCACATCCATTTGGTGAAAGTCGTTTGGTGTTTCAAACTCTCGCGATGTACTCGTAGGCCTGGGTACATACGCAGGACCCGGTAGATAAATTTGCCAGATCGCTTGTTTTTTAAGCCAATCTCTGATTACCTTTTTATCGTATTTTGTTTTATCGTGTAAATGGTCGACGGCACTTTCACCTCTCCAATAACCGCTCGGGCTATAATACAGTTTAGATAATGTTTGCATATTATTTAATATAAAAGACGTTTATAATAATAATATGGCTACCCTTGCTATGATGTTAGGAGGCGCGATCGTCAACGCCTTAGCTTTTACGGGTTCAAACTTTTTATTTTCAAATCTGAAACAGAGCGACGAGGAGCGTAAGAGACACGATTTAGCGATAGAACAACTCTCAGCCGCCAAAGATAAGTGGCAACGAGAACGAACGAAATATCTAGATTTTCTAAATGACCGTATCAGAAAACAAAATGCTTCTAAAGAAACATTTTCTAACGTAGACCGAGCGTTGCGTTACTACAACGAGGTGAGTGGACAATCTACCAAACTACCCGTAGGACTGCAACGCGAACCCAAACTCGAAGATTTTTACGAGCCTAGCGACCAACAAATAGAAAAAGAACTGGTGTTTATCGCGGGAGGAACGCTATTGGTGGGCTTCTTGGCTTACAGATACCTTTAAATTTAAAACTCGTATAAATAAAATGAATGCGTATGGAAAAAAGCTCAATCCCAGCAGACTATTAAAAATACCCAGATCTATCAAGGGTGAGAGAAAAGAGGTGGTCATTACCCACAATCCCAGTAGTATATCGGCGGGGCAAACGCTGAGGGTCAAGTTTCCTCAATTGGGTGTAGACGACGTGATCGTACCCGGCACTTGTAAACTAGCTTTCAATTTAGAACTCGAAGGTGGAAGCGACAACAATAGAACCATTTTTGGTAATTTAGCCAGAAATTTAGTCAGCGAAATCAGCGTCAGGCTTCAAGGTCACGAAATTGTGAGTTATCGTCACGCCGACGTGTATCACAACTTTAAAGACAATTGGATCAACAGCTCGACGACTCGAAACATGGCGTACTCGGGCATAGAAAAAGAAAACGTGTCTAAACTAAGAACTGGGGCTGAAGATGCTAACGCGGGCGCCAACAACGGTAAGGATCAAGCTATCGCGGATGCCTATGGTAACAGATATTGTATTCCCCTAGACATTGACATACTGACTTCGCATCACCCTTTTTACCCCAGCGGTTTAAAACAACCTCTGACGTACGAAATAAAGTTTAACGATCACGAAAAAGTAGTCAACAGTTCAGATACGGCGGCGATGTATTCTATCTCAGACTTGTCTCTCGAATACGAAGTGGTGACCAACAGAGACCTAGCTATCACCATCAGGAATAAACACAAGGGGTTAATGCAATATCTGTTTGATAAAATCCACTCGCTAGAAGTTAGATCCGTCAACAAATCGGACACGCTTTGGAACGTCAGCGTCAATCAACCCATCAGGAGTCTCAAGGGTATTTTGTTTTTGTTTAAAGATCCCGCGGTCAAAAATCCGCAGCGATTTTACAATCCAAAAATAACCAAAACATCGGTGACCGTAGAAGGTAAACCCAATCAACTCTACAGTCAAGGAATGTTTCAGTATCAACACTGGAATGAAATCAACAAGTTCTTTGGAGACAGCGATACCGAAAGCGGGCGCGGAGTAGCTAAAGACTTAAATTTGACGGGTTTTGACCTCGGAGACTACCTAAAAGACAAGTACGGTCTGTGGCTCGATTTTAGAAGTAACGACGACAATTCCGCTCACGGATCCGGTAGGAAACTCGGAGACGGAGGAGGCATCAACATTCAATTTAACAGAGAAGCCGAAGGTCAAGGTGACCTCACGATGTACGTATTTTTAGTCATGGATGCTCAATTGAACTTGGAAGACGGAAATTTTAAATCTCTGTTAAGTTAAAATGACACAACCGCATTGCGCTTTAATCGTCGGCAAAACAAATTCGGGCAAAACCAAATGGATTTTGGATCTGTTAGAGTCAGACTATAAAAACACATTTGAGGCGATAGTCATCATTTGCCCTACCATATTTAAAAACAAAACGTACATCGAAAGAAAGTGGATTCAAGCAGATCCCGAGGTATACCTCTGCGATCCGGAATTGTACAAGATGACGCTCAACGAAGCGATCGATTTTACAGGAAAATATTCGAAGGTGTTGCCACGTTGTTTATCGTGGACGATTGCTCTTCGGATCAAGAGATTAAATATCGTAAAAAGACGTGCGCGCTAAGCAAGATGGCATTTAGCGGAAGACACGTAAATCACAGCTGTTGGTTACTGACCCAAAAGTACAACAGCGTTTTAAAAGATTATAGAGAAAACACGGCTTGGTTGGCGTTATTTTACTGCAAAGATAAAACATCGTTTGATCAAGCGTTAGACGAAAATGACGTCGTTCCCATTGAAGAACGAGATTATATAAAACGACGTTTGAGAGATGTGAAATATAGTAAATTGGTCGTATACACCGAACCTCCAGTTAGTTACGAGCTACTTGAGTAGCTAGTTGAGTAACAATTAATAGCTAGTTGAGTAACAATTAATAGCTAGGTGAGTAACAATTAATAGCTAGGTGAGTAACAATTAATAGCTAGGTGAGTAACAATTAATAGCTAGGTGAGTAACAATTAATAGCTAGGTGAGTAACAATTAATAGCTAGGTGAGTAACAATTAATAGCTAGTTCAGTAGCAACCTATTCAACAAACTACACATGTATTACAATTTGTTAATCAACAAACGTCAACAAAATGTATTTTGTTGTTAGTAAATGATAGCAATATTCGAGTATATGCAGTTTTTGGCTATTATCATCATATCGCTTAATTTATCGTTTTACACATACGAATACCTTCGCTTTTGTAACAAAGTTGCAACAGCTACAACAAAATTAAATTCGTTTCTAATTAAATGGAGGACCTAAAACTTACTTTAACGAACGAACAAGATCACAACGCAGAACATAAAGATCGTTTGTGCGGTGTCGTAGCAGCCGGAAACTCTAGAAAGTACTTGGGAAAGGAATACACCGTTAAACATATCGAAGCTCTTGACAGTAAAGAACTTAAAAAGCTGTATCATCTGTACGAAACTAAATTTGGAAATGAAATTGTTAAAACCGTTGGTAAATACACTTTAAGTATATTTTCGAGAGTGTTAGCTGTTGTTACACCCGTACAAGTTTTAGGATATAACGTCACTATAGATTCTGAAGAAGAACTCACCAACGACTTGAGTTCTGATCCTATTATAAGCGCGAGTATGGCTGGTATGTTGAGCGACGTTTGTTACAAGTACGGAACTTTAATATCACCCCTAGTTGCTACGATTATCACAACAAAACATTTGAAATTTAATAAACCTAATATAATAAATGGAAGATCAGAAAGCAGCGACAGCAACGCCTGCAGCTCAACCAGCAGAGACAGAGACACCCCCACCGATAAAAACAACGACATCACCGACGGTAACGAGAGTGACCAAGACTAAAAATCCTAAACGAATACAGCAGGGTAAAGCTTTAGCTGAGCACAATAGACAGATGAAATTAAAATTGGCAAAAATGAACGTAACATCGGACGAAGCTACGAGCTCACCAGACTACAACTCTTGGGCGATGTGGGGGGCTATAGCGTCTATAATAGGGGTGGGGCTGCTGATACTAAAAAGTAAGGCAACTGCGCCGGTAGTACAGCCAGTGCCGGTAGTCACGCAACCCACTACACCCAGCGCCCCCAAAACGCTAGACATGGAATAAACCAGCAATTTAAAAATTGTTATATTAAAAACGATGAGTAACTTTGACACCAACGGAATAGCTAATACGATTTATCACGGAGCCGTCATATCGGGTCTTTCGATGGGATACGCCATGGTAGGAGCTAAACTACTCAAAATGAAAGCGCCGGATTTAAACAAACTAAGCGTAGAAGATGCGGTTAAATTGACGGGCATTATAAGTGGAGCTCTGGCCACGCAAAATTGGTTGGTGACCCAGGGTATACTACCGGGCAGTATCATGAAAACGGCATAATTTAAATAGGTTTATTAAATAAATGGCTGAGGGAGGATTTGACTTTGACCCCGTTGATGATTACGATTACGATGACGACGATGATGTAGCAGAGACCAATCTGGACGACAACTTTGATACTCCTGTACCACCCATCCTCACTACCGACATAGATGACGTTTTAGATCAAGGAAGAAGCATGGTCACTAATGGGCGCGTTGATGAGTTTTACGATACTTATAACATATACAATAAACCAATATCTCCGAGATACGAAAAATTTATTCTCAACACAGAAGGTTTATTTTATGACACTGGCAAAGGCTTACTAAGGTTAACGGATCAAAGAAAACCAGACAGATTCTTGACTCTGAGGACTATAGAGTTAAATGTAAGAAAGATGGGTTTAAACGGTAGAGATTTTATTAGAAAGGAATTAGGTTTTACGCATTACGAACGTAAGACACTCAGTGACGATCAAAGTCAACAACTGCAATCGATACAACCCGAGAGTATCCCCATGACAGAACTACCCAGAGTCACCGATGAGGTTATCGAGATTATAGACGATTTAGAACAAGACACCGGCGCTCAAACAGAAGGATTGAATTACAGAGAACTCCAGGGTTTAGACAAAACTCTTCAGACGTTGAGAGGTAACCTAGAACTTAATTTAGCGCGTCTCACAGAACTGGACCGAGAGATTGCAGCCACGAGACAGGAACTCGACGAATCTCACAGCGAGGAGGGTCGACGAGAGTTAAACGATAAATTGAGCGACTTGAACGTTGAAAGATCCGCCAGATTAGAAGCCGCAAAAGCCAACGAACGAGGGCTCAAAAGTCAGATCGCTAGAATCAAAGAAACGATTAATAAAATATTAGGCGACGACACGACTCTGGCGGAAAAGATCAGAACTCTGTTTAGAGAACAAGGTGTGACCGTAGTGAGTATTTTAGCCGCTTTGAGTTTAGCCATCAGCACGATAGTGAGTAGCATCGTCGCTAGCGTGAGAGGTGCGGGTGCCCCACCCGCGCCATCGCCAACACCTGCACCAACACCAACACCAAAAGGCGGTATCAAAGAGTGGATTTCAAAACAACTCGCTAATTTTGCATCTGCTCTTCAAAAACTGGGGGTGAGCGCGTTGGGTGCTCTGCCGGGTATCATAGGCAGCGTACTCAGTTGGATATTTAACGCGCTGAGTAAGTCCGTATCGTGGTTGGCCGAACACGTGTGGGCTTTGTTTTTGGGTGTGGGAGCCTTGGTGTTTGCGTACCTGCAAAAACGATGGTAGTAATAGTTGTAAACAAGTTTAAACAAAAAAATAAAAGCCTTACCAGCGCAAAGTTGGTAAGGCTTATTTTTTTTGTCTTGTGAGATTAGAGTGTGACTTATCGCGTTGCCTCGTAAGCCAAAATACCCATACCAACGATAGCCAATGTTCCTACCGTCAACGATAATTTTTCGTCTTGGTGAGTTTGTAGTTTCGTGGGCTCTTGGGTTAAAACTGTAGGTGCAGGTGCTGGTGTTGGCGCTGGTGTTGGTGCAGGTGTTGGTGATACAACATCGTTCGTCATAGGCTTTAGGGGTGTTGGTGACGCGACGTCATCGGTGTCATCAAAAGAGTCGTCCGGTTGAGGTTGTGAGTTTAAATCTAACACCAAACCAGTGTTCATACTCTGGGTAGCGATTTGAAGATTGTTGTTATAGCCGTCGTGCGTTCCAACCCTCAAGTTCATATCCGATGGAATTAAATACAACCCCGGTTTCACGACAAAATTTAAAGGCGTTCTGGCATACTGCAAAGAGTCTTGAAATTGATCGATACTCGTTTCCATGTCGTCTGCTGCATTGATGATATCTTCAACGATGACGTTAAATTGTCTCTGAGCGTCTAATCCGGTGCCCGGTGATAATACGCTCGTTTTTGTTTGAGCCTGCGCACCGAGTAAAGCGTACACGTAAGATCTGATCGATTCGTTGATCTTTATGATACCTGCGGGGGTAAACGAACTTGTGTCGGGTATAAAATCTAACCAAGCCTTTTGTACCGATTCATTTTGTTCGATGTAAATAACCGTCCAAGGAACGTAAAGGCTTCCACTCTTTTTGGGACTGTCTAGACCGTGGTAGCCGCCGTAAAGAACGTTGGGTTTGTTGGGTAGTGCTTTATCATATTCACCAACCGCCACAAACTTGCCTTTATTAAAGATATATGAGGTACCTAAACCGTTAGATTTTGTGTCTCTCGTCTGTTTAAAAGACTTGTTTTGATCTATGCCAAACAACAAACAGGTATCGGTAAATGCTCTGTGATTATAACTGTTGTCTAGAGCGTTAAATGCGTCATCTCCCGGTAAAGGAGCGGCAATGTCGTACAGGATCTTTCTAACCGTAAAATATAAATGAAAGTTAAAGATGGCCCAAACGTAACGGTTGCTCGCATTGAAAAGATCGAATCCAATACCGCAGCCCGTAGTAGCGCAGTAGATCGCAAAATTTAACTGATTTTGATAAAACGACATGGGGTGTGATTTCCAACGATCTACATCCTCGTCCGTCTCAACGTGAGGCAATTTATAGTCCGAGGTTAAGTCGGGAAACATGGTTAAAAACCCGTTGGTATTATTAACTATGACCTCCAGTTCACTGGGTTTAGTGCTGTTTAAAAACTTTGCTTGGGGTGCAGCTTGATGTTTTAGCTCGTTTGCCTTGGCTACATTTTGATTTACTTGTCTCGTTACCTGATCGGCTATCGATTGTATCTGCTTTTTTAACGACTTAAAATCACTCATTATTTTAGTTTCAGTTTTAATATAAAAAGACTTTAAAATAAATGCATTCGTTTCACTTGTTTCAAAATGAGCAGACGTTTAAATTAGAAGACGTTGTAGATAATTTAAACGGTCAAAAATCTATACGCGTAAAAAGGGTGTTGTTTAACGCCGGATATTTTAATATTTCCAGCGCCACGGAGATTGATTGGTTTACGCAAATAGATGGGAGACCCGCGTTTACCACAGATAAACCTCCCCTCATACCCGAGGAGTTTCTTTCAGATGTACACATAACAACGCCGGATAGAGATTTGATAGAGCGATTGTTACCCGATATACCATACCACTATTTAGTTAACGATGAAAATGTTTTACAAAAAACTATAAACGATCTTATAAAAGCGTACGAATCCGTTTTAGAATCAAACAAAAGAAAAAGAGCTATTATAGCTGAACGGCGAGGGTTGATTTTAGCCGCCATGAATTCAGAAACACCAAAAACTGAATTAGAACTTAATACGCTTCAATCTTTAGTAAGAATATTATTTGTTAGAGAAAGAAAAATCTTTGAAGGTGAGGAATTGGCTTTAAAGTTTATTGAAGGAGAAATGGGTGCGAGCGAGTTGAGCGAGTTGAGAGATAGTAGAGAAGCAGGGGTGATTATCAGAGGAAGTCTTATCGTGACGGGTGATGATTTCGATTTTATTCCTCCGAGTCATTTAGAGCCGTTGCCACTCGGAAGTATCGGTTCGGTCATCATACCACCGGGGTGGTACGACGTCGATTGGTTCGATTTCATTTTAAATTCTATACCCGGGGTAAGTTTTCGAGTATTTAGAGAATCTAAAAAGGTGACGTTGGTGATAACCGACATAAATCTCAAATTGCGCTTAAACAGAGAAGTATCTCGATTACTCAATTTACCCAAAGGAAGACTGGTACCCAAAGTGGTGTACACGGGGTATTACGACGTTAATCCGTTTAAATTTTTGTTTATTCGCTGCCCGCAATTAAGTACGAGTGAAAACTTTTTTAATGGTCGTCCTTCTGACATCTTAAAAATCGTACCCGTGGCTACGCGCGAACCCGAGCCTGATAGAGTCGAGGATTTCAAAAAACTTAAAAACGGTATAATCGACAAACTGACATTTTCTATCAGCGGTGAAAAAGGACAGGTATTCAACAATAAGGGTGAGGGTATCATTATCGAGTTGGAGATCTTTTAATTTTAAAATCTTTTTATATTAAAAACATGAGTGTAGATGGTAAGGCGTTATACCCCGATATTTCTGGAGATGTACTCCGATTAAATAGTAACGAAGAAACAAAAGTGTACAGACTTAAAAAGATTGAAGAGATTCGATCTTTAATCTTAAAAGAGAGAGACCACCGAGAGCGCACTTATAAAAAAATAAAGAGAGTGATCGACACTATTAATTACGTAGAGATAGGATTAGAAGGATTGGGGGCTATAGCGGGGGCTGTCAGTATTCCCGCTCTCTTGGGTGTTATATCAGCCCCCGTTGGATTGGTGCTAGAAGGAACGTTTATAGGCGCTTTTGGTGTAGATATTCTGCTTAGAATCGCGTCTAGGCGATTATCCGCCAAGCTGAAAAAGCACGACCAGATTAAAATACTAGCAGACTCCAAACTTAACACGATTGAAGAATACGTGTCTCAAGCCATCAACGACGGAGATATATCGCACGAAGAGTTCTTATTGATTACGAGAGAGCTCGCAAAATTTAACGAGCTTAAGCAAAAAATTAGAACAAAGACCAGCACAAAGCTTCAAAAAATTAAAAACGATAGAGACTTTGAAAAGAAGTTAAAAACGGGTAGACGAACGGCTGGCAAAGAAAAAATCTCTTATCGAAAAACTTACAAGTTCAAATTCTCGGTAAATAAACATTATGAAAGCGATCCGCCGAGTTATACCTCTATTTCACCTCTTAGGGCAACACCCTCGGCCCCGCCTTTATTGTAGTGGTCATCGTATCTTTTTAGTGCCTTATTAAATTGATTTTGAGTTACTTTAAATACATCTCTAACTCGTTCTTTGTTCCATCCAACGACGTGATGGTAACACGCCGCTATTAACGACCGTTTCACGCATCCGTTTCCCCTCAATGTTTTGTAATTAACGAGCTCGTTATATTTATTGATTGTTTCTTGGACATCTTCTGAGTCTTGCTCTGGACAAACAGAAAAAATAAGTTTCTCCACAGTTTTTCTTTTGTTTCCTTTTAAAGTTGACCAATTGATACGATCTTCTTGCGCATTTTCTGCCGAAAAATCAAAGTAACGTGAAACTATTTCACCGCACGTTTCACAAACTAAAAAACCATTCTCGATGATTATATGGTGATCGCACTGATCTGTTTTATTAGATAGCTCGAGGTTTTCACTCTGAAAAAAAGTCATGGATATATCTAATAAAAACCGATATTATTTTTTAATAATTTTTTAAGTACTCGTCGGTCTGAACATATTACTCTCCATTTTTAAATAAAAACAGCTTCTCTACCTTTTCACAGATAGAGAAGCTAATTTTTTTTGCCCGAGTTTCAAGGTCACGTGGTGGTGACTCACACATTTTTCAAGGTCACGTTGTTTACGCCACATTCCTATCGTGCCTTAACACGTTTCAAGGTCACGTGGTGGTGACTCACATATTTTTCAAAGTCACGTGGTGGTGACATCACCTCATTTTAGCGACGACAGATTTTTTTTTTTAACTCCAGAGCGACAGGGCCTGACTTGACACACATTTTTCTTTTTTGCTCCCAAACCTGACGTCAGATTTCTAAAACATTTGCCGCGGGGGATTCCCCTATATTTTTCCTCCAACTATTTTTAGAATCGAGAGCGGCGTGTCCAGACTGGCCGCAGATTTTCCATTTTGGTCCCATACCCCCACCTCCCCTACTACTGTATTACACGTAGCGCGTTCAAGATCTAGGATGTGAAAGCTCAAGTAATAAGCTTTCTTTTAGTAAAAGAATCACTTACATCGCTCTCATATAACCATGCTAACTGGCACTTAATATCATAACCTTCTTTAAACACCTTCTGCTTATTTTATAGTCTCGCCCAGGCTTCTACTTGGCTTTTCCCCCGGAGACTTATGGGATTATTCTGACATCGTTTTCATGACACGACCTGATTTTATTTTACTGAAATATAAAAAAAACCGAACCTATCCGTGGACAAACGTGTAAAACTGTGTTTGTTTCAAAATTCCACAACTGAAAAAGTACATTAGTGATTTGAGTGATTCTTTTCCTAAAAGAAAGTTAACTTTTAATTAATTGGGCTTTCACAGATCAGGAAAGCGCTGCACGCAGAACTTCCTTAACAAAAATAGGGGGCGCCATTTGGGTTTCCTTTTTCCTTTTCCTTTTTTTTTTTTACTATTCAGGGTCCGGTTTAGTTTATTTACCATACCATTAATATAGTATAGATTCACAAAAACGGACCCAAGGTGGACTGATTGTACGTCCTTGTTTGGTGTCTGACTAACAGTGGAAATATGAAAATTCGTGGTTTGGTTTGACATTGTGTTCAAGGCTTTTTTCAGTTGGTCCATGGAGGAAGAAACTTGGTCAGAGTGGGAGATCGAGAAATCATAATACAGAGGGGGCTAATGTATTCTTGTCGAGTCGTGACTTACGCCGTATCCGAAAACATGATTTTGTTTTAATAAGACTATATGGCAATCCATCGTAACGTGTTAACGGTTAAAAAAAAATCGATCGAACGGTATTTCAACAAAAAAAGAAAGAACCATGCATGGAAAATGCAGAAGCTTAATAAATATATTTGCAATTTTTGTTTAGGATGGAGTAAATATACATGTATGTCCACCCAAAAGGTAGTGCTTATTACCCTCATAAACTATGCCATAGACGTGCATGCAAAAGACACCGAATGCTTTTATATTTTGACAAAAAGTCATGACGCAAATGCTTTGCTTGCGTAAGTGATTAATATTAAAGAAATGCACACCTTAATATCGAGTATTTTGCCCAACAAAGGCATCGTGTATGTATCAGCAGTAGCAGGGCGGATAGTAGATTAGGGCAGGTGCAACGCACATTCTGCACTCATTGGGTCAATACAAAAGTTCAGCATTGGAATTTTTTCTTTCGGGAGGCCCTTGTGATTTACCCTTCGCTCTTTTTATAACAGCTAAAAGCCTGTACCATTCTGGAATGGGTCGTCGTTTGCGATGAAGGTTTTTAACGTGCTGTCAACAGCGGACAACTTCATCATACATACCAAAAAATGTCCTTAAGATAAATAACACCGATCGATTTATAACTGATAATCGATTTCGTTTTGCTTGATATTCCCAAAATTGTCACGATTACTGGTTAATTGATAATCCCTGAAAGTCGTTTATACCGAGCATCCCTGCGCGGAATAGAACGTTCCACCTGAGGTGCATACCTTCATTCCTAACATTTTTTCCATTCATTGCAACTTGTTTGATCGGCGCATGAGGCGATCGAACCTCACCACGGGAGCCGCAATAACTACCGAATTTCTCCTGTGCAGACCCTGGCAAAAAACGGCGATCGGACACCGGCCAGGGAGGAAACGTCATCGGAATCGACCCTTTTATCAATCGCTCGCATTTTCCCGGCTTTTTAGGTCAGATGAACTGTTGTTATTCGGTGGTGAAATGCGGCAGTGAATGACACCTTGCGTTGCTGCGGATTTTTCCCAATAGGTAACCAACGTACGTACGTTCGAGCTGCCGGGAGATCTGATCGATTTACCCTCGTCATCGTTGTCGTGTGTTGCCAACAAATTCCCGCGGTATGGAAACTCCATTGGATGTGCTCTCTCGCGCAGCTACCATGGTCGAAACAGACCGGCCTGCAGGCAGTAAGTACCATATTTTTGCGCCTTATTTTTCCCCACCCCTAAAAATAACGTAGCCATAGCAAGCATATATTTCAAAAGATTAAGGCACACACACGGACTGCTATTGTGAATTTAAAAAAAAAGTGCTTTAGTGTAGACAGGACTGACATTCCAATGCTATTGTGTCCGAGATAGCCTTCAGTTCCAGGCATGATGGGCCTTGAGTCGAGATCATTTTATAAACCTAGGGCATCAATAAAACAACATTCCACATGGCAATCCATGCTTGGCATAATTCTACTTTTGTATTTTTTTTGGGTACACATTGAAAGGAATGCGCAACAAAATCTATATACAGTGGTTGATTTTTTTAAAAAGTATAATACTTGTCATTCTCTATCCAACAAGTGTATAACACGTTTAAAATAATGTTCCTCCCACATTGCCTTTTTTATAGCTTTGTCCCCCTCCAGATGGTGGAATTTTCCCCTTTTTACCTTGCCAGGCCCTTTCAGGGTTCTCCCCCTGTTCCTACGCCTGAGTCCTAGGCCCCCCCCCCCTTTTTTTCCCTTTTTACTGCTACATTAGTGTATGTACATTTGTGAATTTGTCCATGTCTGACGTTTTCTGTGTGATAATGAACAAAATGTAGATGTTTTATTTATGAATAAATGTAATTTCTTAATGTTCTTATTGTATCACTGATGTGAATAACAATAAAGGTATTTCAATATATATTGCAAGTTAGAAAATATTGTATTTGTGGTATTACCTTGAGTATTAGTTTACTGTTCATCCATCTCGAAGTTGAGAACTCCTGGGTTGAAGAGCAAATGCTCCCGATATTTTTTTTTGGTTATAATACAAGCTTTATACTAAATGAAATTTAGGCCAAAAAAACATTGTTTTAAAAGCTGTCTGTGATGTAAATTAAAAAAAGAAAAAAAAAGAACATGCAATATAGTTTTCGGGTTGCTTAACTTCAAAGTTAGAATGGGACACACATGTTCAATTATTAAAATTTGAATGCATCAGTATGAAGGCTCATATAGTAGCAGATTCAGAGGGGGATGCAGCTGGCGCCCCCCCCCCCCTCATTTTATGTCTTGTCATTTCCCCCTGTTTCTTCTGCTGTCAACTGGTTATTTAATCACTTCAAGTTTTCAAGGCAAACATTTTCACCCACATATGCCTAGCTTGAGTATGTTCGGGTTTTTGCTTCCATTTTGGGCACCCCCCCCCCCCACCTTTCTGTAAATACTGGATCCGTCACTGATATGAAAGCATGTTTATCATGTCACTACACTCCATTTTTGTCCTCCGTTAATTTGTATCTTTTGAAGTAGCAAGGTCATTTTTCCTTTTGGAAAGAGCACAGTTCACTTCCATACATTACATCTATTATAGAAGGGGGGGGGGGGAGAGTGCACCAAGGACAAAACCAAAGCAACAGAGGCCATATAGCCCTTATGGTTACCATATACATTGTAATTCTATGCAGACCTGGTAATTAATTTTCATCATCATAAATGCAATGCCTATAATATGTAATTTATATCTAGTTTGGTGCACGTGCATTGTGCCACATCGAAAAAGCAACTGCATCGTATGGATGTATTAGATTACATACATACATGTACGTGTACCGTACCTTGTACCATTTGATATCCATACATCGTGCATAGTTG
Source organism: Patiria pectinifera (assembly GCA_029964075.1). Lineage (NCBI taxonomy): Eukaryota > Metazoa > Echinodermata > Asteroidea > Valvatida > Asterinidae > Patiria > Patiria pectinifera. Next base: position 29,726,115 of record CM057149.1, on the reverse strand, counting down.
TACATACTGTACATGTGTAACCATCTGACCAGCGCATAATAATGAGTAGATTATGTTAAAATATGCACCAGACGCTAGGTATGATAAACACAACCATGAACGTAGCAAAGAGCAACTTTGTTACCCGTTCGTTATCAGATGTTGTTGATTTTTTAACCAAATCTCCAGTGAACAGAGATGCTATTAACTCATGTGCGATACATTTATAATTTTCTATGTATACAGTACCATGCAGGGGGATATATCTTTTAATAGCACATACCTAGTGTACATGCAATGTAAACGCATCCAAGTCCAAGATTTTCATGCCAGTACATTGTTTATCCAGACTTTATGGTCTGGCATAATTTCGTGTCTGTCATGTATTTAAAGGGAAAATACAACATTTGCAAACATCAAAAAATAAAACTACCAAATCATTTTGAAATACCTTGCTGGACTGTTAGTGAATGACAGTGTAAAGCATCCTGTAAAATCATGGCACCTGGTATACTGTCATTTTGAAGAAAAAAGCTATTTTTGTATCAATTTCCAACGCTGATCGGCCGATCAGCGTTGGAAAAAAACTGGCTGTTTTTCAAATACTGGCCCCAATTGACCATCGCACTTGTTTGCAATCGATTACACACCTATGAACGGGTACAAGCCAGCTAGACTGGTTCCCTGACCTTACAATTCCCCAATGTATGTAAACTGCTCTGTTTCTTCTTTAATGGAGTCAGACGGAACAAGACTACAAGAAAATGATTGTTTTTCTTGGGTTTTTATTGCATTTTTGAACCCAAAACCTAAAAAAAGTCAGTGTAACTATATTTGCTATATATTTCCAACCCCCCAATTCCACCCATTTCTGAAAATGACAGCAAAAGCAAATGATGTATATTCCCTTTAAATGTGCGTGACTGTGAGTCATATTAATACTGGTGTTGACTGTTTTTTCTGGTGTTCGTTCTTTTTTCCTACCTTGATTGGAAATCAGCCAGTCAAACATACGACTTACATATATATATCTTAAAACCACCTGCAAAACTATCCCCAAAAGAAATAAATAGAATATTCAAACTTAAACTCGCGGATTGAAAGAACCACCGACTGGCATACACAGAGCATGTTACAATTCTTTCCTTGTTAAGATTCCCCGCTTACAGATGTTTTTTTCCGAGGGCTTTGTTGACACCCCCCCCCCCTAAAAAAAAGTGATCATTTTGTCAGTGATTTCAATTCCTTCGTGAATTGGTCATATCCTCACCCCGGTTTACAATTAGTTGGTTGTTGCCGCCAAGCCTGTAGATTTGGTTTTTTCATTACAGGCGGCACGGCTCAAAAAAAAAAAAAAAAAAAGGGAGAATATCTTCATTTATGCAGATTTTTGAAGCTGTGCCAACTGTGGGAACACGAAGTGGCTTGTGATAATTGTCATAAAGTGAACTTGAAGATCTTTATGTCATGAGAAAAAAAACGAATATTTTTTTTAAAGGAAGCGCGGTTCCTCAAACACGAGTATTTTTGCACAAAATAACAGCAACACTGTACTTTGCAAACTGTAAGACATCTCATGCATAATTCAACCAACTGCATTTTAATTGGATGTCTTTTATTGGCTTTTAGAGTATTGCAGGTTTTTTTTTCTTTTCTCGAATCGAATCCATTACTTGATGCCAACCAGGCCTGGAGTACAATGTACATCCCTTTGTTGCTAGAGGAAATACTTAAATCTGGTTCTGTGCTCTGAAGTTGGATTGGAAATGGATGGCTTTAGGAATTAGAGGCATAGCTCATCCCTGGATTGGGCAATTCAGGAAGGTGATTCACAACCCTTCATTAAGTCTGGCCAACCCTTCATTAAGACGTCTGTTGTCCTGACAGATATGTACTGAAGAAGCAGGGGGAAAAGTCTACTTGTCCGTGAATTTCATTGGCACAACTTTTAACTGTGTGATTTATTTTGGAGCATTGCCAAATTTCAAAAGCATCAAAATAGACAGGTTCTAAACACATGTTATATTCTACATGATGTTGCATATTTTCATGAACAGGGCTTGCTTATGATCCTTGGCAATCTGGTCGTTTATAATGGTGGTAGAAGTAAAATGACAGACTATTTCAGAGTAATATGTTAAAAGGTATATTCTTTTATGGTTCTAGGACCCTCCAAATAGCGGAAGTAACTTTCTGTGATGCACAGTACAGGACCATCTATGTTTCCAACTTCCTTCTGCTTTTTGAAACATTTTCGAAACAGAAAATGTCAGGATTTTTTTTTAAATACATTTATATCTGACTATGGAGATGGCTTTTGTGGTGCTGTCCTGAAATTATACTTTCTGAAGATGTCCGAGAGTTATTTAGCAACAAAAAGTTAATCGGTAAACTGTCTTGATTACGAGGAAATTCCCACTTCATTTGGTATATGATGGGATTGATGTGCGCCTTGTGCGGATAAAAAACAAGTATCTCATTATATTTCAGTTTTAGTCGAAACTCGGGAAGTCATCAGCCAAAGTCAGAGATTGAATTAAAAAACAGGAAAAAAATGAAAGCATAGGTGAAGGTTGTAAGCAGTTATCACACGCAAACATCGTGTGCGAGACATCCTGCCCTCCTCTAGATGTCTAGCGGGCTCCCAAGTTTGTTAATGCCAGCGTTTAATGGCTTTTAATTACAGCGTGGACGAGGAGTCGGTGACTGCAAGGCCCCTCTGTCTGGCCAGCCGCGCCGGGCGGCGCACAGACACTAGTCGCTGGCGCCTCCCGCCGTGGGAAGGAAGCCGTATTACAACCCATTACCGCCCAAGTTGACGCCCTTGTCTAGATATCAGGGAGTTGTTGACCCAAAATACCTGACCTTCTTCCCGTTGAAAGCCCCCTACTCCACCTAACTCATACCTTCTCTGCCCCCCTCCCCTCAAACGCCATTATTTTGGTGCGCACACTTGTACAATACATGTACACTATGTGCTTGTGTATGACAGATCATGATTCTTTGTCGGTATTTACTAATCGTGTGCCATAGAATCGGTAGGGCAGATACTTCTTCAGCAGAAAGTTTGAACTTTCAAAAGCTAAATGCTCTGGCAAGCAATGTGGATGTACACTGTTCAAAGCAAGTTCACAATATCAAGCTACATGGATTTACATGTAATACCATAAAGCTCTTTTTTATTCTGTCAGCATTTTTAGGAGACACAGACAATTCCAAATCGGTCACCTATTGATTTGTTAAAATTCACAGTTACTGAGATGCTGCAACCATCCTTTTAAAGAGGTTGTGGAATGCTCGAAGACATATCCGTCTTTTTTCGGGTATATGTAGCCTAAGGTGTGCGTGTGATGAAATAAAAACGACTATTGTGTCTGTCAGGAAATGAGTACAAAAGATACTTTTGAGAGCTGTTTTTCAGGTCCTGTTTCGACCCGAACGTGCAATTTGTGTAAAAGTCGTCATTGGGGGCAGCAAACCAAACACAGTAAATCGTGACGTAATAAACAGGACTCCCGATGCAGCGTTGTATAAAGGAGTCCTGTTTATTACGTCACGATTTACTATGTTTTGTTTGCTGCCTCAACGACGATTTTTACACAAATTACACGTTCGGGTCGAAACAGCTCTGAAAAACAGCTCTCATAAGTACCTTTTGTACTCATTTCATGACAGACACAATAGTCGTTTTTATTTCATCACGCCTTAGGCTACATATACCCGAAAAATGACGGAAATGTCTTCGAGCATTCCACAACCTCTTTAACCATATGCTTAGCTACATTTTTGGTCTAGACCAGTTCCTCATATCAAGTTTTGATGTTTTCTTTGAACTACAGTATGTGTGATAGAATAGAACATGCTCAACTAATCATTCAAAAGTGGGAAATGTTGTAAAACACTTCTGCACATGGTATTTGCTCGGCTGACTACCCGTTCTATTTTTCTTAAATAAAAACGTTGCTTCCTAAACGGAATAATTCAATAATAATTGTCCTCCGCACGCACCTCGCATACATTTGTGTACATGGGCTGAAGATCAGTTGCATTGATTTTCAATTATGAAAGGACCCCCCCCCCCCCACCTTAAAAAAAATGCCCTATCATGCCTATAGCCTGTTACACCTTTGGTTGGTTTGTGAAGAGAATTTATTATAGTGTGCTGTGCGATATAGCCAATTGTATTGCTGAGGGACCATTGCGATTTTGGGGGTAACATTTTAGTTGTCATTCTTAAAGAAAACAATTTCCAGATTTTTTTTTTTGATTTTTTTTTTTGGGGGGGGGAATATCTGTCCACTGGAGTGCTTTTTCTTCTATTTTGTCTAGGTTCTCTCTTCCTTTTTAACAGGAATTGTATGAGGTGTAAAAAATGTGCGTAAATTCAATCCTTTATACATGTATTACAATGCATGCATTACCACAATCCAATAGGTTAATTATTAACCTCAAAAATGTCAGAAATGTACCACGATTGTTGACAATGCAGGCATGGATCAGGTGCCATAAAACAGGCGCAGTGGCTGAATTAATACCTTAATATCTCACCGCGTTCATTATCAACTAAACACCAATATTTGAAAAAGGAAGAGAGAGAAAATTGCTACCCTGGTACAATGGGTAACAGGCGGCCCTCGCTGGTATGCGAGGTATGAGTGGGGTCAATAGGGGTCAAGTTGTTGGCCATATGATGTACATGCAGCTATGCACTATTGGCTTCCCTGGGTGTGTGCAAATTCTGACTGCCTATTATTGTGGCATGGCGCCCTCTGTTGGTGAAAACAGATTTTTGTGCAAACTATTATTTCATTTTCTCCACACCTGGAAAACGCACAAGCAACGCAGAATCTCTGTCTCAAAACGTTGTCAAAGTCGGAAAGATGTTATCTCTAGTTCGTCATTAAAGTGATATGCCCTTATTTGTTTGTTTTGAGAATTCTTAACTGAAATAAGAATTGAATTTTGTGGTGATTATTGATAAAAAGTATCACTGTGGTCACAATCTGTGGATACTAGTCAGTGGACACACATGACCCCTTGGCCATTAGCGTTTTATCAAGGTATATATAGTGGGATCTCACTATCAAGTATTTATTATGCTAAAGTGATGCTTCACAAGAATTCTGTAAGCCCTTATCACATAAATGCATAGGATTATATCCTTTTAAAAAAGCATGAAGGGGTGGGGGACACATGCCCTCTGCCCCCCTCCCCCCCATCTTTTTTTTTGCAGACAAATGAAAGAAATGGGACGTTTTCCATTATCTTTTCAAAGTCACCTTAATTGTCGGTGTTACAAAAACCTGAACCCTGCAATACATAAATTTACATGTACCTTGCTGCTTTCAATCACCCCTCCCAAAAGGGGTGGCTGAACACCCGGGACACCTTACCGGGTGTTCAGCCACCCCATCCCCAGAAAGGAACCCTTTAAAGCAAAGCATGTGGACCATGTCTGGTTCAATTTACTTTCACAGACTAGACAGTGATGTGGCAAATTTCCACTGCCTTTTGAAGGGCAAGTTTGATTTCAAAGCAAGTCTTAGTCAGGTGGAATGTGATAATGTCTGGAAAGTACCCTGCTCATTCTGCCATGTAGATGGTGCCATGGTGTGGCCAACCTCTTTGGAAGAACATCAACTACATGATAAAGAAGAACTGTTTTACTTCCATGTTTAAGGGCACCTGCAGATAAATTGAAGTGGCTTAAATTTTTAAAAAGATGGCTGTATCAGATAAGCTTTACCCTAATACGGCAAGATCATTTCATGTTAAGTGTGTCTCATTTGAAGTGAAGTTACAAACTGTCTTAATAGGACAAAAATATAAGCCAATTGAAAAGAACATTGGGTTTTGTCCTTATATGGTTCGAATAATACAAAGCTAAAATTTCCCCCCCCCCCCCCCCTCAAGTTCCGAGTGAGAAAAGACAGGCAGGGTCCCACAAAGGGTGTGGGGGAATGCACAGGGGGTGGGGGCACACACAGGGGGTCAGGGTGCACAAAGGAGGTGAAGGGGGGCATACAGGGGGTTGGGGTGCACACACTGACACAGGGGGTCAAGGGGGGAAACAGGGTGTGGGGGAACACACAGGGGGTCAGGGTGCACAAAGGAGGTGAAGGGGAGGGGTACATGTACACAGGGGGTCTGGGGGCACACAGGGGTTCGGGGCACACACGGGCTTGCATGGGGCACACGCAGGGGCTCAGTGTACATGTACATACGGGGTGGGGGCACACACAGGGCATGGGAGAACACCTCAAGCACTCCATAACTCCCCCCCCCCCCCACTCTTATTTATACCACAAGTGTGGGAGGATTTCTTTAAAACTCCCAAGCCAACTTCCTCCCCAGCCTACAGGTTTGAATTGCATAGGTTGCTATGTTAAATGCTTAAAGTGCACTGTGGATAATTGACCTGATCCAAATGAGAGATGTTGAGGACACGTTCAGATACCTTTCATTATCCAGTCTTCTGAACCAATGCAAAAGTATATAAATGAATAATTATTGAAAACTGTTACTTAAATAGTTGCACTTTGTATATAAAATGTATTAAATTTCACTTTGTATATGAAATGTATTAAATTTCACTTTGTACATGTACATATGAAATGTATTCATTTAGTGTTTACTTTGAAGCTACTGTATTGTGCACAATCAATAAAATGTGTAAAAGTTTTTATTGGACATTTTGAGTGGATGTTCAATCCTAAACACAAATATACATGTAGATGGAGTTATATTTTTTGGTTCTTCAGATTGTCATTTCCCTGGCATTGGTCTATTATATCTCAGACTGAGACCTTGAGTGCAGAAAAACATGCAAAACAAAATCAGGCCATCTTTAGTCACTCGTTAGCCAACAAAATTCTCCAAAATGTTCATAGACAAGGTCCGGCCAGCCAAGTTTGAGCTCTCAATTCCATTTTTAAAGAAGACTTTTCTTCAACAATTTGCACTTGAGAGTGAAGCCAAGTGCTTTCAATTTGAAGCCTTAGGGTTGGCTAGACATGTACACATCCGACTTTTTGAAAAGATTAACCCTTCAGTAGTCTGGTGGCATGACCTGATGACTATGGAGAGAATGTGTAGAAACAGAGACTAGGTACCAGATGTTTCTTGATGCAGTACTAAAGGATTGATGCAGTACTAAAGGAGTGTTGGACTGGTTGTTTCATGTGCCAGTCTAAGTTATTTTCTTGTGTTCCATGTTTTCACTCCCTTGAGTTTGGGACTGTCGTACAATGAGAGTCTCAATGGTCCATCCATTCTTTTTGCTGGACTGAGTGACTGACTGAGTCACAGAGTAAAATGTCTCAAGATTTTCAGGTCCTCCTCATCTACAACACCAGCCTAGTCTTCTTACCGTCAGAGTCGAATCAGTCTGTGAAAATAAACACCTTGTGGACAAATGTGATGAATGTGTTTTCTCCCACTGTCAAGTTGAAAAAAGAAAAAAACCTAGGAACTGATATGCCGTGTCTTGGTGAGTGAGCAAGTCAACGGGAATTCTTTAGCTTCCAGTGATGCTCCGAATAATTTCGACATCTTAAAATGATCCAACTTGTCTGGTGTGTTGAAGGTGTAGATATTTGTGGCACTTTTTTTTAGTGAAAAGGGGCAGTAGCATCCAGGTTTTGGGTCTAGGGGAAGTGTGGTGGGGGATGGGTAATTTCCCACCACCCCACCCCCCAAAAAAGAATGGCCTCAAATGTTTTTGTTTTGAAGGTAGCCAGGATTTTTCAGCCGATGGAAATTAAAAAAAAAAAAAAAAGGGAGAGGGGCGTGGCTGGAGGCATCTGACTATTGGTGCCTTGGTGGCGCTGTTCAAAGCAAACAATTTTGCATTCTATTTGTGGCAACAAATTTTCCAAAAGACATGATTCCGCCAACAGGACGATGATTTAGCATGTTTGATGTGCTCTTTACACACAGCAGCTCTGTTTTTTTATCCGAGGGTGAATAAATACAACTCACATTTCATAGCAAACATAAAATGCAGGAAGGCTGGCATAGAGTGAGACTGAAGAATTAAACGCCTGGTTATCTCCATGATTTATGAGTCGGCCAAAAATAGCACAGATCCTCTCTATCGGTTTGGTTTTATTGCTCATCTGTTTCAACTTCAAGCAGATCCATCGGGGTGCTCATTTTCTTTTAGCATGAATATTTATCGTTCGTATTTTCTTATGCATTCGGCAGTCACAATTTGGGCTTAGAGGTGATATACATTTGCAAACATCAAAAAACCCAAACTATCAAAATTGAAATAATGAAATACCTCACTTGACCGTAAGTGAATAATAGTCTCGAGCATCCTGTGAAATCATGGCACCTGGTGTGCTGTCATTTTCAAGAAAAGTGACATTTTTGTATCAATTTCCAATGATGGTTGGCTGATGCATGGAAGCTGGCCCTCTGGCCCGTGAAGCGGGCAACAGACGGTGAAGCCGCCTCCCCCGCATAGCAGGCGAGGGGAAGCCTCGTTTGAACATAATCACAGCAGACGTAGTATACATTTTTGTACTTTTGGATTGTTTGGGAAAAAAAGGTAATTTAGCTCGGTGGTGGAGTAGTAAGATGTCTGCACTAGTAAGCAGGAGGTTGTGGGTTCAAGTCCCACCTGAGTAAGGCCAAAAAAATATTAGTTCTGCTCCTGGTTACCCTACCCTAATTTGACAGCCCTTACCCTAATATTTTTTGTGGAAAAATGAGGAAAAAAACCTGAAAACCATCAATTTGTACTACCTTTTACCCATGACTACACGCAGACACCTCCATGTGATCGTACACGGAAAAAATTGCAAAAAAAACCCCATTCCCTACCTACATACCCTATTTTCAAATGCCATGTAATCGGAAGCAGAAGAGAACTATTTTCTTTTGTGGACCTACATTTAGCTTGTAAATTGGTTCTCACATTCACAAGCTCTTGCTTTAAACGCTGACTTTTTTACGTGAAGTGTTTAGAAGATATATCATCGAAAGGCAAACCTAATATTGAACTTTACTCACAAGACAATCTAAAATATGGCAAAAGAATTCACTGAAAACAGATTCTTCAAATATGGCCATATTTATTTGCAAACTATGCACGATAGAGCAGCTTTTTCCCAACACGTGCATTGTGTGCACATTGTGCATGGCATTGTGGGCTCAGTCTTACAGTAAGGCTTACTCGAAATTACATATCTTCACGCTGTCTCTTTGGCATCTAGCCAAGTTTTGTCAAGCCGGCCAGGTGCATGCTGCATGTATGACATATCGTCTCCCAATACATGTTCACATATTGTGCAAATATGCCAAAATATTTGGCAGGCCTCAGAATTTCCCGCTAATGAACCTGTGTATAGCTGAGGCTGACTGGATGAAATCTGAATGGACTTGTGAGGGGGGGGGGGGGGTTTAAAGGGAATATACAACATTTGCAAACATCGAAAAACAAAACTACCACATTTCTACGAAATACCTTACTAGGATGTTAGTAAATGACAGTCTAAAGCATCCTGTAAAATTATGGCACCTTGTGTGAAGTCATTTTCAAGAAAAGTGGTATTTTGTGTAAATTTCCAACGGTGGTCGGCCGACCACCGTTGGAAAAACCTAACTATTTTTCAACTACTGCTCGAAATTTACCATTTTTTTCGGTCCAAATTTTGTTTGCTATTGGTACTGACACGTTCATGAACGGGTGCAGGCCAGCTAGACTGGTTACCTTGCCTTACAATTTTCTGGCATAAATTGATCCATATCATCTTTAGTGGAGTCAGGGAACCAGACTACTTGAAGATTTTTGTTTTCCTTGGTTTTTCCAGCATTTTCGAACACAAAACTTCAAACATGTCAGTGTAACAATATTTGATCTATTATACTAACCCCTCAAATAGTTCATTTCTGAAAATTACAGCAAAACCCAATGATGTACATTCCCTTTAAAGGTGATGAACAACATTTGCAAATGTAAAAAAAAAAAAAAAGACGCTTGGTATGCTGTCATTTTCAAGAAAAGTTGAGTTTTGCATCATTTTGCAACGATGGTGCAGCCAACCACTGTTGAAAAAACAAACCTGGCTTTTTTTTCTTCAAAATGCCACCCCCAATCGTCCAAATTTAATTAGTCCACATTTTGTTTGCAATTGGTAACATATATACATGTATATCCGGGAATGGGCCAGCTAGTCTGGTTCCCTGAACTGACAATTCCCTGACGTTTATTAATTGTCCTGTTTTGTCTGAACTGAAGCAGATTACAAGAACAGCATTTATTCTTGTATTTCCCGGCATCCATCATGAACACAAAACTTTAAACAGGTCAGTGGAACGATATTTTTACTACAAAATACTAACCCCGAAATCCGTCCATTTCTAAAAATTACAGCAACAGCAAATGTGGTATAATTATCTTAAACGAGTGCACAAGTACGAATTGTTAGCCAGGGAAATGTTCCATCGTGTGAGGAATGCATGAAATTGATATCTTTCGTTTAATATTTTTGACGTGACGTGTTATTGATTGAAAATTGCATGTAGCAAGTGGAAAAAAATGTTTTACATTGTTGCAATGCTCAATAGACCTTACATGTATGTGTTGCGGGAACATCATAGGGTGCCCTTTGTTATTTTAATTTAGCAACAGTAACAGCGATACCAAACAAAACTTTACATGTTGTCTCAGTTATGATTAACTTCCTAACAATGTTGAAAGAATTAAAAAGCTTTGAAAGATCTCAATGCATATGTACATGTATGACTCATATCACACAGAACAAAGAAGGGTGTTGCATTGGGATCTTCCCGATGTTCCCCAATACCGATGTTCCCCCAAATCCTTAGGATTAGGGTAAGGGTTAGGGCTAGGGCTAGGGTTATATTGGTAGGGATTTCGGGAACATCGGTATTGGGGAACATCAGTATTGGGGAACATAGGTATGCACCCGTTGCATTGAGAAACTTCAGTACAGCGCTCGATCAGAAACACAACTGCACTTTATAGCGAGTTCCAAAGCATGGGAATAAATCATGGACAAAAAAATCCATTTTCCCAACTGCTCAAAGTCACAAAAAATTAAGTTGTCTTTGATGCATCTTCTCATTATTTTCCCATAATTTCTTTAGCAAAAATGCCGAGAACAAAAATCCCTCCAGGGCCTGACTGTATGATGGGAATAACAGCCCATGCCTGTTGAAATGCTACACACGCCCCAGGCTGCATAGCCGGCATTCCAGAGATACCAATTTGCATAGTTATCCAAACATGCCCGGTAGTGGGGTTGTTACGGATGCCCTGATTGGCCGGTGCGTGTGGTTGGTGGTCATGTGTGCTGCGACCGGATTGGTCAAGGCGGTCCAGGCCTGTGTTTTCCATGGCAGTGTGCTCTGGGAGGAAATGGAGGGTTTTATTGCATCAACAACCTGTGCGTGGTGCGACCACAGACTGCATGGACTTGATCCAGAGACAGCTGAAGCAAGTGTCTGCTTGTGGGTTTAAATGTTGTCGTCTGCTGGATACCAAGAATCTGTCCTTGTAAATTTGCCAATTGGACTCCTAGAAAGTGAGATTAAAAGTAAGAATTCATAATTCCTTGCTTTGTGAAGCAAGAACTTTTCTTTGGAGCTGTCTTGTCGAAATTCGTGTCGTGGATGTTTTTGCAAAGTATGACTATGGAGACACTGACGTACACCCAGCTGTTGCCATGCTTTGATCCGATGCGCCTCGCTTTTTATGAAGGTAGGATCACAAGACTATTGCCATCAAGTACGTAGAACCATATTGTCGTAATTTGGATGACGAAAATATTCTCACAGTTAAATCTGATTGTAAAATTGTCACTCCATTTATTTTGTAAACTTCATCAATTCAACATAAAGTGTGGAAAATGACGTGTAAATCTGAGTCTTCTCATAAAAGGGGAACTATTGTTCAAAGTTTATGTTTATGTTTATCAAATCTTGCAATGTGTGTGTTGAGAATTTTTTTTAGTTTGACCATACAGTCATGACAGTTGAGTTTACAATAAAATGACAGTACAGGATTTCAATTTTTTGGAATATTGGGAGTGTCACTTGCCATACATGTTATTGTCAATAGTGAGTAGTAGACCTCATCGGCCATGCTATCATTTCTATGGAAACCCTCAATGGTGAAAGCATTGTGCTAGCTATTGTTCAGATAATCCGTCACAGGGCTTAGTTTCTTTTGGCACTAGCAATGCACAATGGTTTCTCCATTGAAGGGGGGCCTCGCCCTCTTGAGTGTACAATGATCACGTGCCTGGATCCAATGTTAAAATTACGATCGCCCATCACATGTGGGTTTTGTATAGCACTGAACACGTCACTAGACTAATATGCCGTAGAAGTGTGAGGTCACGTGGGGTTGTCTCCAAAGGGACCGTTCCACACAATGTCTCTTCAACCATTCATACTGTACATTTTCCATGGGCGATTTAGGTGAACAATTTCTAGTTGATATTTTTCAGACAAATAAGACTGGAAAAATGGGACAGTACGTATTTTGTAGCTGACTGTATTCATCATTCAGAACTGGCAGATGCCATTATTTTTATTTACCAACGGATAAAAAAGTTGATGAAAAATGGGCACCGGGGTATTGCTACGTACCGGTAAGGCCAGGTTTGTGTGCTACGCGTGACGTCGGCAATGCGTCAGACCTCGGCGGCGTATAATGTAACCACATATACAGCATAAAGGGGTGGGGATGGGGGAAGGGGCCATGTGTCCCTCTGGGCATCCCCACATCAATTTTTTTGGTCACCCCTCGTTGTTCATCCCCCCCTGCCTAATTATCACCTCCTATTTCCCCCTTTTTATCTAATGTACTTAATCCACTGACACACTCCTCAGGTCCTTCCCCCTGCCTTATCCCTCCTACATTTGTACATCTATGTGTTTTTTCCCTTCCACCCATGCCTGCTTGTGTGCCCCTACGGTACATGTACTTTGTTTCTGTACTACCGCCATATTGCCTTTGAGAAAGGTCCTGCAAGAACCGAAACATTAGCCCCTCTAATTTTATTTCAATCTTTTTTCTTTCTAAACGCTGTTCTGGTAACTTTTATGGACATGTTTGGTTTTGATGCAGTGGATCTCTCATCCTGGCAAAGAGCCAAGCAGCGACTTCATTTGATCTTTGCAAAATTCACAGCTTGCTAATCATGAAACATCCTCAAATTTGCAGGCTAAAACTACAGGGTGCCCTCTCACCCAGCAGAGTATCGCTCAGCAGCCTCATTCAATTGTTCCCACTGCCTTGCACCGGAAAGTTTGTGATTATTTCGTCAGGAATCCAGTGTGGAAAAAAGGAGGGGATTCATTTAAGATCAATATTTTATGATCGGAAGTTTGCTTTCTGCCCCCAGCATGCTATATTGGAAGACATTCTTGACATTTTTTTCCCTGTAACTTTCCCATCTTTTTTTTGGGGGGGGGGGGGGGGGGGGGGGGAAGCGCGTGTGTTTTGGATTTTCATATATCTCTGAACAAATTATCTTCCAAATTTCTTTTCTTCTCAAAATTCGATCACGTGTATCTTTAGAAAGTGTTAAGAAAGTGTTATATATCTTGGATGTATGTCATTTTTAGTTCTACATGTCTGCATTTTGGTGACAGCCGGATGTGGGTCTCTTTTTTTGAGTAATGGCAGCCTGCTTTTGTGAGAGGCTTTCCTGATTTAGCAAGTTGTTGGTAGAAGCTACATGTAGTTATTTCTGCAGTCAGCCCCCTTTTTTTTGAGTGGCTTGGTTATCTTACACATGTATTTGATACACAAGTGTCTTTTAATAGTTATCATCTGTACCAGAGCTAGGCTTAGCAAGATGTTGTGGTTGACACTGCTGTGATGAGTGGATGTATTATTTTCAATTTAAAAGGTACCAGTAAACTTGAGAGCAGGCTTGGTTTATCATTCCTTTGAGTACAAACATATTGCTGGTGTGGGTGAATTGGTTATTTTTCCTCTTGAGAGAGCAACATTGTTTCTGGTTTTGGGGTTTTTCCCCAGTGAGACGGCAAAGCTATTTGCCTTTGTTATATTTCACATCTGATTAATGGCTTGGTTAACTATCAGTTTAGGTATTTGTAGCATATTCCGAGAGGCTAAAAGTCAATATTGTGATGAAATTCAGTCACAGTCTTAAGAAAAATTCAACAGTTGGCTATAATTGTGACTGAGTTACTCAATTGATGTTGAGTTTTAATACAGTCAGCAGGCACAATATATTGAAAACAAAACCTCCTATTTTCATACTTGTTAACATATTGACATCATTTTGTTAAAGCAAAGGTCTGTCTATATTTTTAGGGAAAGTTTGACAAAAGTCTTTGAAAAAGGTGTGGATATCATTCATCGGTCATTTCATCCAGTATCTTTAACAATATTTGGCTGAACATTTCCCAGCCTTTGAGAGTGCGGCTGTGCAGTCAGCACACATACCTCAAGTGGACTGTCCGTTCCAGTCCCCTGCCTGCTGCCAAGCACTTGTGCCCCAGCAGAAGGAGTGGTCTTAAGCAATCAAATCAATCCTGAAGCATGTTAAGCTCACCATACCCGGCATAGCGAGCATAGCAGGGCTGCTCTCGCCGTGGCGTGGGAAATTGCCGGGGACTAGTTCTCGATCACTCCTGGTGTCTTTGTCAGTAATTCTTGCAGTGGCTGGCTACGGGTACAGCTGGCTGGGCAAGAGGAACCTAGTTTGTGGCCTGATGGGTTGCCTGGCCTGCGGGGAGGAATCCCCTGACCGAGCCACTAAATAGATTAAGAAGGATGCGATTCCTTATAACTTGGAGAGAGAAACAAATCACCCACAAAGAAGTGTTTTTCTTTCAAGCCTAACTTGGAAATTTGGTACACATAGCTAAATTTGAGGCATCGGCAACTGAATTTGGTGTGAGAGGAAAGGTAGCAATTTGTACTTTTTCTCACACTAGATGCTGACATAAGTGTTGATTTAAAGGGAAAACAAGACAAATTTTGTGGTTATTTCTGTTTATGGCGCGAGTTTTTGACATTGGAACAACAAATATCTACATCCATGGACAACAAATGACCCAGCCTTTAAAGGGAATGTATAACATTTGCTTTTGCTGCAATTTTCAGAAATAAATGGATTTGGAGGATTAGTATGTTATAGAAAATATTGTTAAACTTATTTAATTCACGTTTTGTGCTTGTAGATGCTAAAAAAACCAAGAAAACCTATCATATTCTTGTAGTCTGGTTCCCTGACCCCACTTAAGATGAAACAGAACAATTAATACACTTTGGGGAATTGTAAGGTCAGAATAAGTCTAGCAGGCTTGTAGTACCCCTTCACATGTGTGTAATCAATTGCACAGAAAAGTCAGGATAACTAACTATGAAAAAGTAGGAACAGTTTTTGGAAAAAGCCAGTTTTTCCAACGCTGGTCGGCCGACCAGCGTTGGAAAAATACAGTTTTTCTTGAAAATGTCAACACACCAGGAGCCACGATTTTAAAGGTTGCTGAAGACTATCATTCTCTAACAGTTCAGTAAGGTTTTACGTGATAATTTGATCATTTCGTTCTTTGATGTTTGCAAATGTTGTATCTTCCCTTTAACTGAACAATGTCAAGAAAACTGTCCAGAAGTAAAATATCTTGCAGTTGTGTGTGAAATTAACTGTCCACTTTCCAAATGTTTCTGACAATCTTCTTAACTTCATGAAAATAGTTTTAGATTTATACACTGGATACAAGTGGTCTAGAACCATGCGCCTGGTCAACCTACATGTACCTCTAGAAGATACATTATAAAGAATTGCTGGTATTATTTAGGGGATTGAATGGATAAATCAGCCTTTCGTGTTGCCTCCATGCATTTCCAATGACAACTTCTGGCTGGAAATAATGCACAGCTCATCTTTATGCCATTTCAAATATGTGGGTTGAAGTTTAATCAGTGTCTGAACCAGGAGACTTGCAAGTTCAGCCAAAGTTCGCAAAGAGATTAATTTCCAATTTCTTCACAGCCAAGTGGTCTCTTGTGGGCATTGAAATGACAGTCCCAAATCCCCCCTCCCCCCACAAAAAAAAAAAATCTTACAAAAATAAAGAAACAAAGAACACAATGTTGGATGAGTCACGGTGTGTATATATACATGTACATAATTGTGTCTGTTTCTATAGTTCAAGGCGAGCCAGTACATGTACATACATGTAAAGGTATGTACAATATGTAGTTGAATACATTGGGTGGATACAGATGCAAGGACAATAGACAAATATTGATATTTTAACAAGCCATGAAATGAATTTCACACTTCAAACATATTTTGTGAAAAAAAATCCATTTCCATAACATTGAGGAAAACATTGAGCCACCTTTTTTTGGAGTACTTAACTTTTTGTAATTTGTTTTATTTACAGCACTCACTTTAATAAGCAGTTTAGAAATATTATGGCTGCTGTGTTCTAAATCAACAACGAAATTGAAATAATTTTAGATTTTACCACCGAAACTAATTCTGGCAAACATTTCATTCTTAAGCCGCTCTGAAGCTCCTGTGTCACTGTTTTGCTCTGAAATATGAAAATTTGCCTAAAAGGATGTGACTTTTACACATTTAAACGCTTAAACGGAAAGAACTCTAAACCCATTTACAAATTTTCCAAGACGTTTAAACAAAACCCGAAATATAAAAGGGACCTACAGTTGTACGTTCACGCAATCTTCCTGTGAGTTAAACATACATAGCACAACAAATTAAAGATGTTTTCAAATCTATTTAATTTAGAAAATCTTAGAAGAACCACATTATTTGATTATATTCGGGGTACACATATTTAATAGGTTTTACTTTTTCAATGACTGCCCGCTATTTATTATGTCATTCATTGTTGATTTATCATGTCGAATGTCAATCATGCGTCAGCCTTTGTGAATTGCTACACGTTTGAACGGTTCTCAAAATATTTGCTAAGCTTTTACAAAGTTAAACGAAAAGTCGCATCCTTAATTTGCATGAAATAATAAGGCCAAAAAAAATAACAGTTTTGCTTCTGGTTTACCCTACCTACCCTATTTTGACAGCCCCTACCCTAATTTTTTTGGGGGAAAATGAGGAAAAACCCTGAAAATCATCAATGACCACCTTTTACCCTTGACTACACGCAGACACCTCCATATGATTCAACACAAAAACAAATTGGCCTCCAAATTTTTCCTTACCTACCTCCGGTATTTACATGTAATCGGAAGCAGAAGCATACCCGGTACAAATTAGAGAATTTGGTCTTGAAACTGCCTTAGAAATGGGAATGCAAAGGCTGAAAAATGAATAAAAAACAGTTGACAGAGAAATGTGCAGTTCATACATTCCATTTAAAAATGCTGTTGCTTACAGGCCTTTGAAGCCCATTATTTACTCTAAAAGGCTTATCAAGGGCTAAAAGATCAGTGCCACTGATCCCTCAAAAAGTTTGAGCAATATGAGCTGGAGTTGGAGGATTTGGTGGATCACTGATGGAATGTAGGGGTTATGTCGAGTTTTTTAAGTTAAAGGGTGATTGTATAAAGGTAAAGGTGCCAGTTTGTCCCTTCCCTTCACAACCCATGATTTTGAATTGAAGTCAAGAATGAAACTTTCACCACGGCTGACTTTCTGTCTTTGAGTTCTGTTAATTTTACACAATAAAATTGTTAGTCGATTTGTTAGCACGTAGGAAGTGTGTCTATGACTATGACGTCAGTGTTTCTGTTTCAGTCTTCTCGTGATGGAGCCAGTTTCTTGCTATCACGTGAAACTGTGTTAAAACATTGGTTGTCACTTGTCAGGTGGCTATTTTTGCAGGATTGTTCCTTATTCCAGGATTTTTACAGAATCCCTTTTGAAATCTGGAATTCCTGAGGTTTTACCTGAGGATTTTGCAGGATTGAGGCTGTATGCAATTTTTCACATAAAGGCAATTGGAGGATTTTGCAGGATTGAGGTTACACCCTAGCAAAATACCTAGGGAGTTGGGGTTATGGGATATTGAGCTCCATGCAAAAGTGTTTTGCCTTCTCCTTCCTCATTTGTCCAAACCACCAGGTGTTTTTTTTAATCTAAAAGAATAAGAATCTCAAGTTTTGTTTATTCATGCCTTTATTCATTTGTCTCTTTACTCAGGTAATGCGGTGTTACGGAGCGAAGATCTCAGATCGGAAGCCTCCAAGGAGCTGCCGTCCCGCGTCAACAGACAGCGACGCAGCACGGAGAGGCGAGAGCTGGCCCAGGTCCTGCGGTTTGACGAGCTGCGCAATGTGGGCAGCAGGACGGCTGCGGCAAGCATGATGGACACGACGGCGGCAGCGGTATCCACGCGGTGCGCCGGAACGCAAACGTTAGTATTTGATATTTGATGAAATTTGAACAGATTGTGCATTTAACTAGTGGTGGGAGAAATCAAAGATTTCAAAATCTGTTTATCCCATTATTTTTTAAAATCGAATAATGGTTTCATCAGGCGTTCTCATCCAGCTTGCAATCATGCCAACAGAAATGACGAGTGAGGTGCCGCATGAAATGCCCTCCCAGTGATTGGGTACAGTTTGCAGGATTCAATGACCACTGGGCCTTTATAAAAACACTTCAGAGTTGTAACGTTGAAAAAAATGTATGGGAACTCTCTTATCAGACGAATGGGCAAGCTATTCCTGAACCAAGAATACCACTAGCAAGTGAAAGCAGTTACCATCGGAGATTATGGAACAAGTTGGGGGATGTTCCGGTTGTTTTCTTTTAGCCTGTGTCACAAAAAAATGGAAGGCTTCATTTGTGAAGGGTGGTTTCGAATATCCGGTGTCCAAAAATCATAACCGAATAGTGGAATTCAAACCAAATTATTAAAAATCCAGATTTAAATCCCACCACTACATTTAACGTCATTTAACGCACTGCACTGGTATGTCAGGTTAAGTGTTTGTGAAATTAAACAATAAAACCTACATGTACGTGTAGGACCAATTTTTTTTTCCAATTCAGCAGGAAAGAGAACGGAGTAACATTAGAAAATTTAATACCAAATCTATCATGCCCAAATCTCACACATTATTTATTCTACGAGATCTGCCACCAATGCTCACCCTTTTACAGTCTCAATACCTAAGTCCCGCACTGTATCGCACTCATCATCCTTCATTGTCCTCGCATCCGAATTGTGGAACTCTCTGCCACAATCGTACTTCCCATCATCCTCTCAAGAGCTTCATCAGCAAGCTGGATCTCTTATCTCCTTCCTAGTCATTTTTTCTCTGTCAAGAGTCCTTTCGGACAACAGATGCATTCTGCCTTTTTTGGCATCATCCACTTAAACAAAAAATTATAATATATGTTGAGAATTTTTTGGTGCAAATCGATTGCTGATTTCATGACATCAAAGTTGTTATTTTTATGGTTAACCCTAACTCCCTACTTTGGTTGATTAAGTAGAAGACCATGCCTGTCAAAATCCATCACTTACTCTGCTTCACATAATGCCTCAGGACCAAATCCGTTGGTGCTGGTGGATTTTGATGGACTTAGTGCACATGGCTTATCTGCCAAAATCCCCCAAAATGAGGGGATGGATTTTGATGGACATGGTAAAGGTTAGGGATAAAGGGAATGTACAACATTTACTTTTGCTGCAATTTTCAGAAATCAATGGATTTGGAGGATTAGTATGTAATCGCAAATATTGTCAAACTGACTTGTTTCACATTTTGGGCTTGTAGATGCTGAAAAAAACCAAGAAAACCCAGCATGTTCTTGTAGTCTGGTTCCCTGACCCCACTTAAAATGAAACAGAGCAATTATTAGACTTCTGGGAATTGTAAGGTCAAAGAATCAGTCTAGCAGGCTTGTACCCCTTCACAGGTGTGTAATTAAATGCAAAAAAAATGCGATATGAAAATTAGGAACAGTTTTTGAAAAAAAGCCAGTTTGTTCCAATGCTGATCGGCCGACCAGCGTTGAAAAAATACACTTTTTCTTGAAAATGTCAGCACACCAGGAGCCACAATTTTACAGGATGCTTTAAACTGTCATTCCCTAACAATTCCGTAAGGTATTTCGTGATAATGTGATCATTTCATTTTTTTATGTTTGCCAATGTTATATCTTCCCTTTAAACATACATGAACAATTATTCCCAACATCACAAAGAATCATCACACAAGACGAGCATTCTGTCTACATTTGTGGACACACATGTGGCAATTGATGGCCCCTCGTATCGTCATGTTTGCCAGGAACTGTTTTCCCAATGCAGAACCCCACCAGCCTAGTAGGATGGCCCTCCACTCCCGCTATCTTGTTTAATTGAAGACTAAATATTTGGCCGGCAAGCCTGGCATATTTGTGCGATATCTTTGTTTGAAGAAGTGGAGTGGTATGTTTTATGTGATATCAATAAGGAGATAAGGGCGGGCATAAGAATTCCTCCTGGTTCATGATTAGACATGATATAGCACCCATAAGTGCGGCTTTTTTTCCCCCGTCTTTTTCATTTGTGTGTTGGCAACTTCGGTATTTCAAAAGGTATCTTTGCAGTACAGTAGGCCTACTTGCAACTGCAAAGCTTTTTTTCCCCCTTCAAATTCATTTAGTATGTTCCTTTTAATATTTTCTTGTCAGCAAACTGTTAAGGCATCGGATTTATAAACGATGCTATGTGGATTTCAACCTTAATAGGGGTCGCGATGTTTGTGTTCTTGGGCTTGACACTTTACAGCAATTACCTCTCTCCTGTGTGAATGTGTACCAGTGAGCATGAGAACTTGTTGCACTCTCAAACTGGTGCAGAAAACTAATCTTATGGCATCATGAACAGGAGTAGGCCTAATGAGCTGTGAGGGTGCAATATTACTTATGATGCATTCTGGGAGACGGCTTATCCATTAAACTCCGCAACTTAAACATACATGTAGGCCTATTGACTAGAAAAAAAAGGTCTTTTTAAGCTTGCATATCTACATGTACGTACATACGTACAGTTAAAATTCATGCACAATTACCTGCAGTTAACTGAAGAGTTGTCTTTTTTTGTCACAAAGAAAACTATTTGTGCAAAAACATATGAGACATGCTTTTGAAACAAACCGTTTCAGCCAATACCGAGTTGGTAAATATGATCCAGATGTTTGCAACTATGCAGTTACCAATTTCAGGCTTTCAAGTATTCCTACTTTTCCTACTTTTTTCTTGACATTGCTATTTTTCCTCCTTCTTTTGTCTCCCAACTCTGAAAAATGAAATCTCTTGATAATTTTTCGTAACAGTGTTACACACTGTCATATGTAAATCACACAATGAAGGGCTTGGGTGCACAGGAGTACTGCAACTGTACTTCCCAGAACTTAGTTGTGGATGGAGCACAATGTTGTGAGTACAGAGCATGCCAAATGAGGCTTATGATGCTATGGACATGAGTGAGTTCCAATGAAAACTACTCCTGAAAGCCAGCAAAAGTCCTACTTTTTTACTGATTTTGTTCTCCAAAATCCAACTTTTGTCAATTTCCAAAAAAAAAATGTTTGATCATACTGTTCTCCTACTTTTTCACCTGGGTCTGCTTGAAATTCTGCAGTTAGATAAACTGTGATATAAAGCTTGAAAGCCACATCTTTGATTTCATCCATACTGGTACTTGTTCCGTTTATTCAAAACAATTTTTAAAAAAATTCTCAATCAGAATCCATGTGGAGTATAAACAATGATCAAATTATTAAGGAGTTACACATTAACTCCAGGATCTGAAAAAGGATTCGCCGGGTGTAAATATTTGTAACAAATTCTTCTCTCGATGGAGGGCTGGAGTTACACGTACCTCGGCGACGTCTACTCCAAACTGCACGCCCGTCACGTATCAACAAGTTCTAGGCGGCGAGCTATGCCAGCTATGCACTAATGGCCAAGCCCCTCATACCACGCTCATATTTCAGACTCTGCCAGAATGGAGAAATTTGAATCATTGGTGGACACGCGGTCCGTGGAATAACAACTTGCAACTCTCTGGTGAGGGGGGGGGGGGGGGGTTGAGATTTTCAATTGAGCGTGTTCCCGTCAGCCAAGTTGATTCATGGTCAACTGAAATTCTACTTTGTGAAGGCATTCTGTTGGGAGAGCTTTGTGGAAGGGCCGTGAAATGAGATATGACGTCTTTGCATACCATCCAGGCCGGCTTGAACATGTGGTGGCACACTGCGTCAAAAGTTTATATGGTTGTGCCTCGGGACTTCCATGTGGAATGGTCCTTTTTTCCAGAGAGATTTGTCACGGTGGTCAGTTTTGAATTTGAATGGTATTGGACACCCTTTGTTGTTTTCCATTTTGGTTGCAAAAATACATGAAGAGTTTGTTTCAAAATGCGATAAACTTCAGTTTGTACATTTTGTAACCTTGTAGAATCCCGGGCGCTGTCCTGGTTGCCCAAAGTCCGTTTTGACAGCTGTAATGTAGATCAACACAATTTAAGAATACAGTAAAGTGAGAAATGAAGTTTAGAAACAGCTGTTATACTTTTTTTTCATTCTTAAAGTTTCAATTTTTTTTTCTCAAATGGATATATCACGTTCTGGAAATAAAGTCTTCACTTGTTATGGATCTGTCTTCTGTTTCTCTTTTACTGTGACAGTGGAAAGTTCTAAAATTAAATGGGTTGAGAAAGGGTTAGGATAAGGTTTTGTTAAACTTCTTACGCAATATCTTAAGTCATTGAGCCTGGCTTGATAACTGCCGAAAAACATTTCGGTGCACTCAAAAACTGTTTACACCCAGTCAAAGTGTCCGCAAAGAGTTTCGTCGCATCAAAAAGTTCAAACACGAAGTAACAACTAGGCCTGCAGTAGAGTTGAGGCTTTGAGAATGCAGGCATTCTGCTTAACCAGCACATTTTGCGTGCGTTGTTTCCCATCAAACATGACTTCTGAGCTGAATGTGGTTTGATGTGAAAAATCTGTCGTCCTATTTGTTACCCATTCGCCCGCTGAGAGTATGAACAGACATGTGAATCTCATACAGTGTCCATCACCTGTCATATAATTTGTCAGCTTCTGTCTTGTGAGAAGG
Source organism: Patiria pectinifera (assembly GCA_029964075.1). NCBI lineage: Eukaryota > Metazoa > Echinodermata > Asteroidea > Valvatida > Asterinidae > Patiria > Patiria pectinifera. The sequence continues at coordinate 29,703,067 of CM057149.1, read as the reverse complement.
TAAAAGAGGTCGTTGGTCGAAAAAGACTGATAATGGACCGATTAATCATGCAGTTGTTGGGGTCCTGTTGCCAGGGGGCAAGAGACCGATTTAATCGCAACCATCGGTGGTGAATACTTCGCATTTTAGTAGGTCAACAAAATCTACAGCAGAGAACTTTCAGTTTTCGTTGGAAATTTAATCCTGTTCTTGTAGATGAACCTTTGACAAGCCATTGGCATGGCTCAAATAACTCAGTCATATTGGGTTTTGATGGGAACTTTGTGATAGCACCATAAATCTCTCTTAAAAGAACTACTTAACACAACAGTTCGAACAGTTTTCAATGTTAGCCTAAAAGAGTGTTTAATTTTGTTTTGTATTTGCAGGGAAATCACGACCATGAGGTTAGAAGACAACGACGTGGGCGTCCCGGAGGTCAATCCTGCCCTCCCCACCCCCAGCACCTCGCACCTCACCCCGTCCCCCACCCACCTCCCCACCCCGTCTGGCAGTGGCAAGGAGGCGCAGCAGGTCCGGCCCTCTGTCATCACCTGTGCCCCATCGCAGCCGAGAGAGGGCGCTGTTCGGGATGGGCACTGTAGCGCAAACAGCCAGACCTTCGGAAGGACCAACGGTTTCACGACGTCGTCCACGTCTACACATCCAACAAACTGCCATCGCCGAGAAATTTCAATAGGTAAGTGTAAGCAAAAGCAGACATTATCCGGATCCTGGTAATTTCACAATAATACCAAATTATCAATTTCGATTTAAATTTGATTCATTTGTTTGGATTCGACTGTATTGGCATTTAATTACCAACAAATTATTGATAAAATTAAATCTTCATGAGAGAAAGAAAAGAAATTCAGCTGATTACAGTTTTGAAGGGGCTGAATTTGAAATGTTCTTATTTTTTTTTTAGAGACTTTTGTTATCATCCAATAAAAGTCAGCATTTTTCTTGGGAACACAAAGAAATTGCATTTCATCTAACCGTAGAAATTAAGAGTTTTTCAAGTTATTAATGTTATTTAAGATAACTAAAAAGGAAAAGGACACAACAAAAACTACCATTCACATATACGTGTGTACTGTCATTATCTGAAGTTAATTTACAATATTAGATTCGCCAGGACAATCTACCGGTATTATAAGATTTTCATCACAAGGCCCTTTAGTCAATGAAAAATAAAAAAAAGAATGTCTGATCAGATTAACTTGAAAGCAAAGGACAGAAATCTGTTCTTTTTCATTGGCATTCCAAAGCGTAGCAATTGGATGAAGTTCCCAGCATTTGCGAGCCCTCCGGTGTGCCATTCAGATGTCTGATGGAGTGGCCTCAGCAGATATGATTTATTAGTTTTCCTCACATTTGCATGCAGAACTTGACCCTAGATATGTGACCTTTTCTTGGGGGGGGGGGTGGCCAGGACAATGGCAAACATAAGTCTTTCCATGTGCTCGCAGTGAATTACTTGTACATACAAACATGAATGTGAGGAGTTTTACAAAACATCTGCCACATCTGGCTAGGTCTTTGTGCACAAACAATCAAACACAGTGAATTTGTTTTCATGAAGTTATTGTTAGTGTAATGAGCGTTATGCATACCTACATGCATCTGGATCAGTTCCAAAATCCTCCAAAGTGCCACTGCGGCACATTTTTGTACATAAAACTAACAAGACATTTAGTCCTGTGGACTATACATGTGCTCGAAGAGGGCGCTTTTTGACCACTTTCATTGGCCCATGGGTTGGACGCGCTGTGGGGGTCCGCTCATAAGTCCGACGCCTCATAGGTCCGACTCCTGATAAGTCCGACAAAATCACATCCCCTAACCAAATAAAGGCCCATAAGTCCGACGCCTCATAGCTCCGACGGCTCATTACTCTAACGCCTCGTAGGTCCGACAAATTAAACGCCTCGTTTTTCCGACGTCGGACTTATGAGGCGTCGGACTTATGAGGCGTCGGACCTATGAGGCGTAATAAATAAATTGTATGCCTCATAAATCCAACGCCTCATAAGTCCGAAATTTGGGACTTATGAAGCGTCGGACCTATGAGGCGTCGGACTTATGATACGGCCCTGCGCTGTGTACTCGTACTGTTTCCACATGTACGTACAATTCATTTTATTCTCAATGTGCACAAAACTGTAGTGTCTTGGCGTGAGCATCAGGTGTTATCAGCAATGCATTCTACTGTCACTCCCAGTCCATGGTCTTCCCCAACTCTCCTTTTGTACTGATTGAGGAGATACTTGTGCATGGAGCCCATAAGATGAACAATTCCTCAATCCTTCAAAATCCTTCTTATGTAAAAACTACATGTATATATGGGATTTTTCAAGGATCTGTAAAGGTTAGGGTTTAGATTTCATTTTGGAAGATCTTGTCAGTGAAGATGCTAACATGTGCATAAGTGATTGAAATCTATAGTTTTTGGTTTGGTGTCAACAATTACGCTGTTTCCTCAAAAAAATAATTTCAAATGAATAACAAAACATTTTTAGCCGATAATTTGGCAAGAGACTTTCTTCACCACAAAAAAGCATTGTCGTCCAATTTGCAAATAAATCTGCATCATTTCAAGGGTGATCAAATCTTTAGAAGACCTTTAGCTGTTTACAATACTTTACATAGAAGTTTTACGATTTCTGTGCTATAGTAGAATCTGGCGACCAGAATTAAAAGCTTTACTTTCACTGCGGTGGTGTTACGCTCATGCGCATGCTGCATGCGTTCTTAAAGATGAGGCGCAAGCGCATTTTGGTATTCCTATTGGTTGAAGGAGCCCGGAGTGTGTGTGCGTTACTCCCCAAAGGCGACTCGGTGCCTGGTGCCACTGCAGAAAATGGCTGCCGCCAGATTTGTCTATACACAACATCCTAGCCAAGGAGTTGAATTCTAATAATGACACCTTCCTTTTTTCTCCGTCAACCTCTCAACCAGGTGTCTGTGACCCCGTAATCGAGGAGCACTTTCGCCGCAGCCTCGGCAAGGACTACAAGGAGAACTACGGAGCCTCCAAGCCCACCGGCTCCGCCGACGGCGTGGTCACCATGATCACGGGTTCCGTGGACGACCACTTTGCCAAGGCGCTGGGCGACAAGTGGCCGCAGATCAAGAACGTGATGGAACCGGCCAGGCAGTCGCCCCCATCCTCCCCCCGCCTGGTTCACCCAGCATCGGTCATGTCCACGTAACACGAAATGGGATTGAAAAATTAATACTCCTCTCTCTGCACAATGCTTGAGTTGTCCGCCAAATTCAGATTGTGCAATTCCTCATTATTTGCATGGTATCGTTACTGACTTACTTTTCTCTAAACCAAAAACAGGAGTCTGACTGAAGTCGTGAAGGCTGCCTGTAATGACCGATTGTCTATGGACTTTGTGCACACAATATGTTACGATATGTGGTGCGACCGACAAAAAGATGGAATATTTGTATTAGTATGTGTAAGAGTGTACAACATGAATTCAATATTGCAGGGGTGACATTTCCTGATTTCGGGAATTTTAAAGAATCTTTTAGGGAATTCCTGAGGTTTTACCGCAAAGGTGTTTTTACTTATAAAAGTTTATATACAACAAAAGAAATGGCTATCTTAAGGGGTACCTTTTGGCAAATACGGAAAATATCACAGACCCTGCATTGCTCTGGGGCCCTCAGTGACTCTCAAATCCTCTGTCTATATTTTTGTGGATTTTTAAAAATTTCCCCCCAAACTTACCCTTGTGAGAGACCAAAGTATGTTGTTAATAGGTGATGCGATTCTTGGAAGATTTACCCCCATCTCCTGAAGCATATTTTTTTGGCAGGAAGCCTTTCTAAATCCTCCAAAAATCTACCATATAGCCGGAGGCCAAGGGCACTCAAACAGGGCATCAAGCCCCTGTGACTTCTGGGTTGTACTCTTTTTGCATACAAAAAATCTTCCCATAACTGTTTGAAGTTGCTGGGAGGGATTTGAAGGTCCAGGCCACTGACATGCCCGAGTCATTCAAGCAGCCAAGAAAGTGGGGATCACACAAGTTTTTGAGTGGAAAATGAGTGTCAGATTTGGAAAAAGACATTACTGGATTTGAAACTCAGTCTATTCATTTCAAAAGTTGTCCCTAGTTTCAGGTAGTCTGACGATCAGACATTCACGTGTGCAGAGCCGCACTACGAACCTCTGCTATATCTGAGAATGCAAATTTTATGCGACCCCACACGCCAGCCAGTTTTCAGCAGAAACTTGGCGTGAGTAGTTGATTGGTCCATTGGCTGCCATGTTTTTGTTATACAACAACAGGTTACCAAAGACCTGATAGAAGGCGCCTGCTGAATGGTCAGAATCTGGAGGTCAAGAAGCAGTCTTGTTTTTGCATAATTAATCGCCGAACCTGCGTGTATGTCATAGACGCTCGTGTGCAAGTGAATTTTCCATAGACTAAGTTTCAGGCAGATAGAGTGATTTTTTTTACTCATTGGAAATAAGAGAGTACTGAAAGAAGTTGGTATTTACTCATCAGGAAACTTATTAACAAATTTAACAGATTTCAACTCAGATATCTGCGTAATATAGATTTTTTCAAACTTCAACCAAAAACTTGAACCTTGTTAGATGAAATGCCTTGACACCAAATGACCAATTAAAAAAAAAACCATTAAACTTTTTTCTTTCATTCACCAATACTTTGCGGAAGGGTGTACATGTGTTGTATAAATGATAGAATCCGGTACACTGAATCCATTTTGTAATTCCCAACTATAGTTGGTTTGTTTTTCAAGACGATACCTCGCTTTACTGAAATGGTGACCCTTTTATTGTTATTGATGGGTTTTTACAATTACCTACATATTGCCCCTGTTTTTTACACACATTTTAATCCACGGGAAGTCGTTGTAAATGCAAATTTTAGATCTATTCTTTATCCGTCAATCCTTTCTCCAAAATTAAAAATTTTTGATAACCCGTAAATTTAGTAGCAAATTGGCCCTGTGGAAGGCAATAGTCGTTAAAAACACAACCTTGTCATGGTGATGAGAAACATAGGGGAAAAAATGTATACAATTTTGTACAAATTGTTTGATGTTTTTATGTAAATATTCATTGATTTATTGAGTTGGATCGTAAAGAGGTACAAGGTTTTTTCCCCGCCTTGGGGATATACAAGTGAATTATTTCAAGAATGTGTTTATGTCAGTCAGTGCTTCTTGTCAAATGCAGGGTCTAAAAAAGTAACTGAATAGGGTGAGGAAAAAAAATCTGAAAACCGAAGTGTGTACATAATAGTCAAATATTTAACACATTCCTGAAATTATTCGATATTATAATAGAAATGCTACGGAAATTCTTGTCGGCTTATGGGCGTGTCAGTCGTACTGTGCTGTATTTTTTGTTGGTACACATATTTTTTTCTTGTTTGGAATTAAAACTCCAAGGCAACAATACCTTCTTCCGATACAAAGAGACCAAATCTTCGTTGAAATATTTCATATTCTTGAAGTTAAGTTATGGGTTCAATATTTTTTCTTCATTGAAATGTGTACGCCAAATTTGGATTTGAATTAAAAAAAATGCAAGAATTGAAAGCTTGTTTTATTGTCGTATTGGTCTGATATCTTACTATTGAAGCAACAACTTCGACAACTATATTCGCAGAGCAATATTTCAATGTTTTCAATATTTCATATTCCACACAAAGAAACATAGACCCTTTCTCTGTATATAACTGTAATTATCTATTGCAAAAGTGCGTTGTATATATCAGTATGCCATATATTATATATATATCAAACTAATTGTTTCCAAATTGTTTAAAGTTTATTTTCACGGGATGCTTTTTACAACCTATCATAAACAATACCTCTTCAACAACAGCCCGAGAAACTTGTCCATTTCTGAAAAAAAAACACACTTTGTTTTAAGAATCCTTATGAATGTACAATGTATCTGCTTTTAAATGGAGAGGTTTGAATGTAAGTGGTGAAAGGTATGCATGTTACATTTGTCAGAGAGCCAGTTATTATTATTATTTTCTTTTTCATTTGTAAATATTATTGTTGCTTCACAATTATATAGTCCCAGTTATATTAATGTTATTAATATCCTGTCTTGGAAAATAGAAAAGAAAAAGAGATACATTTTTCCAATAAATGAGAATTCTTGAATCAGTTTTACTTGTCAATGAACTTTCATTTGAAACCCAAATACATGTAGTTCTTTGTTTAGAGTTCATGCTAGCCTGCAGACTGTGACAATTGCAAAATGTTTACATTCAACCGGATTCACTTGGAACCTTTCAAAATCCTCATTCTTTGCGGTGCTGTAGTCGAGTCTATGATCAGTAAATCGCAAGTCAATTCACATGGCATCAAGGCAGTATTTGTTTTAGTCTAGAGCAAATTTGATTTGCAGATGTGTCACAAGTCGATTCAAAAGTCGGGACACAATTGGGGGGGGGGGGGTAGGTGACAATCACAACGGAATACCTTTGTTATGGTTCACAACTTGAGATTTGACTTGGGACTCAATTGCAACACTGAATCTTTGTACTTTCAAGTCTCATGATGCGGCGTTGATCCTTCCTTAACGCTGCAAAATCCTCCAAAATCTGCTGGTTTTGTGAGGATTTAGCAGGGTTAGGGTCAATTTAAAAACCATTAAACTGTGTAAAATGATGGAATTAAAATTCGAGTTCCCTCGACGGTATTTTGAAAACAGATTTCGTATCTTTCTCTTCTTCAAGGGCTTGTTGATATGCACATGTAGATGTTTGAAATATGTCTTAATCCCTGGTATAAAATGCACAAGCAATTCTTCCAAATGATGACATTCCCGGTGCTTTGAACAATTTTAAATCCTAAAAACGCGACGTTATTTAAAAGGGGAAAAAAACATTAAAAGGCCCTTCCAAAATTTCCCCATATTTTGCCAATGTTGCAACTCCATCATCATTACATCACAGACGGTATATCCCCCACCAACTCTTTTTGGGGAACAGTTGTTGCCGTGCGGAATTCAGACAATTTGATTTGCCGTCTGATCCGCGTGATTTGGTTGGGGGGTCTGCGTGTGGCATCAAGCTGTGGCATTCGGCCAATGGAAATCCAGGAATGATAACTATGCTGCCATGGGAACCAGTGTGCTTTCGTCACGTCAGGATTTCTGTCAATGGTGGAGAGCTGAAGTTTTTTTTTAAAGGGACTGTAGGGGGTTCGCCCAATTAAACATCGGCTCTGGACCTCTGGTGCAGGTTTTTACTTCATTTGTACTCTGAAATTTTTTTAAACCGCAACCCCAGGCCCTTTTGGCTAGGAACGTCCTCAATCCTGCACAATCCTCCAATTGCTACCATATAAATTTTTTATTCAACCTCAATCCCCCGTAATCACCATTATTTCTTGAATGTATTCAGTGGAAGGTGACCATTGCCTTAATCCTTTAAGAGTTTTCCAACACTTTTTTTCCCAGCATTCATCCTCGATCCTCCAAATCTCCAAAACCACCTGGAGGATCGAGGAGGATTAAGGTTTGAGCCAGCGATGTCCCGAAGTCAGTGACATCATAATCTCAAAGACGAAGTCAGGGATGAAGCTTAGTGAGGTTCTGGGTATTGCATGCATGTGTCTCATATAGGTTGTTCTTTATTATTTTAATTTAGTAAACGGTGCACGCACAGAAAAGTGTACTAATGCCCCGAAACCCAAACAATACCAAAACCATTGTCTGTATCTCTGCCTTAACGCATAAAGTTTATTGGCTTTTGGCCCTCAGCCTATTTCGACTTCAATGTTGAGGTACTAAGCGAACAGCACATTTTAAGGTTGTTCAATCCAGTTATTTTTGAAGCAGTGTCAAGTCCACCACAAGTCCATCGCAAGTCATAAGGAAATCACAAGTCCAGTCACAAGTAACTGGGGCAGAACAATGACAAAGAATGCCTTTGTTATACAATTCAGTGAAATAACTTGTGATTTGAATTGAAACTGGAGGACTTGTGATGATGAACTCGACTAAAACGCTGCTTCTTTGAGGTTTCTTTAAGAACTTCTTACAATTTGGCCGACTCTAAAAAAAAAAAAGTCTGTAATGTTATTAGCCCTGGAAAAACAAACCTGAAACACAAATTCGGAAACAGGTCCCCTGAAATGTACTGGTCTCTAAAATTGTTTGTCCTTAAACCATAGTGGGGATCTCAATGAAACATAAAAGTTATTTACATTTTTGTTGATGGATTAGTTTCTTTTGGGATCTAACGGCAACCAAGTAGAGGCCAAATTGAAATACATGTATTGCCATTGCCGATATGTAGTTGATAAAACATATTTGAGTATTAAACCACACGGTTTTATTTTAGTTCGACACGATGTGGCCAGATGGTTCGCTTGACAAGGAATATATATGACAACTGTGGACATGATTTACAGCGTTCTCTTGATTGAAAGTCCAGGCTAGCATAACATACATTGTTTGTTTTTACAAATCAAAATTACCTTCAGTTTGGATCAAGCTGCATCCAGCGGAGATCTTCTTTCCCTTTCTCTCTCTTTAAGACTCACTCTTAACTGTTTGGAAGTCCGGTAATAATTATTGACGGAATTGATCAACTTTGCTTGGGTATTATTAATGTCCACCGTACCCCAAACATTAAATACAGTTTGAAGTTGCGGTGTTTAGATAATAGTGACGAACAAAACTTTTTAGAGGAATAACAGAGAAGAAAAAAAAGTTCTTTAGTCACATATTTTATATGACGGAATCTCCAGTTTTATCAGACTCAGTTCAAGATGGAAATGTTATCCTACTAAGACAAAACTGATTGGTTTGGGGGAATAAAATTAATATTTTAGGTTTTTGATTTTGGAGATTCGCGTACCTTTTTTGAAGGCACTTGGCAATCGATGGTTATTTTTTTTGGAACAAAAAAATTGCTTTTGTGGCCAACGTAAATTGCTCTTTGCACGGAATTACAATTTCAGAACACACTATTCCGTACGTGTCATGATGTAGGTGTCTGAGCTATCGACTGGACAAAGCTTGCAAGTTATTTAACCTCAGTTTCAATCCAGCCCTGCAAAGGACCCATAGAACCTGTCCACCCAGTCCTGCAAAGGACTAATAGCACCTTTCAACCACCCTGCAAAGGACCCATAGTAACTTTCAACCCAACCCTGCAAAGGACCCATAGTTGTAAAAGCGCTTTGATACCTGGTTGCAGCGTAAATGCCTGTTATTATTATTATAGCACCTATCCAACCCAGCCTTGCAAGGGACCCATGATACCTTTCAACCCAGCTCTGGGCCCATAGCACCTTTCAAACCAGCCCTGCAAAGGACCAACAGCACCTTTCAACCCTGCCAAGTACCCATAGCACTTCTCAACCCGCCCTGCAAAGGACTCCAGCGCTTTTCAACCCAGCCCTGCAAATAAAAGGACCCACAGCATCTTTCAACCCATCCCTGCAAGGGACCCATAGCACCTTATACCATACTAACTATCCATTAGATCACTCATAATTCACAATTACACAATAACTATAGTTTTCGTCATCAACTCTCTATATATGCCCTTCAGAACAAGCTAAGCTCGTTGTTTCTGTGTGGTGCGGGGCCCGGGGAGGGGGAAGGGAAACTAACACTATTCCAAATATTTCCCAGTCAGCATGTATCCATACTATGCAGAAAACATGACGGGCTTAAAAAATAACAGCCTGGGGCTGTTATGTGAGCGTCCCACCATCGCACTCCGACGGATCATTTTACTCTGATTAATTTCAATTTATTGCCTCGCCTTGCTCCAGGGGTGGAAAAATACATGTGGACAAGTTACGCACACTGCAACATGAAATTCTATATAAGATTGGACGTGACTGATTCAATTTTCGTCTCTACTTTTTCTGTGATTTCAATACCAGGCTAAATTTTTGCATATTTGTTTAAAAATAAACAAACAATTTTCACCCAACAGCACTCACAAACTGAACTATTTTGTAGCTTGCGCCATTTGGAAACTTCCAGGTGAATTAAGAGTTCAATCACACAAGACAATTTTTGATACATTTTCAGCATGAGAATGATACAAGTCATTTCTCTTTATTCCTCCCAAAATGGAATTGAAACCTTAATGGTAATGTACAATAGGGAACCAGACTACAACACCAGCATTTTTTTCTTTTTCTTTTTTCCCCAGCATCTCTGAACACAAAACTTTAAGCAGGTCAGTGTAACAATATTTGCTATAAAATACAAACACCCAAATCCATCCATTTCTGAAAATTACAGCAAAAGCAAATGTTGTAAATTACCTTTTTAAGTTACAATTTTCATTTAGACTTTGGTGAAAAGAATTACAATTGGATACTTTAAGAAATAACAGATAAATGGCAAGATTTACTCAGAATTAACGAATAAAGCATATTGAACAAAATAGTAGTAAACTACTGAATTTGAAATGATTCACAAACATAAGCTTGATTTCAGCTAGTTATGAGTTTCAGATAATTAAAAAAGCTTCTACTTTCATCTCAATTGCAATAAAGTCATTGTTCAAAAGCAAATAGGTTATCAAATATCGTAATAATAATAATACCGAAGTCTTATATAGCACACGTATCTACCAACAATTAGGTACTCAAGGCGCTGGAAATTATGTCTATTATTAGAGACAGGTAAAAGAAGTACATGAGAAATATCATGATGCTTTTTTATTAAAATGTTCACTGAATTTCCTGAAATTCAGTTAAAATAATCAACACATGTACTTAATTTCCCTTTTTAACAAAAAATTAGTTCAATGAGAACACAAAACTACAAGATGAAAAAAAGAAACCAAATCAAACAAGATCAACACTGAAGTTTACCTGAATTAATAAAAGTATATATACACAAATAACTTGCAGCCTTACACTTCTCATTCATGAAACTTATCGGTTTGGCAATCTCTGCAATTATATACACAATAGTGCCATTGAATTTCTTAACTAAAGTTGTTGAAAAAAAAGAAGAAGAAAATTTCCAACAGTTTCATAATTATTTGTTAAAATGCTCTACCTTTGTACTCTCTGTTCAAAATATTTAGTGCTGAATGTAGTTATGATCTATTTATTTTTGGTCATAGTGAGTTCACATAATTCACATCACACTCAGCAGAAAGGTACTTTTTATAACTCTTATATTATTTCATCAAAAGGCGGACAGACTGTCAAATATCTATGCATTACATCAGTCATTTGCAAGAGTTGGATTTATATGTATATACTGTTCATCCATATACGAATCGTCGCGTCAGTGCATCAAGGTCGTAACTCCATTCTGCAACAAAATCGTATCTCACGTGAATACGCTCCGGGCAACAAGGTCATATCTCAAGTATTACAACATCCATTGACTTTGTGTGTACATCCAGGTTATTTTAAGCGAGATACGACCTCTTAACATTGAAAATTGGCATTTCACGGACATGACGTCACACGCCATTTGAGAAGATGCGACCTTGTTGCACGGACTCGGCGAAATAATGAATGTTTATGAGTGCAATGGTAAGAATAATTTCATGAGGTCACAGATGGAATGTTCCATTCTACAAGAAGCCATTCCATCTGTTACTGAATGAAATAATTCTTTCCACTGCACGAATGTGAAATATTTATTATTTGTTGTAACCAGAACAAATCCTCGTCATCTGATTGGTCAGAGCCACCGATAGTGTGACCATGCAATGGAACTTCTATTTTTGCGGTGCGGCCGTGCCAAGGGTTGGGACGAACAATTCAACGACATCCGATCAAAGACCAACCAAACAGATGACGGGGATTTATTATAAAATATAATATAAGCCTTTGGTCAAGCGATTACAGTAATAACAGCATAATTACAAAAAAAAATTGCCAAAACCAAGAGATCCACAATATTTCTTGAATTTCTTCCACTGTCTATTAACACGCCTAGCTTTTTAGGCTCCTTTCCAAGATGGCCACCGACACTTACCATGCTTATATCAACCAAAACCTGTTGCCAACTTTAGCCCTCAACTTTGGATTATTTCCCGAATGAGGGGAAAGTGGACAGGGATTCCCAACATGTTTATTATTATTCCTTACCCAAAGTATACTGAAAGAGATAATTTACTTAAACACCAAAATGTTCTGATTGATAACTGACCAAAAGACCTTTTTACAGTTTGTTGGTAGACCAGAAATGTGCAGTGAAGTATGCTGGACGAAGCAAGATAAACCCTTCCCTTCCGTCCCCCTTTTTCATCATGGAGGGGGGGGGGGGGATTTAAACGCTCCCTCCCACCTATTCCCTATGCTACTGTGCTGCACAGTGGCACACTTTTCGCTGCACAAAATCCCTGTTCGTTGTGCAAACTATCCTGGGACGCAATGCCCAGCGTCCCTTCACTTCACACTTCCGATCTTTCCATAAAAGGGTCCGTTTGGCCACAAAAAAAAGTCTCCGGTTTCTGGTATGCGCGCGCGTCGCCGTAGCCATGCGCGTCGGCAAAATGAAAAAGTTTTTTTTTCAATACAAGATGATGTTTCAAAACCGCCAAACTCACTGATTTGACTGGAATTCTGCTGCTGCACAATTTTAACGTGTTTTTAGATGGGGTTATGATCGAGAATAAGATTTATGTGGCCTCTCTCGACTCCCATATATTTGCACTAAGTTTAGTCGGGCACCATTTGCAGTCATCAGCCGACATTTGAAGCAAAAAAAAAAAAAAAACAGGTAAAGAAAAAAAAAAAAGCCGCGTCGCCGCACCACTTTTCGGGCAAGCTCCATACCAGAAACCGGAGACTTTTTTTTTTTGGCCTTTGTGTTTCAACAGTACAAATTTCCACCACCAATTTTAGTCAAATCACCTAACTTTAGAGATCGTACGTCGCCTCAACTCTCTTTCGGCATCAGTCTAAGAGGATGACCCAAAGGATTGTGGGATTCCTCCTTTGGCGCAGCACGGCATGATGGGAATTTTTACTATTGGGATGTGATACTCTCATCATCGCTGAAGTCCAGAACCTTGAAACGCACACAAAAAAAGAAACCATAATAATAATTAATTCATATCAAAAAAGTTTATAGAAAAATCTTATTTACAAGGGCACAAATCAACTATGGGCTCCGTGCGATGACGAAAGAGGGTGCCCTTTTACCTAGCAACAACGTCCCATGGGCGGGACATTTCGCTGGTTGACGCGCACCCTTCCTTGTGTGTGACGGACGTACACCAGGGGATTTGTATTATGTACACGCAGTGGCCGCGCTTCGCGGAAAATGAATTGCAGTCAGGCAAGATGGCGTCGGTCGGTCACCCCCAACTGTACTCTCTTTGCCGTTGAGGGGTACTTGTGAACAGAGCAGATAGGCCATGTTACATTCGTTTAAATACATGTATTGGATGTTGTGGTCACGTGATGTATCTCCTGAAACATGATGTATGTAGAAGTGGTGACATAAACCGTTTAATGTGGGCTAAAACATGAAAAAGATGCTTAAATGGTCAAGTTTGATTGGTAAAACAAAAGCTTTAGATAAAACATAATTTGCACTGCAAACAGCAGCTTTTCGGTAGTGTTACTTGCACATATTTCAGGTGATCAGACTTACATCGCAATTTTCCGTGTCCGCATGCAGCTTGGTCAGGCCGGTCAAGTCCTCCAGATAATGAGGCTCGTTGAAGGCTCGCAGGAGGAACTCAAATCCCTCCGTCTCGTAGCGGTCCAGGACAATCGGCGAGCAAGCCGTGCACATATTGAAGGCCATGCTGGAAGGTAGGAGGCTGTGGTAGCGAGACAGGAAACCACGGATCTGGGACAATAAACAAAGGAATAAGTTTTTTTTAATTTGATCTTCATATTGTGAGTTAAAAACACCAAACCCAAATGTCAGGACCATTGTTTTAGTGAAGTTCTGCATGTATCACTTTCAAATTGTAGGATATTAAAGCCCAATTTATAAGCTTTCTTTTAGTACAAGAATCATTCAAATCACTCATGTACTTTTCAAGTTACGGAATTTTAAACACAACCACCATTTTAAGGTTCTGTCTACGGATCACAAAAAACTTTAGTGTTCTTTCAGCAAAACGAAAACAGATCACATGTGTGAATTGTTTTCACATTTTCTGATCCGTGGACAGAACTTTAAAACGGTGGTTGTGTTTAAAACTCTGTAACTTGAAAAGTACATGAGTGATTTGGCTGATTCTTAAACTAAAATAAAGCTTGTGAATTGGGCTTTCATATGCTAGATTTTGAAAGTGCTACATGCAGAGCTTCACAAAAACAATAGTCCTGACAATTGGGTTTTTTTTTTTTTTTGACTCACCCTGTACAGGAGAGGGTGTTGAAAATGATGAAACAGAACCTTTTGAATCAGAAGTGCTAGCAATGGAATCCACTAACAAGACTAAAACAAAAAATCTGAAAGGTTTTCCCTGTTTTCTCAAGATAGCATCCACAGAGCAATAGTTTCAACAGGTTAATTGTTATGCACCCTACTTCAGATTTTGAGAAACTTTGTTGCTTCAAACGAAACAAACAAAAAATTCATGAAATGCAAATGATCCTCTGTTCCTTTCAATTTTTCATGGCATTCTCAACAAAAATCACTGAAGACTGAAGTAAGCAGTGCATTTATTTCCCAGAGACTGAGGATTATGTTTGCAAATTTTAAACCGAGCTATGGGCTCTGTGCACAGGTACTCCCTCAATGCTAAGAAAGGGAGAGTTGGGGGAGACCACTAGAAATTAGAGTGCATCGCTGATTCCTGACGCTCACGTGAAGACGCCATGGGTCGCGTGTACTTCGAGCTATACGCGCACGGACCAGGATGCACACGCGATGTGTCCATGGCACTCTCGAAGGTGGTGATAAAAACCTCTCTTGTTAGTGCACGGAGCCCATACTGACACCACAAATACCACCCGGCTACAGAAACACACTTAATTTACGATGCCAAGTTTGCCAACATTTGTATATTTTGGCAGTTTTTCTACGAAACTTGGGCATCTGTTGAGCTCATTCTTCCACAGTTTACACACACCGATAACTTAGGTACTTTAACACTCCTTTCTGTGGTATTAAAAAAAAATGAATGGGCAATGTATAAGGATAATTGAATCATTAATAACACCATGTTCTCTCACACACTCACACTCGCATATCTTTCATGTCATCGACGCTGTCATGTGCACAGCTGCCACTGTATACACAAACGCATTTCACATAACGTCAACAGACATCATTCATAACACTGCTCCATGCAGCACCAGTGTATATTCTTACGGCTTGGAGGGGGGTGACAGGGGATGGGGGTTGGAGAGAGAGAGAGAGAGATACCGCAAATCAGAGCTGGTGTCGGCCCAGCTATGTCAAACGCTTCATTTATTTGTACAGTGCCAGGCTTCAATGCTGTAGTTTCTGGGGAAGTCGGCACGTGCATTGGGAGTCACCGAGCTGAGTGATGTGTGATAAATTGCAAAGATTTCTTGTCTTATTATTGTCTCATCAGAAGTTTTTTCCCCCCGAAGCCTTGGTGGAGTGCCAGCGAGCGGCACAGGGGGAATTGGCAACTGCAAATAGCCATTTAATTTTATCACTTCATGCCGAAGAATTTCGCGGGCAAGAAATAGCATACTTAAAGAATTAAGTCCATTTTGAAAGCCCCAAATCTTGATGTGAATGTTTCAATTCTTGACTGCCCTTCCAGGAAAATCCCTGCTGAGTACTGGTGATGTCCTGAGCCTATGGGCAATTCCAGCATTATGAAACGAAGTGTAATGTCCCTGACAGAGCCAATAAACCATGATATCTAAGTAATGCTTCAGAGAAATGATCCCAAACTCCAAGTCTGTAATCTCCTTGACCATTACTAGATGACAGATGTATAGGTCTAATATTTGAAAAATAGATTTTCAGTTTTATTTATTGAACTCTCAAAAGCTCTCGCATGGAAAGTACACAACACTGGAATTGCCCTTTAATACTGTTATTTTCAAAATAACAACATGAAAGGATAGACAGCAGATAGTGCCAAAAACATTGATAACATTGAAATTATTGATTGGGAATTGGCTGAAATTTCAAAGTAGATATTTAGTAAAGGGAGACTCGGAGTGCACTCATTATAAATGGCAGCATTCTATTTTCCAGCACATATAATTAATTGATATACTGGTATTGTGGCACATCTTCAACAGCACCCAAGAAGCTTCAAATTTAAGTTACACTAATGCTTTTGAAAAATCAAGGGAAATGTTTTTTTTAATAATTCCTTGAAATTAAACACAACGTCACTGTTTAACTGTCAATGAAATGGCGATTTGCTCAAATTTGGGACCATTTTATCAGTTCCTTTTTTAAAAATGTCAAAAGTTTGAACCCTGAAATTCGTTCTCGCATGGTTGTCCCAAGAATAACCAAAAAAACCATAACAAAAGAATAACAAAAAAAATTCCATCTTATAAAAAAACCCCCGTTTTTAAAGGATAGTTGTGTGGACGTTTATATCCTACTTTTAAATGCTCTTTTCAATTAACATCAGTTCGTTCAAAATGTGTTTTGTAGCCCAATTAGGCGCATTCTAGGACATAATGTCCCTTTAAGTCCTACTAACTTATTTTCATGCCCTAATCTCCATCAAAGCAGTATATCATGTATGTGTACTCAATGTTTCCAACTTTATGTCACGTAATACACAATATAATTTGAGGAGATTGTATTGCAAGTAATGGTAACTGTGTGCTACACTCTTATTTGATTCTTCCATTTTGACGCATTTTACACATCATTACAAACATGTTCGTGGTTTGGAAAAGACAATGTGAATTACCTGGTGCGGCACTAAGCCCAGTGGGGAGATAAGTGAGGTCGTCAGGTGATCGTCTTTGGCACTGGTGTCAGCTGGAGCGTAGCCTCTGTAACAAAAAAAAATCAAAAGAAAACAATATAATCATATAATACAATTCTTAAATGATACCCTTTCTGAAACCAAGGCTTCGTTAAAATTGTACAGGCACAGCAGCTTTGAAGTCTGGAAAATGTTCAATTTAAGGGACATAACGGCCTAGAATAGGCCTTATCTGCTCCGTTCACAAGTACCCCCTTACCGGAAAAGAAGGAACAGGGCCCAATTTCACGGCGCTGCTTAACAGTTAGCAGAAAAGTTGTGTTTAGCATAGCAGAAAAATTTGCTAACCTTAAGCACTATTTCACGGTGTTTGTGTGCTAACGGTCGCGCGTGCATGGAGATTTCTATTGTTACGTCACTAAGTTAAGCAAATTTTTCCTCTGAAGTAAGCGTGCCTTTTGCTGTGCTTATGCTTACGATCTCCATGAAATAGACGGAGGCTCTGTTAGCAGAAAATCGTGTGCTTACCAGCGCCGTGAAATTGGGCCCAGTAATTTTGCAATTTTGCCGCGACGCGCGGCTGTACCACTGTGCGTACATAGTACAAATCCCCTGGTGTACGTGCGTCACACACAAGGAACGGTGGGCGTCAACCAGCTTAATGTCCCGCCCATGGGACGTTGTTGCTAGGTAAAAGGGCGCCCTCTTTCGTTGGCGCACGGAGCCCATTGGGTTATAAAACACATTTTACATAAAATGATGTTAATGGAAAAAGAATTTAAAAGTAGGATATAAATGTCCACACAACCATCCTACAAAACTGGGCGCTTGAATGTTATTCTTGCGAGAATGAATTTCGGAGGTCAACATTTTGACTCTCAAAAATCGAGCTGTTGGGCGCTAGTCGTGAATCCTGCCGCACATGTTCCACCAGTGCATCGCACTCTGTGGACGTGCGAGAAACAACGTTTGTGTATTGATGCTGTGTGTATTTTGTGTCACACGCAATATGTACCGTACATTGAAAAGACATGGCAGGAAATATGTATGCGTATCCCACAAAATGTCCACCGCATCCAATGTAAACAACCGTTTTTTTCCCCCCATCTTTTCTCGGGAACGGTAAGACATTAGGTTAGTTTCCTTTCAACCAGACCTTAGAAATAGGGTAAGTAAACAATCCAAAACAAAACATTTTCGGGGATTTTAGGCCGTGAGAAGTGAGGGAGAAACCAAGAACGATATTCCAGGGGAAATCTATTGCACCAGAGAGGGACTGAAAACCCATTCAACATGTTGGCCAAGCTTGGTGCCAAGGAAAGAACCCCACACCACCTAACTCCCAAAAATGACAACTGATTTGAAGGTGGATCTATTTTCTTTATGGGAGTGAACCACGGACTAATGTTGTGCAAACCTGACCCGAAACCGAAACCGACCCGACACGAAACTGACTTCGGGTCGGGTTGGGTTAGTTTGTCCATCATTTTAGTTGGGTCGGGTCGGTTTCGGGTTTGCGATTTTCGGGTCGGGTCGGATCGGTTTAAGCCATTGTAAAAAAACCTGAAATATACTGAAACTAAAATGAATCGAAACAGAATGGAAATTCACATGGTGCACTATTTAGTGCAGAGTCACTGTGTGCGGTGCGACTAAAAATGGTTTGCGGTCTATCTCGATCGGTCTATAACATGTAGGCCACGTTGTGAGTGCCGCACGACATGATTCAGTTACTGAAAGCTGACATTTTTCTTACGCGAAGCGCATCAGCGGATACATTTGCCGAAGCCAGATATTCGGCTTTTTTCGGGTCGGATCAGTTTCGGGTCAGTTCGAGTCGGTTTTCTTTGAATTGTTGTCGGGTCGGGTTGGGTCGGTTTTAGGTAGTCCAGTTCGGTTTCAGTTAGGATTCGGTTTATGAAATAAATGTCTCGGGTCGGTTTGGCCTCGTCAACCCGACCTGATGCACATCACTACCACAGACCCTTGACAGTAAATTGAATACTGCAACTCTAACATACAAAACAAGAGAAGACTATGAATATGTTGTGACCTAAGTGCAGCACCGTCCTAACTATGGTGGAGATGATTCCTAACTTACTGTTTGGATTGTCTCAACTACGTTAAACACAAATCAACCCCCCCCCCCCACAGTCGTGTGGGAGGGGTCAACTAGTGATTACTAACCTGTAGAGCCACTTATTGTTTTGATTGTCTCAACTACGTTTAACACAAATATCCTTTAATTAAAAAGCCTTGCCTGTTTATTAGCTTTATTTCCACACAAAAAAGCAATGTTAATTGTTATAAATGTCACAATTCAATAACATTAAAATGGGCCAAAATTGGATTTGCGCATGGATTTGCTTATTTGATTTAAGACAGAATTGAAAAATTTGCAGAAGAAATTTGAAGTGACCTACCCCTTAGGGTGCTGTAACAAACTGACTAGCAGCTCTACGACCAATGCTGCGGCCACCATGGACAGTCCTGGCCTGGACACTGTGCACTGCTGGTCTAATGTCCGGTCCTTGGTGGACTAGTCGACAGAAAAAGAACAAACCACTTTTTACCTTCAAGTCAGTTTGAGAACGAGGCCTATGATTTTATGGCCCTGCTAGTCAAGAAATTCTGTGCTTGTGATCACCCTTGTGAGCTTACAGTACCAGCCTGTGGCCAATTTCATGGCGCTGATCAGCACAACAATTTGCTTAGCATGAAAAGTCTGCCTTGGCAAAAACAGGATTACCAACCAAATTTCCATGTGATGTACATTACTTGTGACTGATATTCAGCTTGTGTTTGCTTAGGATGAAAATCACATGGAGTTTTGGCTGGTAACCTGCTTTAACTAAGCCAGACTTTTTTTGTGTGCTAAGCAAATTTTTGTGCTTAGAAGCGCCGTGAAATTGGCCCCTGGACATTCTGTAAGCAATGCGTGCACAAGCTAGAATGATATTGCTAGACCCCCAAAATATTCTAAGCCACTGCATCTGTAAGCTATCACTAGCACAGATTTGTTTGGCTCTTGGTAAACAGAAAATCAAAACTATGTGTCATTCACCACAGATAAACGTATGACTTGATAACTCGCACACTTAAGATCATTCACTTCCCAGCAATGTGTGCCAACTTTTGACTGAAATAGTAAATGCACCGAGCGGATTTAAGATTTCAATCAAGCTAGCGGTGGAAAATATCTGCCGGGGTGCATTTTGTTCATTCTCATTTGAACAAATCTCGGTGTCTTTCTCAGACGTTGAACAGTCCCGCATCCAGTTTCTCCAAAACGGCATTAAATCTTCAGGAGCAGTGTTTTTAAAATAAACATAATCATTGCATGTGCAAGCCTGCAGTGTGAAGACTGCATCTGTCAGTGTTATAAAGAATAAGTGAAGCAAAAAGAAGGAACTCGGCCCTATTTCATGGCCCTTCTTGTCCAGAGCACGCTGTATTTCCAAACATCAGTCAATTGCCTGATCACTGGAAATCACATACATGTACAACACTTGATTCTTCTGAATGACAGCAAGCCAGATGGAATAATGCTGCGGGGCCCTTAGTGCCAGTATAAAGTCCAAGTAAGCTTTCTGATAATAATTAAGTAGGTCACTTTTGGGATAAATGCAAATGATCCTAAATGCTTTTAAGGGATACAGGTGTTCATAGAGGGGATCGAGTGAGGGAAGAGGGGCGTCAGGTAGGGGTCGATGATGACGTAAGTTCTTTGTGAATGCGGTAGTTTCATACTTACATCTCCAGGGGCCACCACGTCGTTGCAGAAGTAACAGCCCAACTTATCGCCGGGGATACAAAGGAACGAGGGACTCTTGGGTGATAACGGTAGGGGATCGTCACAAGTTGATGAGCACGCTGCTCCGTCATCAGATGTATTGGCAGTGTCGTGGACAGCGCCCTCTTTTGGTGGCTTCATGCCATGTCTGACCACCATGTAGGTGTCGAATCCCAGCGCAGCGTTCATCACCAGCTGGATTACAATGGAAAGGAGTTTGAAATAAAAATGATTATTTTCTGGTCATTTTGGCTCCTGTTCAGAACCCTTACTTTCATTTATGATAACTTTCATCATCTGCCAGTTTGTTACCCACTATACAGCGCGTCCCAAAATACCCCTGACTTTTATTTGTGAGGCTCTAGCATCGGTGCCGTAACACGTACTGCCATTATTATTATGCAATTTTAAAGCTTAGAATCTGAACTTTATCACTGGCAATTATTGGTTTGATATTTAAAAGAGTTTTAAAATTATTCGTGTTTAAATAAAGGCATGTGAAATCAATAGATTTCAAGAAAAATCGATGATGCAGTACATCAGATGCAAACTCGAGTCACACTTTGAGCGTGTTTTTTTTTAATTGGTAACATACTTGACATGAATTTCAAAATTGAAGTTCAAACGAAGAACATGCAGATCGAACGCACATGCAGGTTATAAGAATCGTGCATCATGAGCATGGTACCGCCCAAGTAGTTGTTGCTAATACCTGATTGCTGGATTTGTGTGATACCTTTCGTTTGCTTCCACCGATGACGGACGGTAACCAGCGGCTCTCCCTGGTGTCCATCAAGAGGAAGACGACATCGTGAGCATCAATCAGCTCTTCTAGCTTGGCCACCTCTTCTCTGGTCTGCTTCAAGACATCCTCTGGTGAACAAGAGGTAAGGTACGGTGATCAAGAAAGTTTAGAAAATCTTAAAGGCATAATAGGATCCTTTGCTTTGCATGCATTTTGTTCATTTCCAATAATATCACCACTCAACATACAAAGAAGAATGTTCAAAGCCTAAACCTGAAGTTTCAGTTCAGTGGATATTGTACTTTTTGATAAAACAGTGAAAAACCACACGCAATCTTTTAATCCCGAAACACAATTTTGTCTATGGCACTCTTTATTTCCAAAAATCAGTCAATCGACTGATCGTTGGCAATCACCTACATTTCTTGATTTCTTCTCAATGACAGCAAGCCAGATGGAATAATTTCACTGTGTGTTTAGTACCATGACGATCTTTAAGCCAAGTAACCTGTTTGATAATAATTTGGTAGGTTAATTACTTTTGGGATAAATGCAAATGGTCCTAAATGTCTTTCAACAAAAAAATCAAGACAGACTAAAACATGGTTATCGCAACCCGGCCTTGTGCTCCGTTTCAATCATAGAACCAAGACCTCAAATTCCCCGATTATAGTTTGAATTATTGCTGCTCCTTCTGAGTGACTGTTTCCAGTTTTAGGAACAAAATTTAACACAAGTTGCACTTAGCCGCCATCTTTGTTTTGCTTGTATTTCATCCACTCGCCAAGAAGTAGGGAGTAAAAATCTTGTTTGTGAACATCATTTTATTTGTGGTGTTGGTTCTTGTTACTGTATTCATCCAACAATATTATCGGGTTCTGAATATGCCCATGAATTTTACAGAGAGTTGCTGTTGGTAAGTCATCCTTTGGTTGCAAGTTTATCTTAGTATCCACTTCCAAACAATATTCTAAAACCATTTTTCTGAGGCACCACTTTTTGAAATTTACAATTTTCTGTTAATATCTTACCTGAGCCTACTGCATGTCCAGGCATGGGGATGGATAGGGAAAGACCAGTAGCTTGCTAGAAATCATGGGATGTAAAAACAGAAACAACTTTGGTTAGGTTCCAAAGATGTTTATTGTTGCTTGAATTGGTATTATTTTAGTATTTGGATATTTTGAACTAAATCTATTTACAAATATCACAATCATGAGTAAACTGATATGAAAAGAAACTTCTGTTATGTCATTTAAAAGAACTTATCTCCAATAAGGGGAACCTTGACTGCAAACGTTTGGCACAAGATCTCAAAATTTGTGGTATACTTGTTATTTGTACTTTTTGAAAACATGCACCAACTTAAAACAGTACAGGTGGTGAGAAGTCAACGTTTTCTGCACAATGTGCACTTTTTTCAAGAACATTTTTTATTTCCACAAACATAGGTGCCAGCCTCACCGGCTGACCATCGTTGGAAATTGATACAAAAATTCCACTTTTTCTTGAAACTGACAGCACACCAGGTGCCGTGATTTCACAGGATGCTTGAGACTATTATTCACTCACAGTCAAGTAAGGTATTTCATAATAATTTTGGGTTTTTGATGTTTTGCAAATGTTGTATATGACCTTTAAAGCACTCCATGTGGACAGTAATTATTGACATGTAAACAATTGGCTGGGAACCGGTAACGAGCAATACACATCACACTGCATTATGGTTGGTAACCTTTTTCGGCTCAGCAACTTACATTCTGAACTTAGCAAATGTTTTATTAAAACAGTTTTATCAAATCCAGACTCACCATACCAGGGAAGATCTTCTTGAGTCTCTCAGCGGCAGCCTGAGCCTTGGGCTTACCCCCCTCCAAGGAATCCTCAAACTCAAACAGGCTCTGACGGACCGGGTTGGAGTATGATACAGTGGAGTTGTCAACCAAGGTGATGGTTCGCACGCCCCAGCCCTGCTCACGAGGAAATCAATTGCAAAGATCAGAATATTAGTGCTTAATAAGGGAATAAATTTGAGCTTGGGAGGTTTTAATCACTCTGTTTATAAAAACCGCTTGGAGTCTGGGTACTGATAATTACCCGAGTCGAAGGTAATACAAGAGCCTGAAGTATGGAGCCTGAAATACAGGGTAGTATTTGGAAAAAGTCAGTTTTTTCCAATGATGGTTCAGTCGACCATCCTTGGAAATTGATACAAAAGTGCCAGTTTTCTTGAAAATGACAGCACACCAGGTACCATTATTTCACAATATGCTTGAGACTATTATTCACTTACAGACAAGTAAGGTATTTCATAATAACTTGATTTTTATTTTTTTTTAGTTTTTTTTAATGTTTGCAAATGTTATAACCTTTAACCTGGGTGAAATAAAACCTTTGCAGCACGAATCGATTCAAAACTAGGGTTTCACATGGTTCAACAAGGTCCGACATATAGTTAACTTCTGAAGTCTGCTACTGAATATGCAAATTTGCAGCAGCCAATCAGACTCACCATGAGGCATCTGGCTACGTTGCAGCCCAGGGTGCCTGATCCTAGGAGAAGGCACTTGGTCTGGGCTACCTTATCTAGGTCAAGCGAGGGCAGCAAACGCCACCTCATCAGCTTGAGATTCAGGTCGACGGATGACTCAGCCAAACTGAAAAGAAGTCAAGAGTTAAGAAATATACGTCATTGCCGAATAAAACCATCACAGGGATTGAAGCTCTCACATCTGTTTAAAACGACCCGAGAATTTACCCGAGTCCCAAGAATTTACCCGAGTCCCGAGAATTTACGGAATTATTAGTTACACCAAAAAACTTAAGCATTGTCCATTTTTAGATGTGTGTGATTTGGAATTTACTTTTTAATACCCAATCTTTGCTTGAATGTGAACCATTATAAATCTTGTTTTTGGTAATTTGCATTTGCATTTCTTTTGTAACTGTAACCACTGATGTAGAATTTTGTGAAGCCTATGTATTTTCATATTTTTTAACCCAATTGGTACCATGCCAGGGGTTAGTAGATAAACACACGCAGGCCATGGAGCTGAGGATAGGCATGTGGTGCCACACATCCAGGGCCAAATTGCATGACTCTGCTTTAATACCGTTAGCGGAAAAAAATTGCTTACTGTAGCAGAAAATTCCATGCTTACAGTTCACATAATTCACAGGTAAGCAAGAAATTATGGCCTATGCACATGCGTACATCGTGTAACTTAAGGATTATGTGCTTACAGGTTAGCATATAATTTTTCTGCTAGCGCTGTTAGCACAGATTGGCGATCGTAAGCGCGGAATTCTGAGGTTAGCAGAGCCATGAAATTGGGCCCTGGTCAGAGACTCAATCTTACCGTGTTGGGTCCATACTGGCACTCAGGTCTACCTTGCGAGGTGCCATCTTGTTCTTCTGATTCTTCTCCCAGCCGACACACTTAGGACACTCTATAAAGACAACCAAAAACAATGTGTGAGGACTGTGCAATCTGAAGTATTTCAATTAAGGTGATTATTGTACCAGTGGTTACAGCAAGGAACAATGTAGACAGTGCAAAAAAAACCTACGAACTAGTGTAGATTGAACAATAATGGTGATGTTACATGTTGCATACGGACAATTCCAGCGCCATATAATGTAAGTGACCCGAGTGATTTTTTTCCAACTTTCACTCGGGAGGTAACGCACTGAGTATACAGTGTTTAAACGTCGGTGAAGGGCAAAACCTAATTTGATTTATATCACCCCGATGCAAAATTCCATCTTATAATAAGTGACTGAGCTTTTTGGAACTCAGTGAATTTTAAAAAAATCTTATACATCCATCATCTGGTAATAGTTAAGGAGATTACAGACTAGGAGTTTTTGGATCATATCTCTGAATCATTAATTAGATATCATGTTTAATTGGCTCTGTCACAGACATTATATTTCCTTTCGTAACGCTGGAATCGCCCATATCGCTGAGACAGTCTGATCACCTTGTTACAAAATCTGACTTATTTTCTCTGGGTAATTTACAAGATGAGGCTTACCATGCAGCTCTTTCATTGAAGGCAGATGTATGTCCAGCACCAGACTATGGTCTGTAGTACGGACTCCCTCCCTTGTCCGGTCTCTCAGGCACAACACTTGCACATTCTGCAACTCGTCGGACCTGAATCATTACAAAAACAAATGATATGCGATGTAATGAAGGAAATGTCAAACTACAAAATGAGCTTGGAATCAAAAGTTGAAACCCCTTTAGGGAGCGTCTTACATTGCCTTGTCTAGTTCCCAGACCCATTTTCAAAAACCGGAATGGTTCTTGAGTCTGTAGTGCTGAATGGAAACACGCAGCATCCAGTCAAAACACACCAGCTTATTAAAAAGATGTTTCACCGGCTGATGTGCTGCCGCACTGCCCTATAGACCTTAATCATGCTGCCACCATTTTAGTCATGTTCCCTGTATCCAATAACAGTACTCAATGATAACGTTTTTTGTGCAAAAAGGAACCAGACTATTTTTCCTTCCAGCCTCGCTTTGGTTACGTTGATTTGAATGAGAAAAAAGTCACGATGGCCGCAACATGATAATGGTCTATTGATCAGAAGAGCGATGTGTGTATGCACATAATAACCATCGAATACCCTAGTAATGGCTTCTCTTTGTGATTGTTTCGTTTTGCCCAGCTATTCCTAGACCCTCCCATGCACTCAGATAAAAGCTTAGCGCTAGAGGTGTTTGTTAGCCATCACTGCATTGCAGACAGAGCTAGATAGTTCAAGGCTAGGGGCTTGAGGACTTCATTTACTTGTCTTTAAAATAAATTTAAATTCATTAGCGCCTTGAGTACCTAATTGTTGGTAGATATGTGCGCTGTGTAAGACTCCGGTATTTTTATTATTATTATTATATGCTCTTGCATTACATACATCCTGAGGACAGCAACAAAAAGCGAAAACAACAGTTTCTTTGTTCAGGGGTGTGAGTGACCACTGATAAAAATAGCTGAAAACAGCTAAAAAATGTGTAAAAAAGCTGAACTTTGGAAATCTCCTATACTTTTGTACACAGTAAGTGAGGGAAAAAAGCTGAAATCCAAAACAAAAGAAGCCGAAATCAGCTTTTAAGCTGAGATTTCACACCCCTGTTTGTTGTCCTCAAACGTAC
Source organism: Patiria pectinifera (assembly GCA_029964075.1). Lineage (NCBI taxonomy): Eukaryota > Metazoa > Echinodermata > Asteroidea > Valvatida > Asterinidae > Patiria > Patiria pectinifera. Next base: position 29,676,530 of record CM057149.1, on the reverse strand, counting down.
ATCTTTTGTTGACAAAAGTGTTATATTATAGGAACAAACGCAAACACAATGCCTTGTCCACTGACGTAATGGTAAACACGACAGTTTGGTCTTACCAGTGGTAGGCGGCTAGCGCTAGGAAGTTCCTGAGTGGCCATCCAGGGTACTGATCCAGGGTACAGGGATCACAGAACCCAAGCATCACCTGCAAAAATTGGCAAGTATTAAACTGCGTCCAAAAACAGAACTACAGTCGAGTCCCGTTAATACAAACTCGTTCGGAACTAGCCAAATTGTTTGTTATATCAGAATTTTGTATTAAGAGGAACATCAGTCCCATTCATTGTGCACCTAAATGCACAGTCGGGACTAAGGCTTTATGTTTGTTATAACCAGAATTTTGTATTAACAGAGTTTGTACTAACGAGATTCGACTGTACATGTACATGTATGGTATGAGGGGAAAATTGTGAGTATTACGTAACATATATGTGAGGTGTTCTGGCAAAATGAGACATAACTCGGCACAGGACATTGCAGAGAAAAAATGAAAACAAAAAACGAAAAAACGACTTGGTGATTATTTTTTTTATTTTTTTCCCCACATTTATTGATATATGTAATTTCTTGTAATGTCTACTACATATATTTTAAAGACATGTTTTCAAGGGGAAGATATGGGCATCTTTCATTTCATGACTACAAAACTTAAAATGTAAAAAACCTTTTTCTCAGCATTTCACATTTTTGACATGAAGGGAGCAGGGTGTTCCGTAAGGGTTCAATTTTTTTTTGTGTCCCTGATATAAGATTTTGTAAATGTCAGGACAATTCTATAAATGCCTTCTATCTCCAAGAGTGATTATAGACAGCAAAAGTACCCTGCCAAACAAATGAAAACAAAAATAGTTTGAAGTCAATTTTAAATTACGCAGGTCAGGTGTACAACAGGGACACAAAAATGTCAGACTTTTGGATATCAAGCATAATGCATGGTTCACTCATGCATGACTGAACATAAACAATGCAGGGCACAGCCTACGAACTTGACACAATGCATCCTGCAAAGTCAACCGACAGTTTTTTTACATCGGCCTCAATCCTTCAAAATTCTCCAAAACATTTGGAGGATTTAGAAGGGTTAGGGTTAATGCATGGAGTCCTTATTGCCACTCACCTGAGATTTGTCCGGTAATAAGTCCCAGTCTGAGAGGGGGAATACTACCAGTAGATCGTCCTGCTTCTGAACCAGAAAGTATGCCAGGCCTTTGTGCTGGTCTGCTATGGCATCGTAAGACTCCTGTAGAGACTGAATCTGGATTAATACAAAAAAAGAAAAGAGAATTGGTTTTATAACCAGTTTGCGTCGGAGGACGTGATAACACGCACTGGCTATTTTTATACACAGGCACGGCTGACAGGTTAAGATGTCAAGATTGCCTCGACTCGCCTCCAGGTGATGTCTAAAAATGCTCATCTCTCGTGTCTTTTGTACACACACACACAAAGTCTGTGAAGTCTGTTGCGGCTGACCGTGTGTTGATTTTGAATTGGCCGTTGTGCACGGCCTATTGTTGTACAATTTACGATCCAGTGCACATCCCGGAGTATTAAAACATAAGAGGTTTTGGCAAGAAATATCATACACATACTGCTGAAATTACTCTTGCGAATCAGTATTTGTGGCGTTTGGCTGGAAAATGTTGCCTTTTGCGAAAATCGAAATTTTCGACAAAAAAATAATCCCGGCACAAGGTTGTTAATTACTCTTTTTTTTTATGTAGCCAAATGTAAATATGCAGTTGGCCTTATCATTTATCCATTGTTTTCGAGAATATTTCCATTATTTCAGCTTGCACCAAATCATTCAATTTAAAATAAAATTGGGGGGGGGGGAGAGGTGGGGGGGGGGGGCTAGTAGTCCTTACTCGCAGCACAAGCTGAAATGTAAGGACGCAGCTACAACGTGGTCGAGCTGAAGGCATGTAAGGCGTCTTTAGGCAGCCACCTTATGACCCATGTCTTACCATGGAGCACAACCTGATCGAGAGCGTTACTTTTTGTGGAGCCAGGCAAACCGGAGAAACCAGAGAAAAGCCCTTGTGTTACAGGAGAGAATTAACGAACAACCCTACTCACATGTGACCCAAGCCAGGAATCGAACCCAGGCCACAGCGATGTGAGCCAAGCACTTTATGCACTGCGCCACCCATGCCAATGTCAATACACTGACCTGTTCTTCACTGAAGCACTGATCGAGACGCTGTGTCTTGGAGACGTTGATGCTATCCATGGAGCATAGCGCAGGGAAGGCAAACCAGAAGACAAAGTGGTACTTCTTCAGATCCTGCAAAGGAAAACCACAAATCGTTAACAAGGAACATCTTCTCTTTCACAGTATTCTTATTTCCATTCTATAATACTCAAAGGACGTTGGCAAATACACTTTCTTCTGTTAAACTTTCATACCTTGTAGTGTAAGGATTTTGCTTATTAAAATTCCGCGACAACTTTGTAAGGAACATAGCCTCAACTAGTTTCAATTGCATTCTCTACACGAAATACCTAACACAATTGTGACACAGATGTCATTGTACATCTGTACGCAATTTTGGGTTTTTGTTCAATGGAAAATTAATATTTTTGAAATGGAAATTCATTGGCGCTAAAGTAAACTCATAGTTTTGTCAACCCTTTAAACGCAATTTCTTAATTTTTTTTTAAACTGAATTTTATTTCATGCTTGGTGTTCAATGGATGCACAATTGTAATGAAAACTTTCAAGTATTTGATATTTAAAAAAGGTAGATTTTTACAACTGTTTACATTAAATTTTCTATCGCAAAGATGAAAAGTGTTTGGGTTCTCACTGCACTAAAACCATGGTCTATCTTCAGACTCAGACTTACTGCAAAAGTTAACAGTAAAAACCTGGACAACAGTGAAGGGTCCTTCAATGCTGCTCCAGATGTGATGTCTGTCCAGATCTAACAAAAGATGACGAAGAAGAAAAAATTTTTAAAAATAATAAGCGTCACCCAAAACAGCAAACAGAAGCTCAGACAATAGGCCTTACTTACGCATTGCAGGTATCTCTGCAGGAGATCTTTGTTATAATTTGAAGAACATACTGTTCAAAACGTTGAGTCCCTCCAGTTCTTTTCAGAACCACACATACTCACAAAAGAGATTTATTCACATGGTGCTACCGCAAACTTATCTTGTCTTAGTATCTTTCCACCATGCAAACCTTCAAATCTCATCTTATTTCAATTTAGTTACAATAAATGCACAAATGGTGTACTCATGCCTATCCAGGTGACACAGAACCACAGCTCATTGAAATTTTAAGATCGTGTCAATGCACTGACATTTTTTTTGCAATTACAGTGAAATCTCAATAAGTCCAACTCTGATAACTCAAAACAACTGTCAAAGTCAAACAAAGAATCCATTCCGTTCAGTAGTATAACAATTATATACAACCCTGCTTAACTCAAAACTCTGCTTAAGTCAAATTTTGAACCTGTTCCCCCGAGGTTTGACATAGTCGAGATTTCACTGTAAACAGGCATGCAACTGGGAATTTAGAAAAAACAAAGGAGATTCAAAACCACACAAGACTTTGTACAGTGTTTTTCAACTTGTAATGGCATTCTTGAGAAGTAAAAAACGAGGAAATCAGCGGATCCGAGGAAAAGTTGCATGCCTGTGTAAATAAAGTTTTTTACATGTACAGTAAAGAAAATCAAACATGTTAAGTCGCTCGCCCAGTGCTTTTTTTCAAATTTTATCCCAGCCCTTTTTTTAAATTGCAAATTTTCTCCAGCAATACAAAAAATATTCACTTTTGAATATAACATGAACCCATAACAAACCCCCAAATGGGTCCCACGTTTAGTTATTGGATCGGTTCTTTGGTTAGAAGAAAATAGAAAAGTTGAAAATGTATTGAGAATAAAAAAAAAATGAATTAAAAACCAGGTTAAAAAAAATGCCACAAAAATGGAGTTCTATTATACGAAAAGAGTGGGGTTAACAGACAACATTTTCAAATCACAGTTGACTACATTTATTAGCCACATTTTTAAACGGCACTCACCAGGGCTGCAATTTTTTCCAGTTCAGCTTTCTTGTCACATGACTTGAAGGCATCCATGGTGTTGAAATTCAGCAACGTGCCGTGGGACGGAAAGCAATGCGGAGGACACTGGATGGGTCTGAGGACAATACAGGAAATAATACATCAGGCATGCAACTGGGAAGTCACAAAAAAGAGGAAATTCAAATTTTCCCCAGACTTTGTACAGTTTTTTTTCTTTTTGCAATGGCACACATGGGAAGTAAAAAAAGAGGAAATCAGCTGATCCGAGGAAAAGTTGCATGCCTGATACATACTGTCTGTTTTGGATAAGAAGCGAAATCGGACAAAATACTAAATACTGTTAATTTCCAGGAAGGTGTTTATGGGCATGGCTTTTGTGCCGAGAGTGACAGTTCAATTCCATGGCAAAGTAGCTGCTATATCTGAAACCTTACATACAGCCGGAGCCACCAAAAAGTTGTTACTTGAAGATCTTATGAAAACTCCTGAGATTGTTTCAGCTTGAAAAGTGGAATTTATGATGAAAGAGAAGATTTGTCAAGAAATTATGTACATTGATAGTCGCCTACAATCTAAATTAACTTAACTTGGCTTTAACATTGTTGATATACCTTTCCAAATGAATATCACAAAAAATACTTGAAACCCCCCCCCCCCCGGGTTTCTAGGTGCAAAACTGAGTCATTCTTCACACACTGTGAGATGTTATAGTGAGAATCACCCAGAACTTCGGAAAATTACATTTATAAGTAAGAGTGAGAAAGTAAAGGGGAGGAGACATGGGGGTGGGGGGGGGGACACGGGGAAAGGGAAGAAATCTCAAACTTACTCATCAAAGGAGTTGAAATCCAGGCTGGTCCTTGATGGAAGGCCATCAGGATCTCCTGCATTCACAGAGTTGTGAAACATAGAAAGTTTTATGGTTTTGAAAATAAATTCCTCAGACCTTAATGAAAACCTGGTCAAAATTGACAAATACATTGACAACTTACGTCATTGTACAAAATGAAATAAAACTGAAGTCAGACCTGGTGCAATTTCATGGATATGCCTGCTAACTGCTGCAGGCACTCTGTGCTTACAGTTGGCGTATTTTACGAGTTAGCAAGGAATTCTGGCTTTTGCGCACGTGCACATCCAGTCATGGCTAGTCTCAATTCATACCTGGAACGAGTTCCAGACAAGTTGTGGACATTGTATCGGGTATAAGTTGCCGGATTCTGAACAACTTCGCCATAATCTTCCCACAAAGAAGTTATCAGTATTGGTGAGTCAAGCGGTTGCTAATGAAAATTTCCCTGGAACACGCCCGGGATAAATGCAGAGCTTCTTCTGGACAAGGTGACTGATTCTACCTGTAAATTGTCCGGAACTCGTCCCGGACATGAATTAAGACGGCCCTAACTGAAGATTCTGTGCTTACAGGATTAGCACAGAATTCTTGTGCTTAAGCTGTAAGCAGTGAACAGTGACTGATCCTAAGCAAAGAATTCTTGCTTAAAGGGAATATACATCATTTGCTTTTGCTGTAATTTTCAGAAATGGATGGAATTGGGGGGTTGGAAATATATAGTAAATATAGTTACACTGACTTTTTTGAGGTTTTGGGTTCGAAAATGCTATAAAAACCAAGAAAAACAATCATTTTCCTGTAGTCTGGTTCCCTGGCTCCATATAAGAAGAAACAGAGCAGTTTACATACATTGGGGAATTGTAAGGTCAGGGAACCAGTCTAGCTGGCTTGTACCTGTTCATAGGTGTGTAATCGATTGCAAACAAGTGTGATGGTCAATTGGGGCCAGTATTTGAAAAAAGCCAGTTTTTTCCAACGCTGGTCGGCCAACCAGCGTTGGAAATTGATACAAAAATACCACTTTTCTTGAAAATGACAGTATACCAGGTGCCATGATTTTACAGGATGCTTTACACTGTCATGCACTAACAGTCCAGCAAGGTATTTCAAAATGATTTGGTAGTTTTATTTTTTGATGTTTGCAAATGTTGTATTTTCCCTTTAAGAGATGAAAGGGTATTAATAGTTTACAATGGAAAGTGCAACTTTGAAAACGGCTTCAATTTACCGTTGTAGAAATAGCCGTTGATTGGTTTGGGCGAGTCGTCCAACTTGTATTCTTCAAGCTTCTTCCTGGACAGCCGGTGCCAGAATCCAACATCGAGGGCGCTGTTCATGGGCGCAAACTGCAACTGTTTGGCTTGGCTGGCACTCTGTCCAGAGGTGGCCATTTTGGATTTTGTCTGTATAGAAATAAATGCATGCTAATTTAAAAAATAACACCACACAGTAAATGGCAAAATTACCCGTTGTATTATATATTGCATACTTTGTGTTGTATTATATTGCATATTTTTTTTCAAGAACACAAAAATGACATAGGTCTGAAAGCCATATTATATTAAGCCAAATAACTATAATATTCCCACATGACTGTGCCCACCTAGTCCGAAAATTTGGGACTCTCAATACTGTGCATGATGAGAGTCCAATAGGTCAAAAATCTGTTCATCGAGCTCATGAATAAATACATCGTACACTCAAATTATTATATATTTAGATTTAGAGAGTTATGAGAGCAATGGAATTGGGGACATGAAGAGATATATGGCAATCATAGTTCTGGCCTGGACTTGGGGCTTCCAATTTTGAGCGTTTTGGATGCAACTGGGTCTGAAAGAGGTACAATTTAACCATGTTGTGGAGGGATCCTTTTTCAAAATGGCTACTTTTCCAGTTTTGGAAACATCGTTTGTAAGTTTGGGTGAGTATTTCTCCAAAAAGACAATGGCCAACCCATCAAAAATTGAAAAGAAAATGAAAGATGACATGTTGATTGTGCATTGCAGCTGAACACAAGCTAGCCCCACTAGTGTGGCCGTCGGTATGCTGCGCTGAACCTCTAGAGGTTCAGCGCAGCATACCGACGGCCACACTAGTGGGGCTAAACACAAGCATGACAAGTGAGTGTGAGAGCTGAGAAAATCTGAGTATTTTTAAAAGAATATTGAAGTATGGGGATTTATCACTGCTGTCTATGGGACTAAGTATGGGAAGTTTTATACTCCGCCGGGTGCACCCTTCATAGTATGCATAAACTTAACGCTAGGATCATCCTAGCTACCTTCATAGTGCATGTTTTCTGCACTCAACTTCAACTTGGCCTTTTGAGGCTTGGGTCCCAGTCTAGTCCTCCACCACCTATTCCCACCACAGATAACAACAAGTCGAGCAATTTAAACAAGCATAGCATTCTTGACTTCACTTAACCACACCGAATGAACACACTTCCATCGATATAATACCTACTGTGCTGGATAGTTAAGACAAGCTGGTGTTCAAACCCGAATTGTCAGCAGTGGGATGGGCGACGACGGTCATGTGCCTCATCATCCAGTTTCACCTGTTTCGTTTCCGTGATTTGCGAAGGGCGCCCTCACGAGTTGAATTCTAAAATTAAACCTGCAGCGCAGCGGTTCCGCAATTTCGTTTGGGAAAGCGCCACTTATGAATTGATGAAACGCCGCGTTTGTGAAGATTGCATGATTGGTGAGTTAAACTCAAAGAGATTCTTTTTTGTTCTCATTTATTTTTAAAAGGAAAACATTTAGCATTCTGTTCCATGAATTTGAAATTATCATTGGAAAAAATGTTGCCATCTTTTCGATCCAACTCGGACCCAAACCAAGTCGGACCCAAGCCAACTCGGACCCATGCCAACTCGGACCCACTACCAACTCAGACCCACGTCAACTCGGACCCACTACCAACTCGGACCCACTACCAACTCGGACCCACAACCAACTCGGACCCACTTCCAACTCGGACCCATGCATGATGACCAACTCGGACCCATCGTTTACAATCATTCAACAGCGTTTTCAATCATTTGACATTTCATAAAGTTTGTCCACTTACCATCTGTTAATACAGTGATGCTGTTGTTAAGTATAAGTTTTCACTGTAGTTGTCAGGTAAAATATCTGTATTGCAGCAGTTTGTCGTTGTAAAGCACATTGAATGCTATTTTGACATGCGCTGTAAAAGTGTAATTAATTATTTATTTTTATTTGTTTCCATTGAAACATATTGCACTTTAACCAAAAATAATTAAAATTAAAGTTTAACCAATTATTCATTTTCATATTTGACATCGTTCACGCCATCTTGCTCAATTTAACAGCAATTTATTTCATTTTTAATTCAAAACCACATGAATTCAGAACAGATCTTCATAGAAAAATAAAATTGGAAAGTATGACATTGGAACATAAACACTTTCAAACATGACATTATTAATTCAATAAATATAAGTAAACATTATAAGCCATTAAATAAAATAAATAAGGTATAAAAACGAAGTCTATTCTAATCTCTACATGTACGTGTATTTAAAAAAAAACCACATCAACACCATTGCATACACTGCAAGAAAAATGAAGGTTCCTGATTGAACAAAAAAGGTTAATCAAAAAGTATAAAAAAGTTACACAGATTCGTAAAAAAACCCCACAAAATTCAAGGCCAGCATTTAAATTATCTTTCATACACTTCGATCTTGGCAGCGGTAACCTTTTTACCCGCTCCACTGAACTGATCAAGGGGTGCCAATACTGCCGAATGAACTTGCTGCTGTTTGTGTGAACTGGGGACTACGCTTTGATTCAACCGCGAAGATTAATCTCTTTGCGCAGCGCTATGAATGGGGGAGAATGATTGCAGATCAATATTACTGCATGCATTGTGTTTGACATTTTCGAACTGCATTCTTAATTTCCTTAACTTGATGATTACCTTTCTGTGACATATTGAAATCCTTCATTGGGTGTGATATACTTTGGTTTATATTATTTGGCACACACACAAAATGCATATGAAAAAGGAAAACATTGCACATAGATATATCCATTTCTTCATGTGAATAATTAATAAGAGAGCAAAATCAACGCAGTATGATCAAACAACAAAACTAAAAGCCCCATTTAATATCCTCACTATATTAGCACTGTAACATTAAGATGACCTATAAATATAATCTCTGAAACTAATGATTAAGTCATTGTTGGGTCCGAGTTGGTCGTGCCTGGGTCCGAGTTGGTAGTGGGTCCGAGTTGGTAGTGGGTCCGAGTTGGTAGTGGGTCCGAAGGGGTAGTGGGTCCGAGTTGGCGTGGGTCCGAGTTGGTATGGGTCCGACTTGGCATGGGTCCGACTTGGTTTGGGTCCGAGTTGACCTGATTCCCTGACGCCACTTCAGCGGTTGTGTACAAAGTCTATATGGACAGTCAAGAAAATTTTGTAAGTTACTTAACTTAGAGTTTAGACCATGGAGGTAGAAATAGAAGGAGTTAGTACAAGCAAGATCAAACAGGCCATGTCTCACGCCGCCATCAATCAGATAGCCTTCCCAAAACCGCAAAACCGCAAAAATGCATGCGCATTGTAATTGCATGCGACATCGCAAAAAAGTGTGTTTTTTTTAAGTGCTAAGCATCGCTAAGTTACGATTCTTACATCATTTGAAAGCGCCACCTTTCCGAAACTTTTGCTGTTATTTTTATTCACAGGGCATGGCAGGAAGCTGCCAAAAATGTCTTACATTTCACCAGGTAATTCACGAAATTTCACATTTATCCGAAATATGAAAATATTACTTGCCAAACGAATTATTGGCAAATTTTCATCGTTTTAAAGGTGACATGACAAAGAATTTTGTTGCGCATCCGAAAAACAAGACCCTGATAGCGTGCATATGCTCAAAACGTACTGCGCATGTCCGAAGTATATATTTGTTTGCTGGATGTACTCCAGTCAGGCTTCTTCGGTAGTGAACGGAGCTGAGTGGTCGGCACTAGACATAGCGTTCAAGGGGATTAACGGCGGTCATTAAAATGCCAAGACGCTGCGTGATATCCCATAGCTCACGACAGTGGCCTGGAATATGCTAATTGGGATTAAACCAGGGGGATTTTCGTGCTAACTCCTTTTATTCCTACCTCCATGCCTAGACCATGTCCAAATATTAAAAAAGGCAATTCGTAGAGTCCTAGTTATTCAGACTAAATCAAGACAGTGTTCAAATTGTTACTGTTCTAAATTTTCTACTTAATTTTTCTGTTCTCTCTTGACAGCTTGTAGCCATATGGCTGTCAGTCTGCTGCTTATTATTGCCCTCGTCTCCAGAGCAGCACTTCTCATCTCTGGGGAGCCGAGGTACGAGCAAGGTGTGGTGAGAGTCAATGAGGGTGAAAGAATGCTGACCCAAATCAGGCAGTATGGCGAGCATCCGCGCTACGGCAAATGCTGGACAAGAGCTTTGGAACAAATTAATGAAGGTACAGTTGCAAGGTAGCCCAGGTTGGACGCCGTCATCGTTGCATTTTGAAAGATGTTCAGACTCTTGGATCTTTTTGTAACACGGCTTGAAGTACTCTGCACTCCTCCCTAGCCCTAACCCTCGTGGTTATTCTGGCTAGAAACCCTGCCAAACGCAGCAACCTGCAACATTTGTCTAAATTACAAGCCTGCCCAGTGCAGCAATATCCATCACTCACCCCATCAGGTCAAAAGTCTTGAGGCCAAACTGCCTCAGAGTCTGTGGTTCCCAAACGCAGCAGGATACAACTGTGGCATTGTTCTATGGGACTAGCTCTCAGTGTCTCGGAAGGGACCATTGATGCATTGGTGTTGGTAGCTGAATGCATCAAAGTGCACCAGACTTTTCCACCTGATGCACTGTGTTGCATCTGGCAGGGTTAGGGTTAAGACAGATGTTAGGGGCCCACATGGGCCAAGTTGCAGGGGAAGACTGCAAACCCCTCTGGGCATGGGTGGTAAACCTTTGGGGGGGGGGGGAACTGTTCACGATCCCACATTTTTTTTTTTACCTGCAGATACCAATGGCAATCTTCCCTCCAATAATTGATTCCAAAAATATCTCACATTGCTTGTCTATCACCTTAAATTCCATTGCGCCTAAATTGACCTATCGCGGTAAAATCACGTTAGAATCGCGTCAACGCAGCTTATGAAATATTGTCCAATTACATGATATTACAATCCGAGACAAGTAAAAATTAGTGTACAAAAACTCCATAGGGTTGTCTAAGGGGCGTGGCTAATTCGCAAACGGCAATAGGCCAATTGAACCCATTAGCACCTGTACTACATTTCATTACTTTGTGTATATTCACTGAAGAATCAATAGAATCATAGAGTGCTCGGGCGGTTTCGGGCGGTACAGTGAGTGATAGGCAGGGCGGTTTGAGGTGGTACAGTGACTAAAGGGTTAACAAGATCCTGGATAGAATGGGAGCAACACATATGTTTCAACAGTGCTGCCTGAAGTCAGAGAACCCTGTGATAAATGCCGTATTGTATTCCTCCTAACTCTCCAAGATCCGTCAGACTCCACCAAGAGGTTCTGGAGGATCTTACAGATTTTAGGAAGATGAAGCCCGGTTATTGTCCCTTGAAAGTCAATGTACTTAGAGTGTGCCATTGGGTGCCTGAACAAAGTTGGGGTTCAGGAAGGTCAAGAAGGCCAAGTTTGGGTCATAAATATGTTTGATTTCTCATTTGTTGGGCAGGTTGCAAACGACTCACAGACGATGAGCAGAGTTACTTGGCCCTGACCTTCGCCAACTGTCACTTAGAGAAGGCGGGTCTACCATCGTACCCCTGCGAGAGCGGGACGACTGACATCCAGACCTGCCTGTCACAGCTGCGGGGCGACGCTGTAGCGTTCAACGCCTACACGGAGTTCTTCACCCACACCCAGGACATCTGCTTCTTCTTGCAGAGCCAAGTCTGGCACGAGCAGACGGAGCAGACCGTCTCCAGGCTGGCCCAGAGCTCAGAAGATGTGGCGGACAAGATGGAGGTCACAGGTTGGTGATTGGAGAGGGAATGGGATGATATTGGCGTGGGTGGGCTTGTGTGCAGCTTATGAGAACATCTGTTCATTTGCATGCCAGTTTTTGTCAGTTGCTGCGTGTTGCCATAATAATAATAATGTGGTGATTTTATAGAACTTTGTATCAAAGGTCTCAAAGCGCTTCACAATTATTACCCCTGTTCATCAGGCCATGTTTTTGCAGCAGCTCTAGATCAGCGCATTCTGGTCTCTGCCTTCACAGGTACCAAGGGCGGATCCAGAACACAGTTTTTGGGGCCCAAAAAAAATTTAGTCCCCAAAAAGTTTGTCAAAAAAAAATGACGGCGTGGGGTTCTAGATGCTCTGTGGTGCGAGCTGAGGCAATTTCTGACCACTTTAACCAATTTTTTTTTTTAGAAGAAGATGGTGGTGTACACATTGCCTGCCTTTATTGCAAAGTCATCTAAAAAAAAAATTGATTCGTTTTTTTTTGGGGAGGGGGGCCCATGGCCCACTTTTCCCCCCCCCCCCCCCCCGGATCCGCCCTTGACAGGTACCCAATTATACTCCTGGGTGGAGAGAGGCAATTGTTTTTAAGTGTCTTGCCCAAGAACCCAAGCACCATTTTTCCCGTCAGGGTTCAAACCCACGTTCCACGGCACACGAGTCAAACACCTTAACCATTGGACAGCAGCGCTCCACAGCGCGCCATTCAGCACTCCCTATTCACAAAACAGGTTCAAGCGAATATGTTGGGATCTAGAAAATGTTAGAAGCTCTAGGTTGTCTGCACACACCTATTTTGTTCATCACCAATAAGACCCAATTTCATGGCTTCACTTACCGTTAACAAAATCCCTGCTTACTGTAGCAGAAAATAATTCTGTGCTTACAGTAAACATGTTTCACAGGTTAGCGAGGAAATTTGGCTTTTACGGGGTGTATGCGCGCGCATGCATACATCCCGTAACTGAGGATTCTGGGCTTACAGGGTTAGCGCCTTATTCCTCTGCTAGCGCCGTTTGCACAGAACGGTGATCGGAAGCGCGGAATTCTGTGGTTAGCAGAGCCAAGAAATGGGGCCCTGGTCTTAAAGCTAAGTGCAGTCAGAAGGCCACTGAAGGAAAATTTCCAAAATTGCGTGCTGGGGCTCCAAGCAATGTTTTTCATCCAAGTGGGTAGTTAACAATTACGGGCAGAGTTTTGATCATAATTTGTGCATGTACTTTAGTTTTGGGATTTTGTTGCCTGGTATCAAAATAAGAAATATTTTACACTTTCTCAGCTTTAAACCAATTGATTTGCAGTCGGCTACATTTGTTCGCATAATTTGTTCATTTGGTCTGTCTTGATAGCCCAATAAAGTGTGTTGAATGTTCATTCACAAGGTTGTTTTTTTTGCGTGGGATCTGGAGGCCAACTGAAGGGTAAATAATTTTGGAGATGGGGATAGAAAGTGTACTTAGAAATGGAAGGATTTCTTGACTTTGATAGGTAAACTACAGGAGGAGATGATTGAGAAGCAGGGGACATCACTGAAGCAGCAAGACCTCATCCTGCAGAATGAGGAGAAACTGAGAGATGCACTCCAGACATCCTCACAGGATATCAAGGTATGAATGTCAGAAGAAGATTTCTTGGTTTAATTAATTGGAAAGTTTTAACTGATGGACTTTAAGGATAGTTTTATCAACCTTTCTTTTGTTCGATCAGTCAAAGACATTCGAAAATTCATTCCACTTCCTCTTCCATGCCTTTTAGGGACCGTGACCATTCAGCCCTGGTATGAAAAGGGCCCCCCGGTACCTCGTCCGGTCCAGAGCTAGTCCGGTCTTCAGCCCAGTCTCGTCCGGTACATGGTCCTGTCTGACCAGAAGTTTTGAAGTCAGTCAGGCGCATCAATTTATTGCCCTTTGGAGAACGTTCTGAGCAGAACAATAGCAGACTTATCGGATTAAAGATAAAATCCTTCCAAACTCTTTGGTAATTTACGGTCCCATTGTGCGCGAAACCATATGGCAGGGGTTTTGATCTGTGCCGACAAAAGTGTTCTATTGTTTCGCGCTGAGAGATGAAAACCACACGCAGGTTTTTTCTTGGATATACTACATGTGTCAATACTTGCAAACAATAGACCCCAGGATAGAGGAGTTCCTGATTAGCAACTGGACCTGGGCCGGTAGCTGGGACGGTACGAAGGGACTTCTTGGGAGGGGAAAAGCTTAACGGGGGCCCTTTTCATACCGGGGCTGAATGGTCACGGGCCCTTAGGCAGGCTAGTCACCAACAGTCAGATCATATATCTATAGGCACAGTGACTAGTCATATTCCATCAACCGACAAAAGCAGGTAACTGGTAGTCACAACTGGCTTATCAATCTTCTACAGCCAAAGCATAGCTGTATCAAGTTTTATAACTAATCCCAGCCAGTCAATCCTGCTTTATGTGAGAAGGGAGCACCCAACTGTTGAAAACACAACAGTCACTTGATTTATTTTGACTGCTGGGCAGGCTTTGTTGAATTTGCCAGCCAGAGAAGGAGGGTTATTATGCAAAAATGAAAATGTGTGTACATCCTTACCAAGTGAAGGGGTGCATTGCACTATCTGATATTTTCTGACGGCAAACTTCTGGGAAAGTGACTAAGTTTGCGATTGACACCCTATGCATTACCCCCAGAACACTTTACTGGTGCTACGTGGTGTTCCGCATGTTCATGTCTTGCCCCAGTCAGTTTCATTGTTCACAAATGTTCATACTTTGGTGTTAAGAGTCAAGAAAATACGATGGTAGATATTTTCTCTTCTTCAGTTCCCTGGGATTCTTCGGTAGCGTGGAATCCGGGGGGAAAACTCTGTGAAGAAAAGAAGACAAAGAAACATTTAGCGTTGGAGAAAAACTCACGGAAATTATTCCAGGGGTCACCCAAGACATAGTAGGCTATGACCCCAGATCACCTGGAGCACCTGAAGGGATTCAAACTGGGGTCAAAATAGCACCGCCATGACAAAATGAGTTTCCCTGATGACTCGGGTGACTCAGGACTCGACTTTAGACTCAATGCTCGGGACTTAGACTCAGACTAAAAGTTTGGCGTGTTCTTGTCTCAAACTCAAGACATCTATTTTCATCTTGACCGGTAGAATGTCTTCACGGAGATGAAGGACCAGACCCAGAACCAGCAGCGTCTGTTTGAGGAGACCTTCAGCCGCGTGGGTGACATCCAACGTCTCATCCTGGGCGAATTCAGCTGGTTCAACTCCCTTCTGTTCTTCGCCGCCGCTGTGCTGATCGCCTACATAGTGACCTCCGCGCCCCGCACCAGCGGAGCCAGGCTCTGGCTGTTCATTATCCTGGGGGTGGACTTGGTGGTTGAGAGAGGCGTCTTTCAAGTCGTTGGTGGCGATCAGGTACGGCCTCTGTTGCATAAGTACCTCCTGAGCTGCATGAATGGCAAGGAATATTGATATTGCAGATATTGACCAGACATTCCTCAGGTCTGCTTGCATCCTCTTTTTTTCACCCTACATCTCCTGTGAAAATCGTCCCATTTTATATGATTTTATATTAAAATGTTGTTTCCTTATTCTCTCATTATTCTTGTAGGCACAGCTTTATGATCACATGTGGTTTTGTCGCAAGTGCTTCTGTGCCATTGCCTTGGTGGTGCTCTTTGTTTGTGCCTATCGATACAAAGACTTGGCCACTGTGAACAACATGCTTCTGCTGGAGATCCGACGACAAAACTCGGAGCTGTGCCGCGTCATGAAAGGAATCGGTTAGTAAGGCTCCTTAAAAAGAAACTGTTATGGCAGGTTGATACTTTTTGGGAGTACTGTTACGTCCCAACTGTAGCAATGGCCCCAACTACAACTTTTTTTCATATCTAATCCTGCCAGCATTGTGAATGCAATTTAATCTCTTGTACCTGTATACCAGTCATCAGTAAACAGCTTCTACATTTGAAACACATAAGCCAGCTCTGATTGGAATCTTTTGTGACTGGAAATAAGTTTAAGCCTTGTTTATTGCGGTATATGTACTTCATATCGTCACAGAGGCGCATAATTCCTTGTGCACATTGTGTAAACCGCGGTACGACCAAATTTCAGACACAGATTTTGGTTCGGCAAAAAAAAGCCCATGATTACAGCAATAGATCTTGCTGTTTGATTACTAGTTGAGACCAAATGCTATGTAAATGTATTTACCAGGAGTTTATTATAATATGAATGTGACACTTGGGCCCCCAAAAAGTAAATGCTGCATTTTGATGTATCTTCCTTTTTGCTCTTCTTGTTTTCTTGGAAGGTGTGAATTCGTACCCAGCACTCGGGGGCAACAATGTCGCCACAGCTCTGCAGTCTTCAGGTGCCGCTGCCATGTCGCTGGTCGCGGGTCACAAACCACTCTCTCTCGGCCGAGACTACAGCGACAGTATGTTGCACCGAACAGCAGGTACTGAATGCCAAGATTCAGGTCACTTACACCACAGAGAAGTATTTTCCCAATTCAAATAGACCTACGGCATGTATTGACACCTGTAGACCGGAAACACGTCGTGTCACCAACTATTCGGAATCAAGCTACCTTTTCAGTCCATTTTGGGCCCATATGCGTGGTTAGGCCTATGACTAACAATAGGCCTAGGTACGTAATGGGCATAAAGGGGACTGGAACCGCATTTATAGCAAACGGTTTTACAAGTGGAGTGTCATGGCCGAGCGGTTAAGAGCACCGGACTCGAGCTCTGGTGTATCTGATCAATACATTGTGGGTTCGAGTCCTGCTCTTGACACTTGTGTCCTTAAGCAAGACACTTAACCATTCTTGCTTCGTCCTTCGGATGGGACGTAAAGCCGTAGGTCCCGTGTGTTGTGTAATGCACGTAAAAGAACCCAGTAACACTTATCGCTAAGAGAAGGGGTTCGCCCCGGTGTTTCTGGCAGTGCGTTTATCCTCCTACATATGAGGCTGCACTTTCAAAGAAGGAATTGACTCAATAAGATGGAATTCAAAACAAAACAAAAAACATCCAATGTATCCAGGAATGGTACAACAGGGGGCCGAAGGGGTAATGGATGGCTACAGTTCAGATGGATACATGAGCACCAACACTGAACCCACTGTGGCAGGGGGCGCAAAGTGTTTCTGCTTTTTGTTTTTTCAATAACTGCCCAGACAACAGTAATTGATGGCTACAACCCATACAACTTCAGGGCTTCAGACACCGGGCCAACCTGCGCAGTGGGGCAGACTGTTTCCGCCTTCTTTTATGCATTTGTTTTTTGTGTGCATTTTTTTTTTTTACTCTTTCAACAACTCCCTAGACAACGTAACAGCAATTGACGGATACAGCTCAGACGACTTCACGAGTACAGACACGGAGCCCACCTGCGTCGGGGCACACAGCTCAACAGACACCGACGAACTGTCGGACACGGAGAGCTTCGTCACTGCAAACCAGGCCAGTCAGCCGGTCAGTTGGAGGGTCAGTCTGGAGGGACAGAGGAGGGGCAGTCATCAGGCATCAAACGACAGCTTCATGCAGGGACTAAACGACTCGGGTAAAATTTGTTCCCTTTTGTTAAAAGGCAATATTTTTTATTTATTAAAAGGTAAGTTTAATTTTTTTTTTTATCAATTTCAAACACAATTTTACAAGTGTTTCAGAATTAGGGATTTGGGTTTTAGGTAACTTTATCTAGTGTTGAGAACTTGAGGTAAGTAATTTGCTGCATTTCTGGTACCTCATGATGAACAATTGCACAGTTTTGCTTCCTAAAAACCTTTAAAAAAACCCTACATTTCGATTTTCAAAACCTATTAAAAAACCTATAAATTGATAATGAGGGGCATTGTGAGTATTTTTCTGGTTATTTTTAGGAATTAGTTCTGGTCAATTTTTTGGGAGGCCTGCTCCATCCCTCACAAATTCCAGCCCCATCTTTGTCTCTAAGCTTTGTTCATGCTCTTTTGGTCAGTTGGTTATGTCAAGTTATTTTGATTGTTTTAGGGGTAATTTTTGCACACAGCCCCTCTCCCCCTCCATCCCCCCTTTCACATCCAAGCTTGGTTTGCGTTGGAGAATGCAACAACTCCAACTTTGTGTCATAAAATAGTCACCACAAATATTACTGTTGGATCGGTGTAGTAACCAAACGTAAGTGGATTTTTTTGTTTGGTGTCTCATTCAAAAGTGAATGACGTTTATGTTGCTAGGAAAATAGCAATTTGAAAAATAAAAATCTATTTTTTGAGATGAAAGTCGAAAATTGAAACAGCAGGAAATTTAAATTACATTGGATTGTTCATTCATTTGCACTTGTTCAAGGTACTTTTTCTATTATATTTGCTTCTGTACAGTGAACACTCCATTCCAATCCAATACACCAGATGCCACCTTCATCGGCAGCTCCTCAATGACAAAGAGAAAACGAGGCCGGCCAAAAGGCAGCAGAAGCAGGCAGTCAACGCCGCAGAGCGTGAGTTTCATTTCCTTAAAATACTTCCAATAAATACTCAACATTTTAACCCTGTGGGAATTTTTGCAGGGAAAAACTCCTGAATCCTCCAAAATCCCTCACGAGCCAATCACACATACTTCATACAACAACAAAAATTAGATCTCTACCGCTCCCCCTTTATTGTCATTGAATGGGCTGAAAAATCCTAAACCTCTTAAACTACTGTTGGATTTTTCGAGGATTTGGTTAACCCTTTCCTTACCGTGGGCAACTTTTGTCGACAAGGAAGTAGCCCCCTGCTGATTCCCATGGGCGACTTTAGTCCACCAGGAAACCACACACAGATCACCCTCAACACATATCCACTACTTTTCAGAAAGGTTGATTTGTTTGGCCGCCCATACATCAACTATATACCATCTGAAAGAGTGTTTTCGGATCTTTCTAGTGGAGTAGTTTATTCATAGTGTCACCATTACAAAAAGTTGAGAAAAGTGCGACAGAAGTATCCACGCACAATTTGAGGTGTGGAGTGCCATTTGGTCATGTGGTGAAATGGCTTGCAGTTTGATAAATGGGACCAGATGAACAAAAAGGCATAACTTTCTTATATTTGCACATATGGACCTCAATTTTGCATCACATACAAGACTAAGGTTCAAGGAACAAACTTTACACACAACACCTATGATTTTAGTCACTCGGCAGTGAAAATCTGGGTTGAAAAAATGTGAGTTTTCAACTTGCGGTCTTTTTTTTCATGCTCTAGTAATTTCCGCATGACTGAGCAAACAATTTGGTCATGGGGAGAGCCAAGTCAATAAACAATGTGGTAATGAAAGGGTTAAAGAGCGTAAACTGGTTAACAGCTCTGTCACAGACATGACATAACACTGGAATTACTCTCCTGCATTTTCATTCTTTTTGATTTTTTTTCATTTCAGGAAAGTAGTAGAACACCAACTCAGACCCGCTACAACCTGAGGACCAGGGTTTCCGAGTCCTTCAACAACTCCATCCTCAACACGGAGACGGTGCAGATGTTTGTTGAACGGATTGGCGCGTCGCTGGGCCAGAGGACCTACCGGGCCGAGAGGGTCCAGCCAAGACGTCGTAACGTCACCTCGTTTTCGTCTGACGACGAGTATTGAACAAAATCTTCATTAAGATCGCGTCTTGTTTGTCTGATGACAAATTAGGCAAGTTGCCTGCCGAGTAGCACTTGGTACGTGCGTTGTGATTGATTCTTTTCGTTTGATTCATCCGCAATGTCGACATTGGGAAACTGTCGGTAAAATGGACTCAAAAGACGTTTTACTCAGTTTTTGTTCTAATAATTTATCGGCAAGTTATCAATAGAAAATTGCGCTTGCCCGTCTGAAATGTTGTGTAGAAATGTACAAAGGCAGTTTTTAGTAATAAAATTGATAAAATGGAATCGGATACCTGTAAATCAGCAGTCAGGTTATGGGTACCCAGATACCCACCATTGCCTTAATCAATACCATTTGGGAACATCTACAATAAATGTCTTCTTTTTTTTCTTGATGCACTGAAATCGGGACTTGTGCCGTTGACGGCAGTCTCCGTTTTGCTAGTTGCTTATAATTATATTTCTGACAACAAACTTCAAGACAAGCTCTTTCAGCACTTAAAGCAGGACTGTTCTTATCAGAACAAAAACTACTTAGCCAAAGTTGATAATAAGCAGAATATCTTCTAAGCAGTAGTTATTAACCACATGGTGTTACCGCAAACCGAAACGATACCGATACTCCACCATGCAAAGCCTCAAATCTTAAACTTCAATATTGTTCAAATGGGACTTGAATTTAAATGATGCATTTTGAAATAATGAGTGAATATTGAAAGTAACAGAATCTACAGTACTGCCACACTTTTAATCATAAGTGGAGATTCAGGGTTACCACAAATAGTACCGAGATTAAGTACTATCTGTATTTTGTAAGCTCGTATTCATACTTTTTGTAAAAGAAAATGTAATAACACATTGTAGTATATACCCCCCAAGGGTTCCTCAGGACTACCCTGCTAAATCCAACAGGGTCCAACGGTTACTTCCTGCTCAATCCAACAGAATCCAACTGAGCCTAATTTTTAGTCGTCTGCTGGATCCAACAGAGTCCAACTTGACGTTATTTATCAGTACCCAACAGAATCCGACTCTGAATATGTACATGTACAATTGTACAACGCGTTTACTGCTCAATCCAACAGGCTCCAACGGGTTTATAATATAGTTGGATCCTGCTGGATTCAGCAGAGTTAGGGTGTTCTTAGAAGTGGGCATGAATGTTAACACCTTGGACAAAAACTTGCTGTTGATATCATGTGTATCAATAATTGACTTTTACCAGTGACGTGCCACAATATCGTGTAGTATCAGAAGTTCACTTCTGGGTTTTGTAGTATTTTTCAGGGTTTTGTAGTATTTTTCATCGACTTCAGACTTTTTTATGCAAGAAATTTATACGAAGACTTGTTGGTAAAAGTTGTAACTGTGATGAAAGAATGGAAGAAAGACTATTAATTTCATTGTAGCATACCAGCCTTCACACTGTCTCTCATTTTCAATCAAAGTTTGAGTGTCTAAGAGTGTTTGATCTGTTACACAGTACCCTGTGGAGACATGTGTGTGTTTAAGAGTGTTTGATCTGTTACACAGTACCCTGTGGAGACATGTGTGTGTTTAAGAGTGTTTGATCTGTTACACAGTACCCTGTGGAGACATGTGTGTGTTTAAGAGTGTTTGATCTGTTACACAGTACCCTGTGGAGACATGTGTGTGTTTCAGAGTGTTTGATCTGTTACACGGTACCCTGTGGAGACGTGTGTGTTTAAGAGTGTTTGATCTGTTACATGGTACCCTGTGGAGACGTGTGTGTTTTAAGAGTGTTTGATCTGTTACACAGTACCCTGTGGAGACATGTGTGTGTTTAAGAGTGTTTGATCTGTTACACGGTACCCTGTGGAGACATGTGTGTGTTTAAGAGTGTTTGATCTGTTACAGGGTACCCTGTGGAGACATGTGAATAACAGGGAACAAAAGATTGTATACATCTCCACAAGGTTATCATGAAATAGATATATGGATGTTACTCAAAAACTAGGAATTTCCAAGGTGTGTTGATCATCGCAAATGGAAGTATTTTATGTAAGGGATATTAAGTCCGAATTTCAGCCCAGGAAATTAATTCTGGTTAAAATAGGAGCAATTTGAAACTACACTTTCAAACTCAAAAACTTTAGTACACGAGAACAAAGAAATGACTCCACAAGGATACAAATTTCAATATGTGTGTTTATGAGTGTCTGTGTTGCGACCAATAAAATGACATTCAAGAGAGAAAAATTCTGAATTTTCATCACAACTCCATCCAATTGGCAAGAACATTTTGAAGTCGATCGAAAGGTAAAGATATAAACTGTATGAATGTACACACACGTACCATAATGTCGACCAAATTAAGATCAGTACCTGTTCTATGCACCATATTTCTTGACAGACATTAATTTTAGAATAAACTGCCTTTTTTTTCACTAAATTATTTATAAGCCGATTGTGTTTTGACAAGTGTAATTGCTCTTGTATTCCAGCCAAAGACGAATGAAGATCTACAATACATGTACATAAATGTATGTAAGCCCTGTATTTTAGTTGTTCATTAAGCCATATGGTGTTTGCATTCGGAAAAAAAAAGTGTATATTTTGGAAAATAGCTTTTGCATATAAAATGTTGAAAAATAAGGATTTCAGGACTGTAGTGTGATTTCAAATAATGACTTTGAATTTTTTATGAAATCTTGACTAGACTGAAGTTAAATATTAATGTATTGTATAATTTGTTTTTGCCATGATCACTCCCCTCAACTTTTGGGGAAAAAAACATTGTGACTTGAAATTGTGACTTGAAATTTTAAATAAAAGTTTAAAGAAAAACATTGCCGGGTCTGTGTAAATCATTTCCCAAGATCAATATCAGGACTGTTATAAACTGATGCCAGATAGATGGTTCTTGAAGGAATAGAAGTATATTCACCAAACAAGTGTTCCATACTTGCATAACAGTATACAAATAATGAATGTTTATGAGTGCAAAGTTAAGAATAACTTCATGAGGTGACGCCCGGTGGAATGGAACATGCCATCTGACACCTCATGCCATTATTCTTTCCATTGCACGAATGTGAAACATTCATATCATTTTTTTTTACGATAGAATAAATCCTTGTCATCTGATTAGTAATTTGTAAACTGGTACTTTGAATGTACGGCATCAGAGCTGTGTTATAGTGCAACCAGTAGTGTGACTAGCAATGGAAGTTGTATTTACCATGAAATTGAACTTCTATTTTTGCAGTGCGACCGCACTGGCACTGTGACAAATAATTCATTGTTATACCTCTGTCTTGAATACTGTATTTTCATTCTAGATCAATCACATGTTTACTTTATAAAAAGTCATAGCACACGCCCTGTGCACGTACGTGATATCCCACAGGGAGTGTGCTATTACTTTGTGCGTACGCACACGTTTCGCACATAAAACGCAGGGAACTTGCAGACTATCAGCTGTTTTGAGCACGCGACATGCGTGTGAGTTGACGTCGTGTCATGATTGTTGTGTTAAGTGCTGTTTGTCAAGCTTTCGTGATTTTTACATCAAAATCCAAAAAAATCCATAAGAAAACAATTGTTGACTGGTGTGACGTTTTGAACACCCTCGGGGTGCATGCGCCCCACGGGTGTTCAAAACGTCATACCCCACATCCAGTGGCGTCACCAGACTTTTCAGTCTGGGGGGGCACAGGGGGGGCACCAGCATTTGATGGGGGGGGGGGGCACTTAGGTGAATATATATATATTTTTTTACCAACCCAAATCTCAGATGGGGTGCACTCGGGGGGGCACTAGGTTTTCCAGGGGGGGCACGTGCCCCCCCCGGCCCCCCCTTGGCGACGCCACTGCCCACATCACATCAGTCAACAATTGTTAATTGGTTAATGCGTGATCAACAACCCAACAATCAGATGAAGGGGATATATTTAGGCATCGTATCAATGAAATTATCAAAGAAGCAACATGAAAATATATCTCAAAAAGCTTGCAATTTTATTCATAGTAGATGATTAGACATGTTCAAAAAATATTTAATTGTGAGATAAACACAACAGAAAGATTCCACATTGGAATGTGTTTTTACAGTATCCCATAATAAGGGCTCATTGGCCACACTGGTATTAAATCCTACACTTGGAACTGGGCTATAAACATCGGCTCAAAAATAGCCAACTAGACAAAAACTACAATAGTGTCTTGCGACAGAAAGAGTGGTAAACCAGTTCAAGGTTTTGCGGTATTTGGAACGGATGACGGATAAACACGCAACGAGCAAGGCCGGAAATATCTGTCTGCAACGCGCTCGCAGCGAGCGAGGCCGGAAATATCGGGGTGTGCTACCCGCAGATGACTGCCTGAACCCGTCTGGCAACGAGGTTCGTGAAAACAATCCCGCGCCTGGGTCCGGTTAATGTCAAAATAATCCCGGCGCGAAGTGGTTAATCCAAAAGAATAGTTTAGTTCATATCTTGGTCTGCATTCTAAATGATCAAGACAGCTGGGATATTCCAAAGTTTGAGTCAGTCTGGTCCTCTGTGTTTATAAATAAAATAAAAAATATTGTGTATGACATTAAGTTCTATTTTGAGTCTCAAAACAACTACTCCACAATCTAATTATAATTTTTTTTTTTTATGTTTGTAATTAGAGTCAATTTTCACTTGAGGGAAAATTGAATCAAAGACCCAAATGTTCTCATGATACTAATAAAGAATAAAACACACTAAATGACCGAAAGTGTATGCTTTCAACTTGAAAAAAAAAAAACACCAAAAACAAAAAAGCAATAACATATGAAACAGACATGTAAAAACTGTATCTTACTTTTAGAACATGCTGAACAAACTGGGCAAAAATCAAGGGTGATTCTGTGCTGTTGGACTTGGACAAGTATTTTTCTGGAAAAGTTCTGTTATAATCACCACTGTATTTATCCAAAAAAGTTACAATTGATTGGAAATGGAAACTTTCATTTCACCAAAGCTGGAGGCTAAGGGCCAATAACTTATAATTTAACAAGTTAGATATGGTAATATGGCAGAAACTTGGTGTCCTTTAAATAAACTCTGACCCCTTATATTACATATTTCATGCATAATGTGGGAAATTCTACAAATGTACCGGTGATTTCTCAGTATACAGGGTGTAGCAAGGGCAAAAAATGAGAGTCCCAAAAATTAGGGGGTTTGTATTTTAAACTTCTGAGCATCAGCACCAGTGTTTTAGTCGAGTCTATCACAAGCCCCTGTAAGTCCTCACAAATCAAATTACAAGTCCTCAAATCCCAAGTCAAGCCACAAAAGGCATTCCTTTGTTACTGTTCCTCAACTGTTACTTGTGACTGGACTTGTGATTTACCTGTGACTGGACTTGTAATGTACTTGTGACTGGACTTGTGATTTATTTGTGACTAGACTTGTGATTTACTTGTGACTGGACTTGTGATTTACTTGTGACTGGACTTGTGATTTACTTGTGACTGGACTTGTGATTTACTTGCGACTGGACTTGTGATTTATTTGTGACTGGACTTGTGATTTACTTGTGACTGGACTGGTGATGGACTACAACATTGCTGTTTTCAAAACAAAAGCTGAAAAAAACTTTGCCAAGTTTCTCTTACTTGTGGAGAGATGTGTTTTACACACGCCATGTACAGCTCATTCATCCACGAATGCCAAAAAAAGAGGGTTAATCAGGGTGACCATTTTAGCAGATTTTCTGCTAGATCTGGCAGATTTTTTGGAAAAAATATTGAAAATAGCAGAAAATCTAGCAGGATGAAAAATCTAGCAGATTTCTAGCAGAATTATGAAAATTTTTGTTCCTAACAGAAAGAATATAGCAGTTTTGTTCTGAACAAGCTTCAACTATCTCAAGCAAACCTTGAACTGCTGGGCTAGGCCACATAATGGCGCAGGTGATGTTCACACCTACATTAGCATGGCGCAAGCCGTATCAAGATTTGGTAAGCTTTTTGTTCACGTACGTATATTATGATGCTCTAAAAAGAACACATTTTGCCGTAACTAGGCATTTTTTGTATAACATCTGCGTGTGAATATTTTTGTTTTTAATGTATTTTGTGTCATTATAGGTGAGTTGGCAGATTTTTAGTTGAATCTAGCAAAATTTTGAAATGCATCTAGAAGAAGTTTGCAATTTTCATCTGGTCACCCTGGTGTTGATAGAGAAAGACCACGCAACCTTTACGACAGTGTTCCAAGTTCACAATTGTCTTGTTTTTTTTCCGGAGATGCAAGGTTTTATTTTGAAACACCCAGTATGCCTGTGATGGGTTGAACAATATATAATTGTTTCATCCAAAACACAACTGTTTGTGAAATTGACAAGTTTAATTAAAATAAAAAAGGCCCAATCATACAAATCGATAGATATGTGCATCTTGCACAGCCACTGATTTTAGACTTTCAATCCATAATACATGTACATACTGTCCTCTATATGTTTTAGCAACTCTTAATTTAAAGCTCAATCATCATCCATTAATTAAAAAAAAAAAAAAATTAGAAAATTGGAATCTACTTTAATACAGATCCAACTTTAATTCATTTACATTCCAAATTTTCTATCTTTCTGTCTATTTCCCAATTGCAGTGCTTGTATTATATAAGTGATTGAACGGCATACTTTGTTTACAAATTTTCAAAAAATAAATGTGTGGGCCACGTTGGTTACTGACATGTTTTGTACAAAATGACCCATGACCCCAACTCCCAAGGCATTTTTTCACTACTAACTTTCCTCAATCCTCCAAAATCCTCCGTTGTGCAGGAAATAGTTTGCACGTATGTTATACTTTAACTTCCAAGGAGCAGGAAGCCTCAAGAAAACAACAGTGCCTGAGCTCTATCTTCCACATCCTGCAACATCATCTTAACCCTTCTACAATTCACAACCCTTCAAGTTTGGCAAAACCAACTTTGTCAATGCGCCCACGCTTCAGATTCCTTTGAGGTAATCTGCTGTGGAGTATGGATAACACTTCAAATCCCTGCACAGAATTCTTCTGTGTGGTTAAGCTCAGGGCAAGCAGGCAGATTCGATTCACTACTTTCCACAGTGCTGTGGGTGTTTTTTGTGTGCAGTGATTCTCTGTGTGACACAGCTACTTAAACACTTCATATCCCTTCACCTGAAAACTGACCTGCAGGGTTTTGAAGGGTTTTACATATTGCTCTGAATATACTGACTTCCCGAGAGGAGCCTTAGTAAGAGGGTTAATACTTCCCGGCGGATTTTGAAGGATATGGGAGGAATTAGGGTCGGTGAAGCTATACCTTCTAGAAAGCCGTATTTCTCCTCTGATAAGATGTGTGGATGCTACAAACTCGTGATGGTGATCGCATCCTTAGCCCACCCCTTTATTGGTTTGCATCGAGCTGCATCTACATTATTTAAAACTGGAGAGAGAGAGAAAAAGAGAAAAACAAGCCACTGTCATTTTTCAGCACATGAATTTCCATTTAAAGGGATTTAAGTAGACTCCTGACTTCTTGGCCTGAAATTTGAGGTATACATGTACGCAAATGTTTGGTGCCAACATGTTATTTACGATTTAAAAAAAAAAGAGCTGGAGTCAGGCAATTGCAGGAGGGATTCTATCCCTGCATTTGATAACAAGTTTAGGAATTAAGTATTCTGAGCTTACCCGGCCCCATTTCTTAGCTTTGCTTACCACAGAATTCCGCGCTTATGATCAGCCACGCCGACCAAGCTAGCAGAAAAATTCTGTGCTAACGCTGTAAGCACAAAATCCTTAGTTACGGGGTGTACACATGCGCAGAAGCCAAAATTCCTCGCTAATCTGAGAAATGCACTTAGCATAAGCAAACCATTTTTTGCTACAGTAAGCAGGATTTTTCGCTAACGGTAAGCAGAGCCAAGAAATTGGGCCCAGGATAGCACAGGAATTCTGTGCCAGCCCTGTAAGCACAGAATCCTTAGTTGCCGAATTCACATTATGTGCACAAGCCAAAATATCTTGTGAGACACTAAAACAAAGATACCATTCAGGAAGAATTTTCTTTTATTTCTAGCACATATTTTTGGGGTCGAATGCAACTCTTTGATGGTCGGTCATTGCAAGTTGGAAAAAATATTCAGACAGAGAAACATTTCCAATTTTTGCAAGAAGTTATTACTTTCATGACTTTTTACTTTCAGGAAATTGTTTGAGACTTCCCACAGACTTTCATGTGTGCAGAGCCACAGTCGAACATCTGATATATCTGAGCAATACAAATTTTATGCGACCCGCGTGTCAACCAGTCGGAGTCGACTTTAGAACTGTGACACAATTTCCATCAGAAATGTGGACTTAGCTGTTGATTGGTCAATTTGGACGCCATGATTTTGTAATACAATAATGGGTAACCGAAGACCCGATCGAAGGCGCCCACTGAATGGTCAGAATCTGGAGGTCAAGACGCAGTCTTGTTTTGCATAAATAATTGCAAATCTGCTCGCATATCATAGACCATTGCTGTGCAAGGGAATATTCCATGGACTAAACAGACTTTGCGCACAACTACCAAAGTGGTGGCGGAATACTGCATTTTCCCCTCATTCTTTCCTTATGGTAAGCACCGCCATGAAATTCAGGCAAAATTGGGGGTTTTCTGGACAAGGTATGTTGGAGGGTAGTGTTAAATACATGGGCTGGGCAGGGAAAACATTTGCACGCAAGTTAAAGAGAACAAAACTTTTGACGCAAGCTTACATTTTTCAGGAACTCCTGAGCGACGATACGGGCCCTGGCGTTGACGCTAAGTTTCATCTCGCTAATCTCCTTGTCAATTTCCTCCATAAACTGGATGACAAAGTCTACTAGCTTGTCCTTGTACATCTGCTCTGTGTGGAAGTTGGTGATGAGGAAACTGATGTCGTAGCCCTGCAGGGGGAAAAAGATAAAAGATAAACCAAGCATGAGACCGAGATCAGAATGAGAAGTATCCAGTCATGTTACAGAATTCAGGTTTTCCTCACAAGTTTGGGGCTTTTAACTTTTAAGAGCTCAGTAAATAAACCTGACAATATTATTTTCAAATCTTATACATCCATCATCTAGTAATGGTCAGTGAGATTATTACAGACCTGGAGTTTTGGATCATTTCTCTGAATCATTAATTAGATATCATGATTAATTGGCTCTGTCACAGACATTACACTTCCTTTCATGAGGCTGGAATTCCCAGCTGTGATTTCTCTTATCTTGCAGCTGAAGTTGCAAATTTGAATCAAAAATGAAAATGACAGTTGGTTTACACAAATCAAGCTTTCAGATTTTTTTATAACACACTCTATGAGCATTTCTTAAAGGAATTTGTCAGAGTAAAAATAAATCAAACATTTGCAGTAAATTTATGGCAAAAAAGCAACATAAATACACACCTAATGCATTTGTAATGTAAAAAAAAATGCCACTAAGAAAAGGCCAAACTATAAAAAAAATCCAGCAAGTTTTTTATGAAACCAAATTAAGATAAAATGTGTGCACATACCTCGACCGGCTTTCGTCTGAGGATGAAGAAGTTCTCTGCCCTCAGCATCATGAAGCGCATGAACTTGTGACATAGGATCTTCTCAATTTCATCAGCCTAAAAAAAAGAGAAAGAGAGAAAATCCATGATTTAAGTATTCTGGTAAATGTAAAATCTATTGCTGTTCATGCGTTTTGTTTATTTCCAATAACACCGCTCAAAAACCAAAGAAGAATGTTCAAAACCTATTCCTGTTGAAGTTTCAGCTCAGTGGATATTACACTTTTCAAGAAAACAGTGAAAAACAAAAACCCAATTTTGTTGGCAGCACTTTTTGTTTCCAAAAATCAGTCAATTGACTGATCACTGGATACCACCTACATGTATTGATTTCTTCTAAATGACAGCAAGCCAGACGGAATAATTTCATGGGGTGTTTAGTACCAGTACAATCTTTAATCCAAGTATGCTTTTTCATAATAATTTCGTAGGTTACTTTTGGGATAAATGCAAATGATCCTATATGCCTTTAAGTTAAGTTGTTTTCAACGAGGGCAATAGTTTAGAAAGGCCTGTGCTTTGACTTACTTGTTTGATGCCAATGCTTATCCTGATTGAGTTGATGGATCCCTCTATAAGAACTCTCTCTTTCTCGTTTCGGCTGACCACTACCGGTATGAGGAGAAGCTCCTTCCCGCTCCTGTAGAAATGATCAAATAACGTCAATCAGAGAGTACAAGGTACACTACCTTCACTCTCCTAGTGGGAAGTCCATATTCAGAGCAATATGTAAAACCCTTCAAAATCCTGCAGGTCACTTTAAGTAAAGGGTTAAAGTAACTGTGTCACACAGAGAGTCTCTGGAAAAAAACCCAGCGCTGTGGAGAGCAGTGAAGCATGACCAAATCTACCTTTTTGCCTCGAGCTTTAATAATCTCTGAAAAGAATTGTGTAGGGATTTGAAGTGTTATTTTTACTCCACAGAAGATTTCCTCCAAGGAATTCGGGCATTTCACAAAGCAGTGCGCCACCAAGAGTTTGCCATGGCGAGTCTATTTTTCAGGTTTACGGTCGACAAATTGGTCCATTTGAATGAGTGTCAGAAGACAGCTTGAGCTAATATGTTATAGATTGGAGCATAGCGTTCTGCCGCCTTACAAAAATACCATATTGATAAGAAGAAAAGAAAAGGGCAAACAGATCCTCGAATCATATGTTTACGAAACTTACTGACCAGAAAAAACTAACGATTTCAAATGTCCCGCGCTGCGAATTTGTCAACCATTTCCCACAATGCACTGGGAAAAATTAACTTTCCGTGGCAAACTCTTGGTGGCGCACTGCATTGTGAGTCGTCCGAATTTGAAGTGTGGTTGCTAACTCTATGCGCAAAAGTGGTTTTGCAAAACTTGAAAGAGTAGTGAAGTACAGAAGACTAGGGGGGGGGGGGTTTAACCTTTGAACATAACCCCTTTTATTCCACATGTAGTTGATGGATTCTGTTGGATTCTGTTGCATGTTTCAGACTTCGCTATCACTAGATGCTACTGAATTCAGTGGGGCATATAGCGACAGCACACGACAACACTATTTTGGAAGGTCAAATGCGTGTATACGTGTATAGTTTTTGGCTCAAATTGTCTTCATAAACTCTTTTTTTTATCAATAGAGCGAGGAATATCGGATGTACATATAAATCTCAATTGTTTTATCTTTTAGTTTTTCTGCATAATATCACATGTTCCTTACAGACTCCAAGGGCAGACAGTGGGGGAGTGACTCCTCCCCCTTCCAATTTTAATAGTTTTACATGATGGGAAAAGATCCCAAATTTCCTTAACCCTAATCTTTCCAACTCCATCAAAATCCATCCCCACATTGTGGGGATTTTGGTAGGCAAGCCATCTGAACCAAGTCCATCAAAATCCACCTATAGCAGTGGTGGTCTTGTGGTCAATTTCAGCGGATTAAGTACTAAAGCATTATGGGTCAGCGATGATGGATTTTGGCCGACTTGGTCCAGTTAAAAGACACTTTAGGGGTAAGGGTTAAGTTCCCTGAATAATGTCTTCAGAATCACTCCGTTTTGCAAATATGATTCACTGCTTTGGGCCTTTGGCCTAATTTTGCATCTTGGACTGCACCACCCAAGCCGCCTCCCTTTGGAGACTCCTGGGTGCTCCCACTGCACTCACCTGACTTCCACCTCCGGTTTGTTGTGTCTTTCTACGACCTGTGAGGAGAAGTTTTCAAGGCACATGGACGCTTGTAAGGTTGCCCTTACTGCCTGTAGGTAGGGCCTCAATGTCGCAGCCTGGAGCAAAGAAAAACAAATTAAAAATACAAGATTTAACAAAAAATTTGTTCTGAAGCTCTAATCTGATTAAAATACTCTGGGCTGGTCCATGACGTTTTTGGTGTTACATAATCCCTACTATTTATAGCTTCTTTTTGTTTAAGAATATTGCATCACATGTATTTCACATACATTTATACCTGCACCATGGAGCTGTAGCTCCATGCCTGTACACAATTACCTCTTTCTGCATTTCACTAAAGAAAAATATATTTAATGAAAGTGAATAATTTTGGCCAAATATTAGAGAAGGGGAGGGGGCCTGGTCAGGGTTGGGTTTTTTTTGTAAAAAGATCCCCTTAAAAAGAAATAATAAACACAGCTGTGGCTGGGTATGAAAAAAAAAACGGTAGAAGGGTAAACAATCAATCACATATCAAAAGGAAACTGGATGACTGGCAACATGTACCTCTAGGAATTGGAATACATTGTTATAACTTTTTTATTAAAAGAGTTAGTTATCTTTTTTAATGTGGTTTTCTTTTAATGTGCCTCTGTAGTGTTCTCCCTAACTGCTTACATGTATACTGCATGTAATTCAAATGTTTAGACACTCTGACTATTAAGCTGAGTCACAAAAAAATATCATTCTATTTTAAAATTAAATAAACCATGGGAATGATGATTTCGGAAAGATTTCCATATACGAAGTTCACTCAACACCCTGTGTACAAACCCTATGAGATTGGACAGAAAAATTCTAAGTGTTTTCTAAGAAAATGCTTGTATTTTCTCACTGCTCAAATTGACTTTGATGACATGAAATTGCTATCTGGGGGCTTGTTAGTCAATACAGAGGAAAATTAGTGAACTTCGTATATGGAAATCTTTCCATGATTTCTATTATGGCTTGATTTATGTCCTTTTTTACTTCCGATGTTGAATAAATCACTTTAACCCTAACAATCATCTCCAGTCAAACTCCAACACAAGGGTTTGTTGGAATCTGTTAGGATGAGTACTGCACTGGTGAACTGATTATGCCTTACATGGGGTTAGGCATTCCACCAATATCAGAGTCCAACAGTTTGGGGAAGGTTCCTACACGTACTTAATCACTCAAGGGGGTTAGGGTTTTAATGAGATCAAGCAATGAATGCAATACTGAATGGACTACCTACAGACACAATGATGCATGTACTTACTATAGATCCTTGCTATTGTACAATAATTCTATTCATTAGTATTTTTACATAGCACTACAATAGCACATCCTTTTCTACACTAACAGGAAGTACATGTTCGTACGATGGACAGACTTGTATAAACATTTGTGGCAATGTGTACAGCATGTATGTAGGTTATGAAAACAATTTTTGAGGTAATTTTTTGCTGTTAATTAATGTACATGTACATGTGTAAGAAATTAAATGCACCACAAACTATGTGTATCCATCAGAACCCTTCTCATAATATTTGTGAAAGATTATGATTATGATCTGATTGCGTGCTAAATGTACATGTATGCTACAATGGAAGCAATCAAGCAGGAGTAATTTCCAGGCATTATATGCCTTGGAAGGGCAATGTTAGGGGATTTGTGGATGATACAGATACAAATGTAGGCCAGGTTGTGTGGATTTCAAGCAAAATGGCGTACAACGTACATAATACACCAATTTGGGGATTTCAGAGTTGGTCTAAATATCATCACTGGTTTCAGTTTTATTGCTAAAAAGCTGAACCAACCATACAAAAATTAATTCAAAGAATTTCACAAATTTATGAAACAAGAGAAATTTTACAAGCTCTTGGGCTACCAACTTTCCAAACCCCGACTGATTAATAATTGGCAAATTCTCTGCAACTTTTGTCCAAAAATGACAATTTTTCTTGGTTATTAACTGCGTACGTGTCTTCCGGAGTGAATATCAAGTGGAAAAAAAAAAAGTCCTGATTTCGATTTCCTTAAACACAACTTTTCTTCATACGTTGCTATCATCGCTGTGTAGTTCGCAATACAGAGGAAGTCCAGTATTTGAGCCACATTTATCTGGAGTCTTACCTTGCTCAATAAAAGTTTTAATCGACAGCTTAAGAAAGGGTGATGTAGCATGGAAATTGTTAGCTTTTTGTTACTTCCATGGGAACACAACTTTGGAGTTATTCTTTACTTAGGGAATAACAGTGTGACGGTCATTATCACGCAGTGAAGACTGGCTCCTCACACTGCTATTCCCATTAATAAATACCTTTTCAACGGGGGAAAAAAAAAAAAAATGCTCCAATTTTGTGACTTTTCTTTCGGCAACATTTCCAAACTATTTTGTGTTCATGTCCAGTGGCCATATTTTAGCTTAGGCCAAAAAAATGTCTCCGGTTTCTGGTATGGAGCTTGCCCCAGAAGTGGTGCGGCGACGCGGCTTTTTCTTTATTCTTTTTACTTTTTTCCGTCAAATGTCGGCTGATGACTGCTAATGGTGCCCGACTAGTGCAAAAATGTATGGGAGCCCAGAGAGGCCACATAAAGCTTATACTCGATAGTAACCCCCATCTAGAAACATGTTAAAATTGTGCAGCAGCAGGATTCCAGTCAGATCAGTGAGTTTGGCGTTTTTGAGACATCATCTTACATTAAAAAAAAAAACGTTTTAATTTTGCCGACGCACATGGCTACGGTGACGCACGCGCATACCAGAAACCGGAGACTTTTTTTTTGGCCTTATGCATGGTACCCTGTCTCTTCAATATGCGTTGTTATAAACCACCATAGCAGGCCCAGGCTGTGCTGGACGACGTCTTCATTGCATTACGACTGACAATAGCGAAACAAATTACAACACTTTTATTTCATATGTTTACCTGATGGAAGCTGAAATTTTGTTTACTTATTCTTTGTGTCCAAAAGTACAAAGATGCTTGGTTTAGAAAAGTAAATATGTCCGTGGGTGAAGTGTTGCGCATGCCTAACCGGTCATGTGAGAAGGTTCAACCAATAAAAGGGAAAAGGAGTGCAATTTTCATGGCGTCTGATTTTAATATGACACCGGCCACGCACTGCGCGCGTGACTGACAGCTAATGATCCAGCAAGAGGGTATAAGCCTAAAGGTGAAAATCAAAATTTGACAAAGTGCGACACGTTTTTGTACATGTGGACGTGTAGCCTATGTTTACAGAGGTAGTCCAGTAAATTGGCCACATTGATGAGGCTATAGACATGCTAGACCATGTAGACCCGA
Source organism: Patiria pectinifera (assembly GCA_029964075.1). NCBI lineage: Eukaryota > Metazoa > Echinodermata > Asteroidea > Valvatida > Asterinidae > Patiria > Patiria pectinifera. The sequence goes on along the minus strand of CM057149.1, from coordinate 29,641,912 downwards.
TCCAATCCCAACCTTTCTCTCATCTATTCGCAATCCCTGGAAAAGTAGAACAAAGCCATTTTCTATTAATTCAATGGCACGTGCAGCAGTCCGGCCCACACATTTGTGTTATCAATCAATCACGTACACGTACAAACTTCGACTCGACTGTGTAGGAAGTGATCCTGCACAGTTTTGTGAAAATGGAACCACCCATGTTAACTGAAAAACCTCACGTTACACAAGAAAGCAACGCGACCTAATGTAATGGGGCTGTCTTCCCGAATGTCATTTAACCCTCCATTACCCCCTCCCTGGATTTCTCTCTCAGTAAAATTAGAACTTTCGCACAATTCTCTTACCATGTTTAGACTTCCTCACAATGCGGAAACGCCCGGCTTGAGAGAGGTTTCTGCAATGAATGAATGACACTTTCGACTGGTACCCACTTCGAACGCCGCCCATCACATTTCCACTCACAAGTTGGTGAACCAGTGGGAAATAAATAGCGCCACCACGAGCCAGACGTATTATTTTGGTATACTTTGGTACGCGGTGTACACAATAGGAGGGCGCTATTTTGAGTAGGTAAACTCAGTCGATGGATTGGCGGAGAAGTTGGATTTCTTTCAAGATTTCACTTCCACAGAGTGCCCTTCTTTTGAGAGAAGGCAGATCCCAGTCCCACTATATAGCGAATCATCAAGTTATTGCAGATGTGGCAGGGCCAAGATTTAGTTGTGAAGTTTTGTCTGATAACGATGTAGTTAATGTCCAATAAGGTTTTTTTTAAGAATAAGACAAATGGATAAATTCACTCTGTGTTCAGGAAAATTTGAGTTCACCGTTCAGGTCAGGTCAGGACAAGGTTAAGAATTAAGCTTTACTGCTCTGTGGCAACTTAACTCAGAAGGTTACAAATTTAAGATTTATAGCTTGAACTCAGAGAGTATAAGGACAATTAATATACTGTTCTACAAATGGATGTCAACTTTGAACTCATGACCTTCCTACTGGTCACTTTCAGGGTGCAGAGTATTGTATTATTGTACACTGTTTTGGTGTATTTAGTAGCTCCCCTCGGGAAAAAGAAATCATTTAAGTTTCAGTTTAGACCCCCCCCCCTTCCCCTATATAATCTGCCACAAAGTTAAGCTTTATTTAGTACAGCCAGCAGACCAGCAGAGACAAGTTCACATTTATATGTTCCTCCTACCTGGAGAGTGTTTTCCTGCTTGGGGTTGTCTGCTTGTCAAGTCATTAATTTTCGTCAAAGTGTACTCTAATAAGATCCATTAATTCACACTGTGTTGGTTTTAGGTTTTAGTTTTAGTCTTGCTGTTAGTTACATGTATTTTGGGTTTTTGTAAAGTTCAGTCTTTAAGTTGGCTATCGGTCTTTGGTCTTACGTTCTGTTCTATTAGTTTTATTTCAGTTATTAGTAAATAAATGATTTTTTTTTCTTTTTGGTTTGAAATCTAGATGTGTGTCCCTTGTCTCTATTAATTCAATTTCCTCGCGACTTTTCCTTTCAAAGATCCTGAGTTTAGTTTAGTTTCGTTAGTTAATCCCCATTGAATCTTTAGTTTTTGGGAGTTCCCCCATAGTGTGTCATTTTTCCGGGTTACATTTTTTTTCTTTTTGGTGTTTTTTTTAATTCTTTTGGTGGAGAATCCGGGTAGGGAATATATTTTTTAGTAAAATTTAGCCAGGAATTGTTTTGATAGGGACGACAGGCATTTTTTCAAAGGTTTGTTTCCTTCTGTCATTGGTGGTCAGTTTAGATTAGTCAAGTAATAGAGTCTATAAACCAACACAGTGTCGTTATATTGGTGGATCGGACAAGTACATGATGGTGGATGTGATGACTCCACTCCAGCTCTGTGGGTTCGACCCAGTACCTGCCGAAACCTGCAACCTTGTCAACCTTGAAGTCCCTGATGTGCAGCCACAGTCTGAGATGCTGAGACTCCTGCAGCACCAGTCTAGTATGCAGGAGGTCATTCTGCAGCAATTTTGGCAGATAAACGCACTCAAGGAGATGATGCGGCAGGTGATTGGCGAACAGATGAGACAGAGAGGCTACATACAGAGTCTGGAGTGCGCCCTGTCAGATGTTAAGGTGAATCAGCGTCCCCCAGATCAGCCAACTCCAGAAGTCCCCATCCCACATCGGCCAGTAACGAAAAACCCCAACCCGCAGCCAGTGCAGAAAGTCCCTAAGCCCATCACCCCCCAGCCAGCGCCAGAAACATACGCAAGCACCCCTGATGAGGCGACACAGGCCAGCTCTCAGGGAGGTATGAGTTCCGAAAGGATAAGCCTCAGGGAAGCCCAGCTGAAAGATCCCGCAATCAGGCGGGTTGTTGAGCTCAAGACGGCAAGCCCCCTGATGACAAGGAGGCAAATGTCCCAAGAAACCAGAGTGGTGCAGAAGTTGCTAGGAGTATGGCGTCGACTAGAGGTGAAGGGAGGACTTCTGATGCACAAGAAGGGCGGCAGGAAGGCTACATGTAGGTACCTGGCAGTGTTTCCTCGTCAGTTGAGAGAGGAAGTATTCAACAGTCTACATGGAAGCATGGAGAAGCTAGGATACGGGAGAATTCTACGGCTGGTCAAGGAGAGATATTATTGGCCTAGTCTTCATAATGAGACAATGGAACACATGAGGCACCATCGTAGGGGCGTACAGCGAAACGGGAGGGAAGTGTTGTGTCAGATCCCACCGCCTCAAGAGTTCCGGGATGACAGAGGACCCTGATCACTGTATTTTTGTCTAGTTAACGTTTGTGATTGACAGAAATGTTCTCAATTAGGTATTGAGGTGTATTGTGTATTTTTGCATTTTGTTTGTTTGTTTTAATCTTGTTTTAATTGTATTAAGATTTTTATTGCCATTGCTGAGGACAGCAATGATTTTAAGATGGCGCGAATGTGGCAGGGCCAAGATTTAGTTGTGAAGTTTTGCCTGATAACGATGTAGTTAATGTCCAATAAGGTTTTTTTTAAGAATAAAACAAATGGATAAATTCACTCTGTGTTCAGGAAAATTTGAGTTCACCGTTCAGGTCAGGTCAGGACAAGGTTAAGAATTAAGCTTTACTGCTCTGTGGCAACTTAACTCAGAAGGTTACAAATTTAAGATTTATAGCTTGAACTCAGAGAGTATAAGGACAATTAATATTTACTGTTCTACAAATGGATGTCAACTTTGAACTCTTGACCTTCCTACTGGTCACTTTCAGGGTGCAGAGTATTGTATTATTGTACACTGTTTTGGTGTATTTAGTAGCTCCCCTCGGGAAAAAGAAATCATTTAAGTTTCAGTTTAGACCCCCCCCCCTTCCCCTATATAATCTGCCACAAAGTTAAGCTTTATTTAGTACAGCCAGCAGACCAGCAGAGACAAGTTCACATTTATATGTTCCTCCTACCTGGAGAGTGTTTTCCTGCTTGGGGTTGTCTGCTTGTCAAGTCATTAATTTTCGTCAAAGTGTACTCTAATAAGATCCATTAATTCACACTGTGTTGGTTTTAGGTTTTAGTTTTAGTCTTGCTGTTAGTTACATGTATTTTGGGTTTTTGTAAAGTTCAGTCTTTAAGTTGGCTATCGGTCTTTGGTCTTACGTTCTGTTCTATTAGTTTTATTTCAGTTATTAGTAAATAAATGATTTTTTTTTCTTTTTGGTTTGAAATCTAGATGTGTGTCCCTTGTCTCTATTAATTCAATTTCCTCGCGACTTTTCCTTTCAAAGATCCTGAGTTTAGTTTAGTTTCGTTAGTTAATCCCCATTGAATCTTTAGTTTGTGCGAGTTCCCCCATAGTGTGTCATTTTTCCGGGTTACACAGACTCAGACTAGATAAAGAACACTTCATATATAAAGAACACTTCATGCCAACTTTAGTCAAGGGCAGATCCAGAACACAATTTTTTTTGGGGGGGGGGGCAAAAAGAATTACGTCGCGGGGTTCAGCGAAAAAAAATTGGATTCTAGATGCTCTGTGGTGCGATCTGAGGCAATTTCTGACCACTTTAATCAATGTTTTTTGAGGAAAAGATGGTGGTGTACTCATTGCCTGCCTTTATTGCGACGTCACTTTAAAAAAAAATGGTTTCGTTGGTTTTTTTTTGGGGGGGGGAGCATGGCCCCCTTTGCCCCCCCCCCCCTGGATCCGCCCTTGACTTTAGTACGAATTTGTTAGTGCGGAAGATGTGAACATTAAAGCGGCATGATCGAATTCCGGGGACTGAGAGTCGCGGGTTCGAAAAGTCGCAGGTTCAGAGTCAGCGTGGGTTGTCATGACCTACTCAGCTCAGCCATTACCGCCCTCACTTTGCTTCAGCTGGTGAGGGTGAAGCCAACTGGACGACGGCAAGAGCCAATCACAGAGCCTCTCTTGACGTGACCACTATGATTGGCCAACAGGTTTACTAGACTTGAGAAACTGAGGAGCACTGTCACCGTGAACCCGGCTGTACGAGACTTAGGCCCTGCTTAGGCCCCACTTGACGGTTGCAGTGAAGTCTATATCATTTTGCCATAATATTGAGCCCCACCCGTGAAGGATTGGTTTTTTTTTAGGCCTATCTGTCTTGACACCGCTGATAAATAAGATTTATGATTTATTGAAACCCACATTTAAAAATGTACACACAATGTTATTTTAAAAAGTGATATTTTTTCTCCTATTTGTTTCTCCTAAAATGATTTCAGTTTGTATGTAATTTGTGTTAACGAAAACCTACTTTATTCCTAATTTTGGCGTCAGCAACCTTCTGAAAATAGGCTTTCGTTTTGTGCATGAATAACCCGCCCTGCGAGAGCCGAATTATTGCGGCCAATGAATTCGAATTTTGTGAGGAAATAATTCAATAACTATAAACGTCGGTGTAATTTTTTGGTTCAGTGTCTCATTCAAAAGTGAATGACTTTGATCGCTAGGAAAATAGCAATTTAAAAAATAAATTGTTTCAGGGTGAAACTCGACGAAAATAGCACGGGGAACACTAACGTCTTATTTTAAAGATTTGGCATCTTTTTTTCCCTGCTTATGATGAGTGTTTTGCAGCTTATAAGGCGTGGCTTTAGCGAGAGTTCAACAACCGGCAAACATGTTGATTCTGCCGTGGGCGACATCAGAATCAAAAATTTAAAAACTGACATTCTTGATTGTCAGTTTTGTCCTCCTTTGACAAGATTGTATTTTTTTGTGTGACAGGGTCTTAACTTTCTCCTTCAAGGGATTAAGGAATGAAGATGCATTGTGAATCTAGCATTGTGGTCTACCACCCTGTGTCCTCACTGCGGGGATACTACGTGGCCGAAGGGTTGTGTAAATAATCCCCACGGAGATGTGTTCACAATTTTTCAAATGCTTGTTTTCAGGGGAAGCGGGAGAAGATGTATTTTTCCCCCTCGGGTGCTTCCTCAGGCCTGACTGCCCACCATGCTGCCCCCAGCATTGTTTGCGGAAATGTCAGGTGAATCCCTCCCAAATTAGGCACCTGGCTTTGTGCCAGAGTGACCGTTTTAGCCGAATTTCGGCTAAATTTGACAGAATTTTTCGGGAAAAAAACGAGTTTGACAGAAAATTTAGCAGAACGATTTTTTTTTAGCAGTCTTCTAGCAGAATTCAGTAAAATTGGTGGTTTGAAAGAAAAGTGGCAGATTTGACAAATATAGCTGTTCAGTTTAAAAAAAAGCTTCAATTTGAGGTTCCAGGACGTGTATTACTATTAAAGTACTTTAGACCATTGCAGGCCAGGATAGACACCAAAGATCCCAGCGCCGTGTGTAGCGAGACGTGCACATTTTTAAATTTTATTTTTAATTAATTTTTTTTTAAAGGAAATTTTATATGTTTACAATGTACTTCGTGTAATAATAGGTGATCATTTTTAAAGCAGATTTTTGAAGTGCATCTAGCAGAATTTTGCCATGACCTTACGTTCACCCTGCTTTGTGCATGCTACAAAGGACCGTCTAAAACTCCGAGTAGGCCTGCATCTTAGTAGTGAATTCACATTGCTCCGCATTGCTACGGAGTTAATCGGACATGGTGTCAGACTTTTACAAATCGATTCAATGAAAATGATGAACGTATTTTTGTCTTTCTAAAAAAAATAAACCTTTCCGTGTGCCTTCGATTATTTTGCGAATGGCCTATCAATACGCCCTTTAACTTTCCTTAAATTGAACAAGGGTGTAATAATTATAATTAATAAGTGTGTGCTTATAGCGCTGTATATCAAAGGTTTCAAAGCGTTTCACAATGTTACCCCTGTTCATTAGGCCATGAGAGTATTTTTCTGCAGTAGCTCGAGATCAACGTAATCTGGTCTCTACCTTCACAGGTGCCCATTTGATATTTATCCGATTGGAAAGTTTTTGTTGAAAAGCTAATAGACTATACTCTCTAAATATGTATAGATATTTGCGATGTAGGCCTTTTTTTTTTTTAAAAGCTGTGAAAAAGAGGGCGCTTTGAGGTGTTTTTGTTTTTGTTTAGACATGTGAGCCATTCGGAGACGACTTTAGAAATTTCGACGATATTTCAAGCAGAAATCGGCCTACTGGCTGTTGTTTTTTTTACAACAACGGGCTACCGAAAACCCGATAGAAGACTTTCGCTGAATGGTCAGAATCTCAAGACCCAGTCTTGGTTTTTACTGATAAAAATAATTGCCGAACCTGCGCGCTTATCATAATATATATTCCAAAGACGACACATCGTGTCGCTTACTGGAGAGGCGACGGCGACCGCGTCGCGTCGCCCTAGCGTTGCTGTCGCCGTCGCAGTCGCTAACTCGCTGCGATCATCAAAAATGTTTCCTTTGGGTGATGGTCTGAAACGGTTGGTGCTGGAGGACTAAAGAGCGCCCTCCCGCAAACGAACCAAATGTCACATCTGCCCTTCCCAAATGCCCTTTATTATACAAGAGTGCTGTTCACCTCTAGATACATTTCTTTGAACCCTCACTGAGGTATTTTCAACTCTCATTTCCTCCCGACCGTGACATGAATGCAAATCATTGGTTATTTTCCAGTTGATTGTTTTTATTTGATGCAGACAATAAAGTTTGTATTTCCGTGGATTTCTCTATCTCAACATTACTATCATCATCCCTGCTCCGCTCAAAGTTTCTCTTTTAAACCCAGACAGATCTGACATTTTTTATTGCCGGTCGAGATTTTTTAACAACCATTGCCCTCTTTGTAAGGTGAATGGAAACACTGTACACACGGGCCGAAGGTCTTTGTTTTCAGAAGTGCCGCTTTCAGTAGCGCGTCCTTCGCGCGAGAGTACACGGTTGCTTGTTTTGCCATTTCACAAAGTGCTCAAATAGTGAGAATGATTTATTTGTCCGAATGAAAAGTTGTCTCTCTCAACCTATATAAAATGCCCCAAGAGAATCATTTTGATGGCCTTGTGGACACTTTCTGAATCAGTGAACAGGTGGGTTTGGCAACACGATGATGCCAAAATGAATTCTAAAATTGTTTGTGTGTTTGTCTAGCTGTGAAAATTCTCCAACTTTTGAACATTTCGAGAGGTAGGGCGGGTTTTATAAATTAAGAAGAAGAACAAAGCTCTTTCAGCTTTTTAAGCGCTAGCAGGAGCTTCTACTTGTCAAAAGGTCGTCGGTCTGTCTGTCTGTCGGTCTGTCTGTCTGTCTGTGGTCTGTCTCATGTAGGGCTGTCCCCGAGAATTGACCAAAAAGATTGGCCAACAATTTCCCGGATGGCCAACAATTTCCCGGATGCCATACCGTGGTCATATAAATACACTCTTGCCAAAAGTTTTCGGAAGATCGGCTTGTTCCGATCAATGCGCATGCGCGTGTCAATTATGAAGCGAGACATTCCCAAAGTGGCCAGAGCTTATTGTGCGCTCGTACTTTTTTTTTCTTCAGTCCGGGCCCTCTAGTCAATGTTTGCCATGATGAACTAGTCTGGATTATAACTGATATTTGATGTAAAACCAATGAGAGTTGGCTTCATAGTTACCAGCGGCGTAGCCAAGGGGCGTGTTCCTGGAGGCAAAACCTTTGTTAATTAACTACCACTGTCTCAAAGTTGCCGATTCCTCCCCCTCCGCCCAAAAGAAGATGGATTGTGGTTGCGAATCTCTTTAAGGTCACAAACAAAACAGATCTTTATGTTCATAATAATTGGGCCATCACAGCTGCTTTATTATGGTCATTTTGACAGCAACCTTGAGCATACAATCCGATTTGTCATAATAGTACGAGTGAAATTGTCGAACCGAGGACTTTTGCGAACATTTGAATAGCACTTAAAATGAGGTCAGCCGACAAGCTTGAACTGAGCATTGAGCCCAGGAACACAGCTAGGCTCCACACAGTCCTCAACAGTCACAATTATGGAAACAGAGTTATGTGTCAACACGGACCAGTCCGAATTGGGTATTAAGCTTTCAGCAATATAGCATTGAAATAACCTAGGAAAATTGACCAGGAAAGACCGTGCGGGCCAATGCGAGTTTGCAGTTTGCGCATGGGCACGTATAGCCTCCCGAGTGACGTCACACGTCATAGAGACGATAGTTCGCGGTCTTCAATCTGAGTCCGATAAATTATACGCGCATTACTTCAATCGCAGCTGGCACGCTGTGCTAAGGAGACAGATCGACCGTGGGATTAAGCTTGTCAGATGCTTGGCTGCGATGTAAAATCATGCGAGAGAGCCCCTCATTCGTCTTCTGTGTTCAAGTCGTCTTGGCCTATATCGTTCAATCTTTGGTATAGGGTTTGGTAGAAGCATAGAGAAAGGATTCCACAACTCAACATGTCGTATTAGACATAAATACGTGGCAATTCACACTGGAAACGGCAACTAGATTTGACTAATTTGAAGTTCAAACATTAAGGAGTGGAGGAGGAGGCGGCTGGAACTTCAGCCTACCGCTGCCATTGATACTTTGTGGCCCATTCGCCGGGTAAGTAAATGTGTTTCTAATCCGTAATTCGGATCCACATTTCCATGGTTCCACTAAAAAGGTGAAGGCAGGTTGATGGAGGAAAGATTGGTTCGGGAGTCCCGTATGAGTTGCGGATCCAAAGAGGTTCGGAGTTGGATAGATGGTAGATGATCAAAAGTGTTGGCATGCACACGGTCAATATTACACGGTCTAAAAGTGAGATGTCACGAGTTTTTAATGATTTTTATGAGTTGTTGGAGTGGTACATTTGATGCATAGGTCCCTACCCCTGAGATATGTTGTATTGGCACCCTCATGTATAAATTGTACTCTTGGGTGAGATCAGATGATCGTTCCTTGCTCTATGGTATGATGCAGCTGAGCTAGTGAAATGTATACCCGTCATATTATTACCAATGGTTATCGAGTTCGGACTCTAACTCCTATATTCTACAGACATTAAAACGACCGTCTTTGGGGTAACTCATTCATACGAAAGTAAAACTTGTCGACCAACAGTCTTTGTGGGGTCTTGGAGAAGGGGACATAGATGTTCAGTGGCCAGCTAGTATATTTATTCGTCTCTTATTACACAATCGCTGTGTATGTATTCCGTCGTGTATGTATATGCATTTCGACGCAGCGGGTCTTCAAAGCATACAAAATTATTAAAAGTCATATAATATGGCCTTGAATTCAAAGTGTGAAAGCTTCACAGTGCTGCAAATGAATTCACTAGCAACCACCGCCCTGTTTATGGACGCTGCGGCAGCTAATGTAAACGCATATCCAGGCACCAGACTATTCCTCATTTGCATACGTGTTCAAAAATCTTGCACATGCAAATGATCCAATAGCAGGGTGAGAGAGCAGGTAGTGATGGGCGCGTACTGTTCGACACCCTGGGGACGAGGTTGGATTTAGTGATCATTAGCTGCCGCTGCCGCAGCGCGAGCACGTCGTGAGTTACGAAAACACGATTTATTTAATTAAACTGTTACGATCTTATCGAGACAATATGCAGTATCATATTTCATATTAATATGAACAAATTGGGAAAGGAAATTAGTATTTTCGAGAAGGCGTGGACGAACGATCGCGAAAACACGTACTGCACGTTGTGAATAATAACACCAAGTACACGATAAAAATCCATTACTAGCCAATTGCGGTATCGAATCAGGATACAGGAAGAAAGTTTCCTATCCAGGGCTTACTATTGGAAACGACGTTGGAAATAAAGTAAGCACTGGGGACGAGGTTGCACTAAATCTAGTTTGCCAAATTCGAGAAAGGGAAGCGCAAAGCATTGTGGGTAGTTATCGCCATGGTAAACGTGCATCGTGTGCATGCGTTGTGGGCACGCGGAAGTGTTGACCCCAGATCACTAGTTGAACAAATTTTCAAAAGAACGATTGAGGCAACCTCGTTTTCATGGGTACGATCTTGCTGCGCCATGTTGGTTCCCATCATGCCTTGCGCGAGTGAAGGAACGCGCACGCGCCCATGGAGTCGAGGCTGCGAATGTGTGCACTTTATTAACGAACGCCATCTTGGTGGTACATACAGACATGCATCAAAGGTTTTTGCCTTAAGTGTACACAGGTTGTTTCAATTCAAAATTGCGGTTTTTACAATCCTTAATCTAAACAACATTTACAAAAAAAAAATAAGTAAAGGTACTAAACTGCTTAATTAAAAAAAAAAAATCTACAGAAAGTGGCGCCATATATTCGCTCAAAATTATGGAACACGTATATAGCCCTAGACCTTATGCGTAGCAGCCATCTTAGAAGGCAATGCCTTTGTTTTGCTGCAGGGGATATGCATGAGTAACCTTTTTGTGCATTCATTGTTACTAAGATGGTCGCTACGCATAAGGTCTATTGGAAGTCAACATGCGTATGAAATAAATTTGACCTTCAGATTTTAAAAATATCTTGTCAAATATACCAATCTGACAAGAAAGATGGATGGGAGTTTCACGCACTTAAAGTGAGTTTCGGGTGGAGTGTGTTTTTACATCCATTTTTGGGAACTTTGTTATGTTATCAACTTAGGTTTTATAAGGTACGAAATTAAGACCATTTCAACGGACATAATGTGGACACGTAAACTTGGGTCAGGTCTCTGGAACACATTTCTAAACCGGTTATCCGTAGGAAGGAAACGCAGGACAGTCGTTGTTAGAATGTTAGTTTTGCCCACGATAGCGGATGACGGGCTTCCTGGACGGAAGGAATCTGGAGGCAATTAGCATCGATGTCGAAGTGGGCTAATGACCAGTTTGCATGATAACTTGAAGGATATAACTGGAAAGTATCAGGGTTTTCATCATTCTGTTTGTCGGGTTCGATTTGTAGTTGACGTGTGGCTACATTCTCTTGGGGATACCCTCCGGGGGAAACCATGATCATGAATCATTGATAACGGTTTGCCATAAATAAACAGATACATGACTCTGCATGATACTCCAAAATATTAATTGAAGGGTGTGAATCTTAAAATGTATACAGGGCGAGTAAAAAAACACACACCAAATGTCGGGACCATTGTTTTAGTGAAGTTCTGCATGTAGCACTTTCAAAAT